>OZ010795.1:141011459-141460004 GCA_963932465.1 Maratus speciosus | reverse complement strand
TTAGATTACGAATCAGCTATTTTCTGCAAAATGAAAGTTTACATTAGACTTCTGTTACCACCATTTTCGAACATTAGCGACGCATTCTTTTATCATATCCTTGTTTCTATGGGCTGGATTTCAGCGGAAATTGGTTCATTCAACTTAACGTACTATAGTTTTACATGTTTTTAGTTCCACCTTCCACCGCCAGGGGCTGTATTCTTATCTCCGGTTCAAACTTGTTCAACTTGTTATTAGAATGACTCCGGCGCATGTGGAGCACTCCCGGTGTAAGCTGACTTAGGCAGCTGGCAGACAGATTACAGGTTCGTTCTGAAAGAAGTTTGTTGGGAGCACACTAGACTCTGCCAAAGGCCCTGGAAACTAAGTTCATTTGAAACACTCTATGCTGCCTAAGGATCTGAGACCCCCAAAACTAGGTTCATTTGAAAGATTTTCCGAAGATATAGATCATACAAATTTGAGTTTCGTTTAATGTTATTATAACGGCACTGGGCAACTTTAGGCTGGCCAGCTAGTATATAAATAAATTCAAACATTTTCAAACTAAAAAAGAGGGTGGGAGAGGTTACTTGTTCATGGAAAAGTTACCTGAAAAATATCATTTTGAAATAAATGAAAAAGTGTTAAAAGAATTGTGAATTAAAAAACAAATAAGAAAAGGTTCACACGGATTGTATGCTATTTCGATCCAGTGCAACTTCTGTCATTATATTTTAAACATATCTTGTTTTAATTTTATTATAGAAACAATGAAAAGTTACTGTTATTTCTAAGTGCTCATAGTCATATTTTCTTCTGAAGGTACAATTGGAGATTCTGAAGATATATTTTGAAGATCGGTGGCATATTGGTCTACATTTCGGTATGCACCCAGTATTTAGATGATTTCTCACCAAAACCGAATTAAAAACTTTTTTTTAGGTGCTGCTGTGAAGAAGTCAGAAGAAAGCCATAGACTTTTAGCAAACTTTTACATACTCCAAGGAAAGAAAATATCTTTAAAACATAATCTAAAAAAACTATAAACATAAAATTAATTATGGAAGATAATATCTCCCAAAATTTTATGTACATATTTCTTATTGTGTGTTTTGTTTTAATAAAAATAATTTATCCCTGCCTTTAAAATTTAACTCCTTTTCATTAAGGTTTTTTTTAAATTTAAATACACACACACATATATACATATATATATATAAGAATTTTGAAAATGTATAACTGATTAGAAAATTAACTCTTCGGCCCTGGCGGTCACATATGTGTTCATTACTTTTAAAATGCTTTAAATATGAAATGATCATGTAATGCTGCAAGACCTAATGGCCACATATGTGTGTATTTGATAAAATGTATAATTTTCAAGTAATCAAAATAAAATAAATTTATATGTATTTTACTACTCAAAACTGCTGACTGACAAAAGTTTTTTTTTTTTTTTTTTTTTTTTTTTTTTTTGACTTTAAGAAAAAATTCAGGCCCGAAAGGGTTAACAATATATTTTTTTAAATGATTGCGGAGTATGTGATTTCTCTTAAAAGGACAGTGTTGCCCTATTAAAATAAAAAAAAGTATATTTGAACACGAGACTAACCAGAGGTTTTAGAAGGTTTTCCTTCACAGAATAATTTGAACAAGCTTTCAATATCAAGAAAGCGATTAAAATATTTCCAAGCCATAAAAGATTGCTTTTAATATACCTATAAATAAGCATGTAGATATTTCTATACATATTATAAAAAGTTCTAATTTTACAAGAAAACTTATTTAAAGTTTGTTAAAAAAACAATAGACATGTATATTAAACTTCTTCACTTTCTAAAGCTAGCCATATTTTATAAATTCAATTAGTGTAAAATAAAATTTTGTGTGCAATTTAAGGATCATGTGCAGTAGATTTTAGCATGAAAAAAAAAAAAAATATATGATCCGAATAGATTAAGACAAAAATAGAAAGATCATGTATTATACTTATATTATTTAGTCCGATATCAGAAATTTCTACGAAAAAAGGTGTAAAAAAATTAGGTGTCAATCCTTACATTTCTCTTTTCAGAAATTTAAAATTTCAAGATAAAAAAAAAAAAAAAAAAAAAAAAAAAAAAAAAAAAAAACTCTAATTTTGAGATTTTTTTGTGAACTTGAAAATATATTTTCTATAACAATATTTTTGTACATATAGGAATTGATTTTATTTGTACTAAAGACCGTGTATGCATAAAAATAAAACCACGGGTAAAGGATATTTGGGGTAAAAAAATGGTCGCATGTGTTTGGACCAAGACTGGAAAATTGTTAAATTAGATTTGCCGTACACCAAATAAAGTACTAGTCTTCTCTCTTCTTGCATACAAGTAAATTGGTCATCCATGATTTTTTAATTAAATTTTATGCAAATAAGTAGTTTTCTTGTGTACATTGTTTTTCGTTATATTTGAATCAAGTGCACGGAGTACTGAGTTTAAGGGTTTGTCATTAAAGATTAGCAATTGAATATTTGTTGCTTTCATAATGTGCAAATCATCAGTGTTATATATTTTTAACACAACTTCTGCCGGTGACAAATGACACTGGTAGAAGTAGTGTCAATAAAGTTTGCTGTACATTCAGTTAAAATTCATTTTACTATGCGAAAAATTCTCAAGTGAATAAACTTACAGGGAGAGAAATATAATGCAAATTGAGAAATAAAAGTTATGGTTTTAAACTGAGCTGAAATAAGTAATTTGTGAATTTTATTTAAATCATTTTCATTACGGAAAATATTTGTTACCACCCAGTAATTTACTCTATAATGTGACTTCTGTAAGATGACTTCTCAAATACAATCAACTAAAGGCAAGCACATTTAAATAAAACAATGTACGCGTCAGAGATCTAAAGCATCATCTTCTCCCACAGTATATCATTTTTCAGGATATTTAAAATTATTTATAACCGAGAGATACATAAGTAAAAGGTGGCTGTAATGAATTATTATTTGCACAAGTAAAAAACAAAAGATTTCATAACAAAGAAATTAATTTTTATTAATTGATAACTTGTTTCAATCAGTTGAAAGTAAAATTAAGAAAATGACAAGTAAAAAAAAAAATGCAACAAATTAATGTGCAAGCAAAGAGAAAAATAGAAGAAGAATAATAATAGAAGAAATAATAATAGAATAAAATTGAAATGCCCATTCTACTGGAAATTGTCTATTGAAAAAAAAAATAGTTTTGAGGGTTGTCTTCATACTGAAATTATTGCAAACTCCAAAAATTTCCATTCGTACACATAATTTTGATATTATGTTTGGCTTTTGCACATTTGAAGCTTCTAGAAGTCTATTTCTATTAAAAATTCATAGGTTAAAATTATTTTGTTTTTCGAAAATGGATTAAAAAAAAAAACATTTTATAAAGAACTATAAAACATACCTATATTTTTTAAACAGAAATTGATTTCTAGTTGTTTTAAATATGCGAATCCAAAATTAAAGCTTATTCCAGCGAGTACTTTATGAATTACGCTTAAAAAACTATGTTCATTGCAATCTGTTTTGCATAAATTGCAGATTAATTTAACATTAGGAGTTCCAAACTTTAAATTTCATAATTCTTAAACTATTTGACAAGTGACTTCCTATGTTCTAAAATAAGTTTACCATAAAAGCCAAATATAATGTCAAAATGAGGTTATACTGAAATGTTTAAAGTTTGGTGCAATTTATGAATGAAGACAACCCCGTAAGCTTAATATTTTTTATCTTTAAGTGAAAGAAGACAATTGTCAGTGAAATGGCTATTTCTGTTTATTTATTTTTTTTCGGGGGGTGGGTGGAGGGATGTATAGTGATTGAAAAATGTATGGGGGTTTTATTTTCTTTTGGTTGTACAGCAATAAAAATTCTTTCAAGCGCTAATGAAACGTGAGTGTCGTTCATGCATTTAATATGCATGCAACATACCTTATACTTGTGCTACATAGGTGTGGTTTTTAAAGTATCCAGGACAATTAAAAATGTTGTGTTCGCTTTATAATACTTTATATTGAAAAAAAATTGTGTATGATCTAAATACTTAGTAACCGGAGCAATGATCTTCCACACACACTTTGCTATTGGCTACAACTGTGCACAGTTTGGCTCTGATAAGTTGGCACATCATCTTTATACAATTCTCTTTGTTGTATATATGAGCATATTTTTTCGCATAATGGAAATAGCTATTTCAAGGTGAGAAGTTAATTTGTTTGAGTCAGATTTGTTTTTCATTTATAGGACAATTTACATTCCTCACAAAACTTTTCTTTTGCTTTTAGGAGAGCAGGGACATATTAACAGATGAAAAGATTTGTTTGAACACTATTTTGGTTTCCTTTTATTTCTCTTAAATATCTTAAGTTTTTTGAGGATATATATAAACATTCAGGATTACAAATAAAATAAAAATATGTTTTGTACTTTCTGAACATAAAATCTATTTTAATGGTGTACTTTTCATTATACTTGGACATTATTTCGATTTCCTTTTATCTCTCTTGAATATTATATATTCTTTTGGATGCATGTACACACATTCAGAATTGCAGATAAATAGGAAACAAGAGTTAATATTTTAAGTATTTTGATACCGTAAAACATCATATCTTATTATAAGGGTATACTTGTAAACTTTTTAAGGAAAATTGTTTAATATATCACCTTAAAATTGTTTCTCCTTGTTTAAGTTACTTATAATCTTAAAATGCCTTTTAGCATTATTATATTGTTTGAAAAAGAAATTTAAATATAAAAAAACACTAATATTTCATGTATAAAATTCGTGTTTTCTAAAAATATAAATAATTGATTAATCTTAGTATAACTATACTAGTAACAAAAAATATATATATAATTTCAAGGTGATAATACGTTAATAAATTGTACAATTGTTATACAAATCATTCGAATGTTTTATGATCTCAAAATATTTAAAATATTAACTCTTGTTTCCTATTTATCTGTAATTCTGAACGTGCGTATATGCATTAAAAAATATTTAATATTTAAGAGAGGTAAAATGAAATCAAAACAGTATCAAAAAGCGACTATTTTCGTCTGTCATTGTTTCTAATCCGTATGAGAAAAGTTTCTCTACGATACAGAATTTTTTCCTGATTAAAAAAATACATTTCCATAAATAACAAAAAGTTTCTGTTCTACACGGGAATTTTTACTTTTTTCGAGATTGGTTTATTGACTGATTCGGAAAAGTTTCCGTTTTAACATGGAATACATTCTATCCATTCTACCATTCTACCAAAACATTTCTTTGTGTGAATGGAAAGTTTTCCTTATTTTGTCGGAATACGTTCTATTATTACAGAAGAATTTATTTATTTATTTGGAAAACTTTCCTTTATAAAAGGGATAGTTTTCTAACTCTACAGAAACTTTTCTTTCTACATAAGGAAAGATTTCCGTAAGAAACCGGAATTTATTCTGTGTTTAAAGATTAATTTCTGAATCCAATTGGAAAAGTTTCCTGGCAGATAGAGGAAACTTTCTATTTATTTCTGACTTTATTTCGAGCTGTTTCGGAAAATTTTCCGTACCGATAAGGGCAACAATTTTTCCGTTTCCTACAGGAAACTTTTTCGGATTTTTTCTTTTTTTTACAGTGTACCAATTTATTTTTCGTGACGACAAAAATTAACGAGTTTGCTATTTCAAGCTGTCATGGCATAAATGGAATACATTCTTAATGTTAAAACACCAGATAAAATAAATTAAGATACACTGTAAAAAATATAATGCCAGTTTTCCTGTAGGAATCGGAAAAATAGTTGCCCTTATCATACCGAAATAATTTAAAACCCAGCTCGGAATAAAATCCGTAAAATCGGAATAAAATCCGTAAAATACCGTTTTACTGACTATTTCTTTATTTTTACGGATTTTATTCCGAGCTGTGTCGTAAATTATTCCGGTGCGATAAGGGCAACTATTTTTCCGATTCCTACCGGAAAACTGACAGTATTTTTTTGTACAGTGTAGACTTGAATACAGTTAAAACATAAAACTTACAAAAAAATATACTCAAAAACAACTAAAAATACAATTGTAAATTAGTGAATATTGTTTTTAAAATAAATAAATAACTTTAACTGTTCTTCATTTTTTCCGTCGTTTGCTATGCAATAGATATTTTGTACTGATGATACCTCGCGTGTCAATTGGCGAAACGTTTAGAAATTATATTTTTAATTGTTTTGAAGTATATATATATATATTGAAATATACTTCAAATATATTCAAATCTGTCTTAATTTATTTTATTTGGTGTTTTAATGGTTTTTAAATTTAGACGTTAAACGTATATATACTGTTAATTATTAAAGTTGCTTCTTGTAGATTTTTATTGGTGTAAATGCCTGATATTATATTACTGTTCAAAGACTCTGCGTATTCTTTTGCACAAAAATATAATTATAAATACAAAATTATACAATAAAATTTAAAAAAAACAATTTCTTATCCTGACTTACCCCATAGGTATATAATGAAATAGCTAATAAATGTGCTTAGACTTTTTTCTTATAAGACTAATTGCTATTATACAAATATAAATGAAGAACATAACTATTATTTTTGAAATATGACGTATAATTAAAAAATAATATAAGCAATAGCCGTAGTTATTTAGAGCAGAAGAAATTATACAAATTATAGAAGTAGCAATCTACCTAATAGCACAGCCTAATCATCTTTATAAAAATTAATATCCCTTTTGGCTTTGTAGAATAGTATGGTTTTAATTTTTTATTCAAATATTATTTGCGATTTTTTTCTTTCGTTTAATAGCGCATGTTATTATCATATCAAGGTTATCTAGTTTTAATTCGGTAAAAAATAAAGCCGTAAAAATGCACCGTTAAATACTACAAGGAATGTGGGAAAATATTCTTATTATAGATATTATACATGTTAATGAAAACAGTTTTCTTACTAAAATGTCCTCATATATGAGTAATTTGAAAAATAACAAGAATTACATCAAAATATTTTTTGTTTTTCTTCTAAGTAGTGAAATTATATAATTTCCGTTATTTCAGTAGCTGTTCTCCCTTATTCAATCGAGCTAATTTTTTTCAGCTTTCAAATCTCGCAGACAGATGTTCAAATGACATCAAAATTGTGGTATCAAAGTTAACTCGAATGTACTGTATTATCCTACTTTGCTCTACAATAAATCATAGGGTGTAAAATTTCTTAAATAATTAATTTATTAGATAAGGTAAAATTTTTACTATTTAAAATACTTCTACACTGCAGGACTGCCAGTTTGGCCTACATTTTTATTAAGATATTTTAAATTCAGACCATCAATTATGAATAGTATTTTTTTACTTTATTTAATGAAAGATATTTCGTGATTACATAAAGTAAAAATTCTTTTTTCGGAGTTGCCTGTACGATTTTTAAATTTTGGAAAAAAATTTAGACACTGTACACTTACGACACATAGTCTTTAATAGTCTTCATTTCTTTGCATTTTAAAACAAGATACAGCTTTGTTAAAAAAATATACGACATGTAAACTCACGATAAAATTAATTTAAGAGTAGTTTAAATTAAAATCGTTTTTTCGTGAAATATTTCCGAGGACACCTAATTTCTGAGGTTAATTGCTACAAGAATTGTTCAGGTTAAAAAAATATAATAAATTTACATTCATGATAAAAAAAAAAGAATGATCATTTTTCATTCCAAAAAGGTTAGGTTGTTCCAAAATTGTTAATATAATTTCCTTAATTTTTTTCGGCACACTTGATGAAAAAAAATTGCTTCAGATTCAGTACACATATACAGCTTAAAAAGAAATCCCGGTGTAAAAAATTGCGATATTTTATTTAATTAGTTATTTCAATACTCTGAAGTTTCCATCTCACTTAGTATATTTATAAGATGATGTTTACATAGATATATATTATTCTCTCTTGAAAAACAAGTTTATGAGACAATCATATTCATATTTGTGATATATCGGAAATTGTAAAACATTCTATGTAAAAAATATATTAAAAATGTTATATTTTCCTTTGTGTTTTTCAAAAGCTTTTTAGTATAAATAAGACTGATATTATTTTATCACCTTACGTCGCAGTTTTAGCAAATATTCTATAATAAAAATTATATAGTAGAGCCATTTACTAGAATTGTTTTAAAGTAATTACTTAATAACAATAGCTGTAAAAATTAATAATTAACCAGTAGAGTGTAGTAAGGTGTTTTCTATAATTAAATTTGTTCCGAGCCATTATAAGCGTTATTTTCACAATAGGTAAATGATCATTATAGTTTTAGTCTCTTTCCAATATTTTATAAAGTTATCGAACATTAATTACATACCGTCATGAAAATACTTTATTTAATCAATAATCTAATATTGCAGTTTGATCTGAAATCTACTAGGTTCTTGCTTGAAATATATTACACTGTTTGTTAGATACTTTAAAAGGTACTCGTTAATAATTAATTTCATACTGGGATAAATTTTATTACATCTTATAGGTTTTCTGTAATGTTCATAAATATGCAGTTTAATAGAGGTCTAAATGATTGATAACCCATATTATTAATATTAGACTGTAAGTCTGGCGTAAAGGAAATATTTTAATTCTTACAAAGGGCCTATATGTTTGTATTATAAGGACACTGATTACATAAACATAATGTTAGTATTATCTCATTATCATTTTTAATCGATGGGTAATTTTGATATTCCATGCAGTTCATTGTAGAAAAGGTTTCTATTGTGATGAATTTAAAATTTAGAAAAAAATATCCGTGAAGAAAATATTACGAGACAGTATCCAACAATTCCAGTGTACTTAAATATATATATATATATATATATATATATATATATATGTATATATATATATATATATGTATGTATATGTGTGTGTGTGCGTGTGTGTGTTGGTGTGTGTGTGTGTGTAAGGTAACTAAGTAAGTATTTTAGGAAACCCATAACACATTTTCAAACCGTATTTTAGCAATTACCGTCCATGGAACTCAACGTGTACAGTATAGCCCTGTATTGGATTTATATATTTGTATATACTCTGCTTAGTGTGTTAAATTTAATTAAGTAAGATAAGAAAATGCATAAATGGATGAAATTTCAACTTGAGGAATTTTTACCAATAGGTGGAATTTGTTTGTACAGATCTGTATATTACATGCATATTTTTATACACGCAACATTTTAAGCTAAAATGCGCTTAAAAGTAATAAAATCGAACTTCCAGACAGAATATCTTTTATAAGGTGTAATCTATCAATCTATCATAGCTATCCCTATTATATTATTTATTTTTGTTCCAAAAAAATCATAAGCTATCGTTCAATTTTGGAACGCATAAATGGCATAAAATCTACATTTAAGCAATTCACTCTACTACTCAGAGTGTCGAATCGTTTTGTGCAGTTCTGTATATAATATACAGATTTATGCACACGGCATAGTATAAAAATATTTAGTTAAACATAGAAACGCTCTCCATAACAGAAAACGTACAGTCGTGGAAAAAAAAGTAAACACCCCCTACAAACTCCACAACAAATTATCGTAGACGAAAGTTACTGGTACCGAACGATTGGAAATAAAGTCTACTTTTAAATGACGTATACAAAATTTGCTTAGAGGGCCATCTACATATTAAAACGAATACAAACTTATTTTTTTAATGGCAATACCAAATTTTAACGAGATATTTCAAACCTTTGATTCAATCTATGCCTAGACAACAGATTTCAAGTCATTTGATTGGTAAGTTTTTGAATTATAAACATTCGAAATTTAGTGCTTCTAATGTTAAATTACATTTTCATCCTTTTTATTTATAACTCCTGAAATTATGCTCCTAATGTGCTAATTTTGTATGTAGCAATAATACTAATATACCCAAACATAAATATGTTGAATTTGCAATTTTTTAAATTTTATGGTATGAATTATGAATTACGAAATTAATATTCCAAAAAATTATGAATTGCAACCTATAAGTTTTTGATGGATTCAGATTTATTATGTCTTGCTTTATGGAAATCCAAAATTTCACATTTTTCTTCCAAGTAGTTTTCAAATCATGCTTAAAAACTTCAAAATGATGGTTTAAGGGGCCTTCTATGATACATGTGACTAGATATTTTGAAATGTCTTATGCTATCCTGTATTCTAGCAGGCTTCTTTGACTGCGTGAGTGGTTTTTCAGGTTCCTTGATCAAGAAGGGGGCTCTCTCGCGGTTAAAAATCTAGTACCGACCTTCAATTTGGATACAGCCCTTAAAATACGCTCGTTTTAAAATAATTAATTTCTCGGAAACCTATTGCACGAATTGCATAAAAATTCGTTTTTAGACTCATTGAAGGGAGTAGAGTTCATTTATGCTGTCAGTATTGTGTGCTGCTATTACAAAAAAAAAAAAAAAAAAAAAAAAAAAAAAAAAAAAGAGTTATGTTTCGTTTTATTATGTAGATTTTCCCCTAAGCAAAATTAAAATCTTTTGTGTGTCCGTGTAAATAAAAGATAAATGCTGTGCACTTAATTTTCTGCAGCAGGAATCTTGCAGTGAACTCTGTAATATGTAACCAATTTTGTTTTATTTATAATAGTGTAACATGATTAATATAGCCTGTAAGCATTTGTTCCCTGTATACCATTATTTAATGGATTTACAGGGTGAGATATGTATTTGACAACACACGTTATAGAAAAAATATCACTTTATATATCATGGTTACAAATATTTGACTGTTACATATTAAAATACCAGAGCCTAGACAAACTGAAGAAATGAAGAATAATGCTGTCATTGGCTCATTGGCTGAAGAACACTTCTATTTAGAGATTGACACATTCTTAAAACTCGCCGAACTTTCGTCTTTAATGTAAGAAGAGAACTGAAGGCTGCCAGATTTCATGTGGCAAACATTTCATTCAGGAACTGACATTGTCAGAAATATGAAATCATTAAGATCGCGGAATTCGTCAGACAAGTCGATGAAAATCCCACGAAGTCGATGAGAGAGTACGCTGTCAGATGCAGGTTGATGAGTCCAAACTCTGATGTGTGATTCAGGAGGATCTTCGTACGTGATCTTCGTACGTAGGAATGCACAGTTCTTGCTCGAGAGAACCACGTATAACCACCTGACTGTGAGACAAGTGCCGTCTTAAGAAACTGAAACATCAAAAAGAGCCAGGCATGTTCTTGTTTCTTTCCATTCAGAAAAAAATTCCCAGGCCAAGAAAGTGAACCGCAAAAAGAACGTTGATGTGTAAAATCCATAAAGTGATTCTGAGAGATATTTGCAGAAAATTTCCAGCCTTATTGATCATTCTGGGGAGTGCAGAGAAGCAAAGACTATCGGATGCCTCCACATGACTTTCTCCATGCCTTTGCTTAAGTCGAGGTGTTAAATTACTAATGTACTTCTGTAATACGTGGGAGACCGTAAAACTTTTAACAGGACTATTCCATACAGCATAGTAAGAGCAAAAATTGGATGGCCAAAGCATTCATGACGATGCCATCCTTAAATCATCGGGCCCCCAGCTACACATATATTAACAGAATGCCGTATTACGCACATGTCGTAGTTGAGAGGGAATCCAATAGTCATCCACCCAACAATGTTGCGTCTGTCATGACAGGCGTTGTGTATGCAGTGGCAAATGTTCCCAACAATCATCTGATCATTACCTACAACCCTTTTTGACAGCCTACACAGGCGTTTATTGCAAGTGATCGTAGTTTCCATGAATGATATCATAGAGAGTGTGAGTGGTCCCCTGTACAGTACGTTAAAAGAAATGCTCTAGCTCTAGTGTATAGAATATTCCTGTTTAATAACAGTCGTTAATTTGTTCTCAAATACCTGTCGTACCCAGTATAGTATGTTTCCTGTAAATGAGTAATAATTATTTTACGCATCATTCTTTCCAGTTTCATGTTTTAGTCCATTCCAGAAATGCATTTTAGTTTCATCCTTTTTCAAATTTTGTAATACCATTAAAGTGTACTTGAAAGGCTTTTACCCCACTGACCGTCTACAAATGTTTTAAGCTGTTTCCTATATTAGTAAAAGACTTTCGTTAAAAATGATTGAATGGTTTTAGTAGGAAAGCTCAATTAAATGTCGAAAACATGATACTATTCTAGTATATAAGTCTGTGTTTTTAACTCATCATATACTGATGTTAAATTCTTCGACATCAATAAAATGTTTAAAACCGTTTATATTGTTACGTGAGACATGACTTAATTTCTTAAGGCGATAGCATCATTTAGGATCGTTTGAACTTTTAAAATATATTAAAGCTATGGATGATTTAAAAAAAAATAATTTAAACAAATGTTTACTATATTTTCTAAAACTCCTTCTTATCCATTTCGGAAACCAAATTTGTTATTTTCGTTCAAATTACTTTTTTCGCTAATATAGCGAAGTAATAAAGGATAAGACACATTTGTTAAATTTTTATTGAAACCGTTATAGGTATTATAATAAAGCGAACTCTCCTTCGGTTGGCATTAAATAACTTACTTTACTTAAAAATAAATTTATTCAGATTAAAATGATTAATTTATTTTTTCTGATTCATGAAAAATTCTCGTTTATGTATATTTTTTCTCTTATATATACTAATTTTCTTATCATTAAATACAACAAAGAAGAAAATATATGTAATTTTTAAATTAAAAAAATATAATCATAATATCCAGTGTTATAGAAATGTTGTACAAACTTTACTAAAAAATAATAAAAATAAATATATATATATATTTAATCTTAATAAAATATTTAATTATCTTCGTCGGCATTTTATTTGTAGCCATAGGGAATTTTAATAAATGCATGAATAAAAAGTTAATTTTTAAATATTTAAGCAAGCTTCATTAATGAAAGAGCATGCCTTGGGAAAAATCATGTTAATTATTTTTTCTTTATGTGTAGTCTAATGCACTTATTATATTTTTTATAATAATATTTTTATTCAACATATATCAACAAAAATCTTTTATTGTGACACGGAAATGTATAAAAATTCTTTGTTTGAACCTAACACAAATATTACTATACAACAATCAAATGACAATTAATACATACAGTACTAGTCGAAATTATTGAAACCTTTGCTGAAACGTTTTCATAATTTTGTTACCTACTATATGTATTATATATGATTAAATATCTCAAAATGTAATAAATAATAAGAATATTGTGACCAAATTCGAAGACCGAAAAATCAATATATATATATATATATATATATATATATATATATATATACTCGTATATATTTCAAATATTATCAATGAAAATTGCTGTATCACAGACGCAGAAGCAGCTCATATGAAATGCAACAAAATATACTTTTCCAAAATGTAAAAATTCAATTACTAAGTCAAATTTATAATCAATGTGTACATCGAAAATATTTATAACTATTAACTAGGAAATTTCACAACTATCAAATTTAAACTACACTTGCAAAATACTGTTTCTCCTCAGTAGGTAAACAAACATAACTAACTCCTCCCACCCCCACTTTAAAAATCCTGTAGGTTCGAAACGTAAATCTATCCTGCATTTAAAAAAAAATACAAAGAAAAATATTTTAAAAAATTATTGAATTTAAATATTGTTACTTGATAATATTAAAAAGTAAACAAAACAATTAAAATATAACATAACACAATAAAAATATATTTAAATATAGAGCGTAATTATATTTTAATGTGTGGAAATGCACAACGACCAGCGTCCATCCATACCTACAAGAGAAAGACATAAAATGAACAGAATATTATAAATATAAGAATTCATTCACTTAGTATCAACAAAATGAATTCTTACTCCTTATACAAATTCATAATGTTCAAAAACCAAATCCGCATCTTCCTTCAGTTTGAACTTCCGTGCTGACCGGTACTTTAAAAAAGATTTTAGGGTAAGTACATTTTATGGAATGTTCCGAAGCATGCAACGGAAAATGTTCATCCCGCCGAACCACAATGTTGCCTTTTATTTTTCAAAACCATCTTCATATAACATAAAAAAATAATTGGATAACTCTTATTGTAAAAAAGATTAGCTAAAAATTTAATAATTTCTTTATAAAAATTAAACTTACTGCCTAAAAGTGTTATTGAAACGAATTAATTGATTAATTATAATGTTCTATAATTTTTTTATGCAAATTTGAGAATCAATGTGGCATTCATCTGGTACGTGTTGCATGTTTCTCTCTTTTGCATAAAAAAATTAGATTAACATTAAAATCATTATATTTAATTATAAATATGACATAAAATTCTAAAGTTTTTTTTTTTTATTAGGAAGTTTATGATATTGAAATAATGTGAAACATACTTCTCATAATTTCTCTATTGTACCCATCTTCATTTAAAATCAATTACTTTATTTTCCATAAAATGTAAATCTTGTATTAACAAACAAGCAGCATCATGATACACAACTGAAACAAACGTATTCACTTCAACATTTATAGCGTTATCAGAGACACTTTTTTCTTTTCCAAACCGTCGATAATATCGGGTTTTTTGACACATAATTATTTCTGTAATGATTATTAAAGTAATAGACCATTTTTTTCGCTCTAATGTTCGAAGGGACTATTAAAAATGTTAAAGTGATAGAACTTCTGCATTAAATTAGGCTGTTATCTTAAACATTACTTTTTATATTTGTAAAAGCAATTATGTAATCAGGCGGTACATTTTACGACGCTATGAAACTTCTTTATGAGAAAATTACTGCTTAAATAAAAGTTTTACAGGTATTATGCGATAGTCACATTTGGAAGATTTTTTTTTATAAGAATGATTTATTTTTTGAAATTTTAAAGGTGTTTTAATGAGTGAAATATACGCATACAATTTCTTATAAATTAATAAACTTGAAAATATTTGGAAAGAATTAAAAAATCGATTTGTAATAAATCAATGTCTACTTTGATAAGAATGGTTATTAAAGAAAATTACGTTCATATTTTTAAATTGTAACTGGTGTTATTTTGTTGGGTTCTAAACAATACAATTTTCAGTCAGTCTTACAAAATTTTCATAGAATTATAGTTATTGACAGACATAGTTTGAAATCTTACATTGCATTCAATTAATTCGCTTGTTATCCAATTCAACACTAAAAGGTACACTTTATTGCTCAAAATCTATCAGTTTATACAGACAGCCAGTAAAGATTATGTTTTATTAATATTTTTTAATTATATTTTCAGTTACTGAGAAACATCTCTAAAAATAAATTTAAATGAAAATTATTGTATGGAAAATGTAGTGAAATAATTTAATAAATAATCAATAATTATAAATAATGTGTTAAATTGTCCTTTTTGTTTAGATTTCGAGACATTTAAGAATAAATATTCCGATTAATACTAAAATGGACGAAATGCTAATATTAATTTGGATGAATTACAATTGTGTGTGAAAAAATATCTTTATTAACATGCAAAACGTCCACTGAAATCGATTTAAATTCAGGAAAATGTTTAACTATTAATAGCAAACATATATTTAGATATTCTTTGGGGAAAGCTTAATATTTCTCACATTCGTATAGGTAGTCACATACTTCCCTTTATGATAAACCTAATGACATATTTTAATACAATGTATATGTTTTTCAACAACGACTATACTAACTAAGTATAACTATTAGATTTAATAGTCAATCTACCGGGCCTCCTAAAAAGGACTGTCTGATTTTAAAATTCAATAACTCGCAAACGGTGACAGATATTTAATTTCTTGAAAGAGGTTTATGTATTATATCAGGAGTTTTTTTTTTTACCGTGGTTCTCGAATTTAGTTCGAATTACAAGCAATAGATAGCGCTGCAAGTAATAGGCGCTAAATTTAAGCTCGATTTTTTGGCTTTGCTCTTTTCCCATGCTAAAAAGAAGAGATTAAAATGTACTGAGTGGGTTCCGAAGTACAAAAATTGAACCTGTATTTATCGCTTACAGCATTATCTGTTTCTTGCAATTTGACCTAAATTCAAGGATCACGGTAAGAAAACTCCTGACATCATATATAATGCTCCTGCAATAATTTTTTTTAATATCTGTCACAGTTTACGAGTTATTGAATTTTAAAATCAGTCAGTCCTTTTTAGGAAACACGGTATATAGTTATAATGTATTTTATACTATTACAGAATCCTTTAATTTTAACGATCAAATATCTGAGATTGTGTGTACGAGGTGAAATGCACAAGATGTGATATTAACTTGAAAATATACACCGTGTTAAAACACTTAGTTAAATATTGGTGTCACATAAATATTCATACTGGCATTTAGTCCAAGCAATAGAGACCGTATAGGGACTCTTCCTAGCAAAATTAATGGTAATACTGGAAATCGACTTTCTAGATGTTTTTGGGGTGGCTGAATCCGAATTTTTAACTTCCCACCAAAATTTCCCCCGGCAACTCCCCCAAATTTTGGTAAAAAGCCCCCCAAAAATGGGTTTTATCAAAAAAATCAAATAGGGGGAAAGTAGCTACAAATTCAGAAAGTAGACAAAATTTGCAACAAATTAGATATATGACATTATGACTTAGGATGAAGCGGATGGGGGGATCTGCCTCGGAACATGCGCCGCAGTGCTGCGTGGACTAAGTTGCGCAATTCCACTTAACCACTTACACGTTTACATTAGCCCCCCCATCTTCCCTCCGAACTTTCTCTATAAGGTTTACTTTAAGTTTTTTGGGTCACTGAATCCGAATTTTTAACTTAACCCCGAAAATCCCCCCCCCGAAAACTCCCCCAAATAGTTGTTTTTAACTTAAATTTCTTATTGTTTTAGGGGAAAAGCATTACAAAATTCAGAAACTAGCCAAAAATTGCAACAAATAGGATATATGACATTATGACGTAGGATAAACGGGAATAGAGGGGGCTGCCTCGGAACATTACCCGTGCGCTTTTCTCAAAAAACAAATATTTTCCAAAAATTAATTTTTTGGGGGGGTTGCCGGGTGAAATTTTGGTGGGAAGTTACAAATTCGGATTCAGCGACCCAAAAAACATCTAGAAAGCCGATTTCCAGTACTACCATTAATTTTGCCAGATAAAATCCCCTATTGCCTGGACTTCATCATTTATTGCACGTAGCGCCGCAGTGCATGCTCCGAGGCAGCCCTCCCCCTCCCCGTTCATCCTAATTCATAATGTCATATATCCTATTTGTTGCAAATTTTGTCTAGTTTCTGAATTTCGTAATGCTTTCCCCTTAAAACAATAAGAAATTTAAGTTAAAAACAACTATTTGAGGGGGGTTTTGGGGGAATATCTTTGGGGGAAAGTTAAAAATTCGGATTTAGCTAACCAAAAATCTTAAAGTAAACCTTATAGAGAAAGTTCGGAGGGGAGATGGGAGGGCGAATGTAAACGTGTGAGTGGTTAAGTGGAATTGCGTAACTTAGTCCACGCAGCACTGCGGCGCATGTTCCGAGGCAGATCCCCCCCTTCCCCTTCATCCTAATTCATAATGTCATATACCTAATTTGTTGCAAATTTTGTCTACTTTCTGAATTTGTAGATACTTTTTCTCTAAAATAATAAAAAAATATATTTTTTTAACAAAAACCTTTTTGGGGGGCTTTTTACCAAAATTTGGGAAGGTTGCCGGGGGAAATTTTGGTGGGAAGTTACAAATTCGGATTCAGCGACCCCAAAAATATCTAGAAAGCCGATTTCCAGTACTACCATTAATTTTGCTAGGTAAAATTCCCTATTGCCTGGACTAATTTCCGAATTTGGAAATAAAAGAAAGCGCATTTAACAATTACCTACCTTTTATGTCAATTTCAAAGTTATAGGTTTAGGTTTTCCAATATTTCTTTTAAAAAATACTGTTTGTTGAGACAATCAGACGTAATTTAAAGACTAAACTGTTTTGAATTTTTTAGTACTAATGCGTCTCCTTTAGTTGACCAAAGAATAAAATAATACACATTATAGTACGAGATCAAATAAAAAGTATTGATTACAAGATAAAAAGTTATAAAAGGCTAAATAAAATAAATAAAGTATGTTAGGCTTGAATACAGTTTAAAGTAAATTTTATAAAAAAAAATTAAAATACTAAAACATTAAAAATATATTTAGTAGGCGTTTCGCCAAGCAACTGCATGGACAATAGATTTCATTATTTCTAATTGTATTGGTAGCACTGTTAAGTTTACAGTTAAGATTGAAAATAATGCTTAATTACCATTTCTCGATATTTTAGTCTGTAGACAGACAAAAAATATCTTTCAATGTATTACATCTACTGTTTGCAGAAAACATACATCTTCAAGTCATTTTACTCATTTCAAGTCATTTTGCCCTTCAGACATAAAATAGCTGTTATTAAGACTTTAGGCTTCAGGACCATTAAATATTGCAGTTCCAGAGATGTCTTCAAAAAAGAAAAATATAAAATTTATATCAAGATTTCGTTAATAATAATTATCCCATAGGCTTTGTTAAGAAAATCTTTGATACTACTTTAAACTGTCTTAATTCTACTTTCCCTCCTTTTCAACGTACTTAAACAAATTGTTTTCCCTTATTATAATAACATTTCTGGGACTCTAAGATCTTTTAATGTTGGTTTTTCTTTTAAACCAATTAATAAAGTGAGGTTTTTTTTCCTTTTTTAATAAGCCTAAATTTAAATATAAGTCGAAATTAACCGGTGTTGTTTATGCCATTCCCTGTACTCGTGAGAAAAACGTGTTAATAATAGATTATTTAGAAAAAGACTTATTTGAAAAATAATTGTCAGTCAGACAGGTTTTATCCTCCAGCATCAATTTAAAATTGACAACTATTTAACTCCTATAGAAAAATTAATGTAATGTTTAGGCGTAATGGTTAAAGTGGCATCTAATGTAAAGGTTAAAGCGGCATCTAAAACATCATACTTAGTCTGAAACCTATGGGATCGAAGACATTAATATTTCCTTCGTATGCCAGTGACCAAGTTGTTTCAATCGTGGATGCAAGCGTTTTGAATACAACCACAATTGTCGTCTTTCCACATTTTGATCAGTAATAAGTGACGTACTCAAGACATTTTCTTCAAAGAGTGACTTTTAACAATCAGAAAAAATAATTAAACTTTAGAAAATTGTCTCAACACATATTTTGATTTATTTTGTCGGTTTAAGCATCTTCCTAATATTTACTTCTGCTTAAATAAAATAATTCGAAGCTATGCAAGCTAAGTTATGTGACATAGCATATTAGAATTATTTTTTTAATTTCTGTAGTGACGACCGAAACGAACATTTTCCCCCCAAAATTTAAACTGTTGATTTAAACTTAGTCGAGCTTTGCTGATGACACTTTCTAAATTTGGGTTAAAAAAATATATTTTAAAGTAGTACGGTTGTTTGTTGCTTTATGAAGCAAGAAAAATAAATCCAGAGCGTTCGACTTCATTAATTAAGTTTACTTAACTTCAATTTATGCATTTAAAAGAAGTCATTCAAAGAACATTTTAAATCTGGTAACTAAGCCATGTAATGGGCAAAATTATTTCTTCTGCTAATTGGGAAATAGAGAACATAGTAAAAAGAAACTACATATTTTTATGAAAAGTTATAAAATAATATAACGTTTCAACATTTTAATTATTTAAAAAAAGAAAAAAGAATAAAAGACAAATGAAGTTTATCAAGATGACATTCAACGGATTTAATGGGAATATATTTCCAATAGAATCTATAAAAAATGTTTACAATTTTAACGGATGATGATAAAGGAATATTATTCACATGTGAAATTTTCGAAAATCCCTCCCTACTGAGTGATCCATAAAGTATAATGAATCATTAATTGCGAAAGTAGAATAATATTTTCTGAGAACATAAATGTGATGCAAACCAATCACACTTCAATTACAAATTCATCCAACTTTTAGGTAGCTTTCATTACAAAAAGCTACCTATTGCAGCCGTTCGGAGGAAAGCGATTTCAAAAAAATTTGGTATATTTTCATTGATCATGACCCCCAGACCCCGAAACCACCCTCCGTTCAAAAGTTGATATATATATATATATATATATATATATATATATATATATATATATATATATCCATATATATATATATATATCTGACCTTTGTCATACTGTAACTCTCGAGTTTATGAACCGATTTGGATGTAATTCGGTATGTACGTAGTACATACCAATGTCTCGACCGAGTTCGTTGGCCAGCTTCATCCGCCATTTTGTTTCAAAATGGCGGCCATTTAAAATTTTCTTAAAAATTTTAAATTTGAAATGTGGTACCAAAGAATTGAAAATGGAAAAATATTTTTTTCTTATGTATTTGACCTTTATACAAAGATTCCGGAGCAGTTTTTGTTTCGTCTATATCTTAAAAAATGTCTGAGTTATAGCATTTTGAATTTCTAGCGTGACTGACATTTTGAAACGTCCTGAATTTTGTCACGCGATAAAAGGCGTATTTATGAACCGATTTTGATGTAAGTTCGTTTGTACATAGTACATACCAATGTCTCGACCGAGTTCGTTGGCCAGCTTCATCCGCCATCTTGTTTAAAAATGGCAGCCATTTAAATTTTTAAGAAAAATTTAAATTTGAAATGTGGTACCAAAAAATTGAAAATTGAAAAAATCTTTTTTTCGTATGTGTTTTACCTTAATACAAAGATTCGGGAGCAGTTTTTGTTTCGTCTATATCTCAAAAAATGGCTGAGTTATAGCATTTTGAATTTCTAGCGTGGCTGACATTTTGAAACGTCCTGATATTTGTCACGTGATAACAGGCGTATTTATGAACCGATTTGGATGTACTTTGGTGTGTACATAGTACATACAATTATCTCGACCGAGTTCGTTGGCCAGCTTCATCCGCCATCTTGTTTCAAAATGGCGGCTATTTAAAAAAAATTAAAAAAATTAAAATTTAAAATAAGATACCAAAATATTAGAAAATGAAAAAGATTTTTTTTGTATGTGTTTGACCTTGATACAAAGATCCCGGAACAGTTTTTGTTTCTGAAAATTTGTTCTTTTGTTTATATCTTAAAAAATGGTTGAATTATAGCACTTTGAATTTATAGTATGGCTAACATTTTGAAACGATCTTGTATTTGTCACGCGATAACACACGTGTTCGCCTATTTCCATGTGAGAAAGCATGTGCATAGTATACATCAACATCTCAGCCAAATATAAGTTACTTTAAATAAAAGCAGCTTGGATAAAGCTGGCTAATTCTCATTCATAATGATTTAGTATTGATAAAAATTAGTATTGAATCGTCTATATACGGTTTCCACTAAATTGAGCTTCGTGTGTTTGAATAATATAAGTTGGCTTTTTTAAAATAAGGTATTTGAAAGCTACCTCTTCCTCCCGGCACTGGCCGGAAGGACTTTATTAATATTTTCAAACTGGTTAGTATATTTATAATATGTTGTCATGGCATAAATAATTTAAAGAGTAATGGAGATAATAGCAAAAGTTTCAGCTAACAGTGTTTAGTCGTTTACATATCACAAATTCAATTATATCTTAACAGATATATCAAGGGAATTATAAAATATTTAACAGACTTACATATAGCCAAATAACAGATTTTTTGTAGAATCTTTTTTTTTTTTTTTTTGATTGAAATATTAATTGAATAACATGCCTTTAAGTTAGATTAAAGAATTATTTTATTTTAAAAATTTTAAAAGTAAAATTCTATTATCTAGAATCAAAGTACTTGAACAATTTTAGTTAGCACATAGTAGGGTAAAGTGCCCATATTTTGTCCCATTTCCTAATTTCAACTCCTTAAATTCTCCGCTTCTGTGAAAGTGACGCAACTTCTGACGCAAGGCACATGGGGCGGAATATAAAAGGCGTAAGTATTGAAAGTTTCGTTCGACAAGCCGCATACATAAATTAAAGATGCCGACTTTCCTATTTTTAGAAGACTTGAGTTCTTATTACGTCGTTTGTAGAACGTTATTTACTGTACTGTAAGTATTTATTTCTTATTCATTGCATGTATTTTACGTAGGTAAGATGCTCAAAGTAGCTTACAGTGAGTTTTAGGACACTCAGTTCATTTACGGGAACTGAAGCTCCGCTATATTGGGAAGTAGCGTGGTCCCAATTTCTGTCCACTTGCAGTTCTTATTTTCGTCCCCGGGACGAAACTAGGAATGCTTTTTCATGATTTATTTTTTTTCTCATGTTTGGATGGCTAATGTTTCGTTACGTTATTCTTCGGCTGATAATTAGTACATTTTTTTTGCCTTATTTTAAGGTAAATTAAATTACTTACTCATTTAGAAATAAATTTTAATTTATTAGTTCTAAGTTAATCCTCTTCGTATTAGATTTTGGGAGAACAAAATTGAGATTTTTTTTGCATTTTTTTGGTACTTTTGAAAAAAAATAATTTTTAGCATTGTTCAAAAGTTTTTACGATATTTGCCTACGTTTCTATGTACGTGGGTAGTTAGTCTATGTAAAATCAAAATTTGGTAAGTTTGAACAGAATATTACAACATTTAGGGCATAAAAGTGACTGGGGGGGGGGGCGAAATATGGGCACTTTACCATACTCAAATAAGGAAATTAAAAAAAAAATAATGTAAACAATTGGCTGGTTTTTGATTAACTGTTTGTCTCAAAAGTAAAGAAATACTTTATTATATTTACATCAATAATTCATTGTATTTAAAATCTGAAAATCTATCAAGAAATTAATTATTAATGAATGAGAAGCGATATTTCTCAAAAAGAAAAAAAATGTCAAAATTAATTTTTAATAGTTTTACTTACATCTGCTCAACCTTCTTATTCCCACACAAGAACTGTTTAAAATATATTTATCCAAATTAAATAAGTTTATTTAAGGGGGTCCAGGGCACAAAAATCTTAAATTTTCAAAAAGCGTTTTATTACATTAAAAATTTCTCTGTTTTTTTTTTTTTTTTTTTGTTGTTGTTGTTTTTTTCATTTAAAAATGACGTTTAAGTCATGTTCCTATATTAATTGAAATAGGAAACATTAATTTTTTTTCGTTTTGGATCCTTTTTAAATTCGAACTTTCAATTAATGGGTGGAGACGACTTTTTGTGAAAATGCGTTTTTCTTCATGGTGGGTTTTTTCCACATTTCTCGTATTAAACTTGTTATAAGACAAGAACCGTTAAAGATAAATATTTTAGACTTAGAACATGTCTTTTTCGATTGTTTTACTTTAATTTTGATTCAGCAAATTTGAAAAAAAAAATTTACTTTTGAAAAAATATATATTTTTAAAATAAGTTAAATATATTTTTTTTTAATTTTAAATTTAAATATTTTTAATTTTTGTTTAAATTAATATTTTTAAAAATGTTGAATCAAAATCAAAACTTATATATTTCTGTTTATTTAAATAAAAGAAGATAACTTCTACAAATAATATTTCGAGTTCTAACGATTTTATATTACCTTACTTTTTTAATATATTTTAAATTTCAATTTAAAAAAATGAGAAGTTTTATCATGTGATTTTGTTTACAGAGGATATAGTTAACCATCACAAAAAAATTCAAAAATAATAAAAATTATTTTAAAATGTGCCCCGGACCCCCAACAACCATAACCTTCATTGTTAATATATATTCAAATACGTTTGAAATGCACATATATATTTTTAATACAAAAGTCATTAAAGCAATTGGAACCTGTTTAAAACATGTAAAATAAATAAATAAACATATCGAAGATAAAAAAATGACATTTAACCTGAGAACTTTAATTATTCAATGTGCAGTAAATTCATTTACAGTTATGTGATCAAAAATAAGATTATTGTGATTTATTTGTGCTAATAATATCAATAGCGAGCAAAATCTAGAAAAAAAAAATTATACACATCTGCAGATTTATTTCCAACTTCTACTAAAATTAAAATTTAATAAAACACAAAAGATAGACTAAAATTGCGTAAATGTGCGAAAATAGAAAAGATTTACGTTCTTAATAAACCGCATATCAGAATCTATTACAGTTATTTAAAACAAGAGGAGTAAGTAGTATATAAGATTTTTGTGGATATAAGTGTGATTTCTTGTGTTGGATTGAGCTTACTGTGTGTTTTATTTCCAAATATCAGTGTTGTTTCTTTTTATATATTGCATAAAGTAATGAAGAATATTTCTAATTTTCCGTTGCCATCAGCAGAATATTTTGTTCTTGAGTGAAAATGAATCTGAAATAAGTCTTGTTGAATTTAAAACTAATTTTATATGAATAAATTTATAATTTTCAGAATGGCAATTCAATTGTATTATGTAAAGATATTTTAAATAATGTATATTAAGTTTTAATTATTTCATAAAAAAATATTTATAATATAAGTTACGAAAACTCAATTAAACACTTATGGAAACCATAAAGCCTTTCATTCTATGTGCTTCCACACTTCAGGAAGCGATGAAATTGCATTACATAAAAGATAATTCTTATGGTAGCTCCGTTATTAAACAAAATACATTATTCAATAGTATGTGCACTGTTAAAAAAAAAAAAAAAAAAAAAAAAAAAAAAAAAAAAAAAATGAAATTTTTGGCGCTAATAGAAAACATTTAATTTACAGAAAATATCTGTAATTTTCCATTGTAACAGTTTTTTCTGTAAAAAATGCAATATCATAATGTAAAAATTACAGATTTTTTTTAAAATGTAAATTAAACATTTTTTTTATGTTTTCGATATTGTTATTTTAAATTATATTTACATTTTAAAACATTTGTGCTGATTCTACTACTTTGGAAAAGATATTTTAAATAATATTTAACTGTCCTAATGCCACTGCCAGTTTGTACGACATCACAGTGGCATCCAGAATGGTATCTAACTTTGCCTTCACTTATGTGACCAAAATGTGATTTCTTTAGTTTACATATTTTATTTTAACTTCGGTGACTTCTTTCATTTAATTAGATTCTCATCATTTCGTGACTCACACTTTTTGTCACACACACACAGAAGATAATGAGCATGTCCCATGAGCACAATTACTACGATGAGACTTATATTAATTTCAAGGTGCCTTCACATTATTGTCAAATCTTGTTCCAAGGGTTATTAGTACGAAGCTGAAACACGTGAAAAAAAATATATTCGAATGCACTTTAAGAAGCACAACTCTGAAAATTAAGTAACTTCGAAAGAAAGAAAATTTTTACATAAATAAGTATGCAGAACAAAATTGAACGTCTATTAAAATATTAAAAATTAGAAAACTCTTTATCTGTTTTTTGATATAATGTATATAAAAATATAGAATGTAGTAATTAAAATACCATTTATAACTTGAGATCTATTGAACGGATTTGAATGGGACTTTTACCATTAGAAATTTCTATAGGCATGGGTTTATTTATAACATACAGGGTGATTCGTGAATATCGAAATAATAGTCTATTTCCTTAAATATTGCCTTTAGACACATACTTCCACTTGCAAAGTTTCATAAAAAAGGTGCAAAATTGGATTAGATAAGTTGCAATACTATAATACGAAAACTAAATTTTTATACTGCCCCTGTAGGGTAAAATTTACAATTAGGAAAATTTTTCTTATCCATTCCTGAATTAATCAAAACAAATCCCATTTCCATATATGCAAAACTCACAGAGATATGCTAGTTTAAATAGTTCGTCAGGTTTTAAGGTATTAGACACATATTGAAATGCGTGTAATTCAAGAAACAATGTTACTTTAGGAGTTCAAGGAAACATGTAAAAAATATATTTATTGAGTTAGAATTTAATTTTTTTTCTCTTTTTTGTGATCGTTAATAATTTAATTTACAAAGAAAACCATATCATAATTTTTTTCATGCAGATAGAAGAAAATTATAATCATATGTATATATATATATGTATATATCAGTGGCGTGGCGTGAAAATTTTCGATGGTCATCGCAATTATTTACGTTTGTGGTGAAAAATTATTAACTCTAAAATTCAATGGTTGAATGTTCAAAAAAGGAACTTTAAATCTTACCTTCACTTATAAATGAACTTCAAATGGTCTGCTAAAACTGGATCGTAGAGTTTTAAAAGCTTATTAAGAGTTTTAAAATATTGCTTGGTCATCGCCGCATCCAGCGATGACCGGACGCCACGCCACTGATATATATATTATTTTATTTATTTATTTATTTTTTTAAGTGGGGTAATTTAAAATCGTTATGACTCGAAACTATATTTGTTTAATTTAATTCTTTTTTCATTTAATTAAAGATGAACATATAATTTTAATTTTGCTTCAGGAATTTTTGTTAACATATTAAATTAAAAATATTACAAATATAAATTTAATAAATGATGTAACTTTTTTTTTTTTAAATCCTATTTTAATTTTTTTTCAAATTTGCCGAAACAAAATTAATGTAAAGAAATAAATAAAAAATACATGTTCAAAGCTTGCACGTTTTTTTCTTTAACAATTCTTGACTTATAATAATTTAAGGACAATAGATAGCAAGAAAAAAAAAAAAACCTTTATGCGGAATTTTTTTTTTTTGAAATTTTAAACAAAGATTGACTTCTAATAAATTGTTTAAATGCTTTTTAAAATATTACAGGGAAGTAACTCACTCCTTCTTGCAGCTTAAACATTCGATTCGTTCCACCTTTTTCCTGTACTATTCAAATATCCGTCAGTTGATTTAAAGCTATGCTTTTTCTAACATGCCGAATAGCCGCTTTTTTTTCAAAATTTCAGCCCCCCACAACTTCAAATTTTATATCGTCCGGCGAGCTCGTTAAAAAAAAAGTCTATATTGTGGGGCCGGGCCACGCCGGAACCTTACTTTTTTCCGAAGGCTCGTCCGCGACAAGCGTATTTTTTTTATACCGAGCCGGGACTGGTGTCCTTCTTCATAATGTTGATAAAACCCATTATGCAGAAAAAAGCTTTTAAATTTTAAACAAAGATTGGTTCATATAAAATATTTAAATGCATTTTTTAAAAGTTGCAGGTGAGTAAGTAATTCCTTCCTGTAGCTTAAACTTCCGCTTCAGATTAACGTTTGCCCCTTTCACATTCGTTCTGTACTATTTAAATGCCCGTCAGCGGATTTAAAACAAATCTTTTCCCAACATGCCGGTAAACAGGTGTTTCATAATTTTAGCCATCACAGTTTCATGTTTTATATCGTGCGGAGGCTGTTAAAAAAAGTCTATATTCTGAAGTCTTACTTACTTTTCTCTTACTTCACTTTTATACTTTTACTTTCTTTTTTACTTTAGACTGTATGTTATTTTTTTCTGAAGGCTCGGCCAGGCCAGGCCTAACGTTTTTATTCATATCGAAAAGGGACTGGCATCCTTCTCTCCAGGTCTGCACGGGCGAAATTTTCAGTCTCAAACTCGACCCAACCCGTATTAAAATCATTGGCTCTGACTGAAATCATCTGTGCAAAATCAGTAAAATTTGGCTCAGCCCAAAATTTTTTACGAAAAATACATATATTTTTAAACTGCCATTATTTTACAATTAATCTTTAAAAGTCATGTTTTTAAAGGATAGTATATTTAAAGGCAAACAAATTAAACTACAGTAATACCAGTGAAAAAGAACTTGCCTATGACGGAATTCTGCCTTAAAAATAAAAAAAAAAACGTGTTGATCCATGCAAAATGAATATAATAATACCTGAGAAAAGAATGGACTACATTTAAACAGGCAAAGAAGGGAACTTGTCTATAACGCACTTTTTCATTTCCTAAGTGATTCCGCCTTATAAGATTTTACTATATGGCATTTTTCAAATTTTTCGATACATGGAATATAGATTAACGATATTAAATGATAAGTGAACCACTTATATACAAATATAGATTCATAAAAAAAATATCATAGCCTTTGGCGCTTCTTTAAAATTGAAGAGTATAAACACGAAAAAAGAAAAGCTACAATAAGTATTTTTGGTCTGAACTCCACCATACTAAATATTTTTTAACCATATCGCTGTAAAAATCTATGTTTTGTAGGAATTTAATCAGGCCGGGCTTGGCTTGGGCTAAAATTTTAACTTTTTTCCAGTCAGGGACGACATTTTTTTTTCTATAGCTCGGAATGGGACAGGGCACATATATTTCGACCCGTGCAGACCTCCAACATATTTTGAAAGCAGGTTCAACGTAAAATCTATATGCTGCTGTTTTGAGTCAAAAGGAACGGGCACTGTCTTAAATCGTATTTTAAAATGTACAATTTGTGGATGATCCCTATCTTGCATTAGAAATGAGTCAATAACTTCGTTCAGACACATAGATAAACGGTGTAAGTCACGAATTTTGGATTTTAGTATATCTGCGAGTTTTGCAGATATCGAGATGATTTCTTTTTTTAAATTCAGGAATGGATAAGGAAAATTTTCCTAATTTGAAATTTTGCCCTAGCGGACCGTATAAAATTTAATTTTCGTATTTTCTAAAATTGACATCCCATGGAGTTGCAATTTATGTCAATAAATTTTGCACCCTTTTTATAAAACTTTCCAATTTGAACTGTGTGGCTAGGGCAATATTTAAGGAAATCGCCCATTTTTTTCAATCTTTGTGGATCACCCTGTATAACAATATATAACAACTACGTTGGTTAGTTATATTTTAATTGTGGAAAGTTCTACATGGACACAATTTTGAAAATATAGCTTTTTAAAGATAATAAATTATGAATAAATTAGATAATAAATTATATAATATTGGTAGTATTTCGGATTTCCAGTTTTGCTATATGGTAAATTTTCGGGGATATTTCAGTAACTGATTCCATAGGAAACCGATGTATGTTAGAGAGAGTGATTTATCAGGATATTAAATATACAGAGTGCCCATAAAATGATGTCCCAGTTGTAAATTTTAATAGCATCAATGTAAGTATTATAGAATGCTGGCTCTAGGTCGCAAGTAAAGGACATCTCAAACAGTTTTAGATTAGCGCATTCGTGAGCGTAAAGCGTTATTGCTGTGCTGAAGATTTAAAAGCCGTTAAGAGCTATTCATTTTTTTTCTTTGGGACTTTATAAAAGATTTTGTCTACGTTACGCCGCTACATAGTGATTTGCCAGATTTGAGACACAGAATTGAAGAGGCTATTAACTTCATTACTCCGGACTTGTTAAAAGAATTGTGGGAAAAATTGGAGTTTAGGTTGGATGTGTCTCGTATAACTACAGGTGCACAGATTGAACATTTGTAAGAAATACTAGGTTAGATTATCATCATTTGGATGTATGATTTGTTGTGTATAGTCTAAATAAAACTGGTATTATATACAATTGAAAATTGGATATTCTTCTCTGGACAATGTATTTTACTATAAGGATTAAACGAATTATAGAAGTTGTGAAAGGAAGCAGTGACTACTGGGTCTCGAACTCTATATATTTGTTCCAATACAGTAATGAGAATAAGAAATATAATTATAAATAAATTATAGTTTTCCGATTAAAAATAAATTAATTTAGAAAATAAAACTTGAATAAAAATTATTTAATGATTAGATTTATTGCGTTATTCCTGAAAGCAAGAGAATAATTTTGGTTTTTTACACTTTCTAATATATTTATAAAGAGTTTATAGATACTGTTCGTCTGTATGACTCACAGTCTGCACTCTTACTCTAGTAAATATACTCAGATTATTTTGACATTGATATATCCTATTGAGGTTTACTATATTATGTTATCGTTGAATAGGAAGTGTGTAGCAGAAATACGTTACGTTATTGTCTATGGGCTATAAATGATTGAAGTATATTTTAATGATATAATATTTTTTCAATGGAATTAATGTAAGCGGTTGATAGAAAGCAGATATGTGCTACAGAAATTGGTGGTGCCATTCATACTCGTACATAGAGATGCCAAAAATATTATATGTCCATCGCATTACAAATTTATTGCATTAGCGTATATAGCCCTTATGTCAATGACCGGGTACCCAGGTACCTTTTTTCTCTTTTCATCCCGTTTTCAGGGTGTTAATAAAATAAACTAAAATGACTTTAGATCCCCATTATTTCTAATATTCACTGCCCATTAGTACTTTAAAATTCGGAAATTTTTTTTATTACTATTTTGGGGCACTAAACATCTTTATACCTGTCATCAATGACCAGGGTACCCGAATACCCATGCGAATTTTCTGTGGAAAAATACAAAAATTAATAGATTATTTATATTTACATCAATAAAACTTGAAATTAATTTTATAATAAGAGTTAGAGATATTTTTTAAGGTAAAAAATATTTCATTTACGTGAAATGTTGTGGACAAGCTGTACAATAGCAAAAAATGTACGAATGTATATCACATACTGGCTTACTACATTGTTTACATGATTTTCTGTTTTTTTCTGATTCGTTTTTGAGGTTTATCAAGCACATGACACCAACTTATTTTATACTTATTGTTCCATATTACTTTAAGTTATTTGGACTGGGGTCTGAACGTGTGGCAGCTTCAAATACGGAAAAACATTTTTTCACTATACTTTCAATTCCCGATTTGGTCAAGAAATGTCTCATAGCATGTCGATTGTCTGTTTTTTTTTATAATCATATCATTATTTGCAGTATGTATAATGTAAGTAGCAAGTACTTCTACATCCACAATATAGAAACATAATGCAAGTGGTCATGTGGTTGTACACCTAGGTGCTGTATATTTCCTCAATAATTTATTCATTATACCCACTCCATATTTATTATAAACTGAATCATTTCGTGTTTATCTTTCTGTTGTGTAATGGTTTTATCATGATATATAGTAGACATTGGAATGACAGCTTTGTTCCTCTTTCGAACATACGAACAAATACATACGTCATCATGAAATCCAAATTCTGTGAACAAAACATGCGTAATTAACATGGCCTCATTTCTTCTAGAATATAACTTTCGTTACTTTTCAAAGTGTTAACCACTGTGAGCTTCCAGTATAATAAATCAGTATATAATAGTATAATACGCATCCAAAGAAAGAGAAAAAAAATGTTGAATATTAAAGATGTGAATTATCACATTGCTAACAAGTCGTAAACCAACTTAGTGAAAAATGTCCAAGCCGGGAATCGAACCCGGACCCCTGGAATAGATCTTCAGTGCTCTACTACTAAGCCACAAGGACGATGCCCAGCTTGGCATCTCTCACTTATATAAGTTGGTAAGGCTGCTACCGCAGCACTAGATGGAAAAGTCTTCATGAGCACACAATCTGGCGGCGTAACATGAGACGCAAATGAACCCAGCATAGGTGAATATACAATTTTTAATTAATTTTTCAACTGCTTTTCAGCAGTGAAATTATGCTTGAAATTATTGAATATTAAAGATGTGAATTATCACATTGCTAACAAGGCGTAAACCAACTTAGTGAAAAATGTCCAAGCCGGGAATCTAACCCGGACCCCTGGAATAGATCTCCAGTGCTCTACCACTAAGCCCCGAGGACGATGCCCAGCTTGGCATCTCTCAGTTATATAAGTTGGTAAGGCTGCTACCGCAGCACTAGATGGAAAAGTCTTCATGAGCACAAAATCTTGCGGCGTAACATGAGACGCAATTGAACCCAGCATCGGTGAATATACAATTTTTAATTAGTTTTTCAACTACTTTTCAGCAGAGAAATTACGCTTGAAATTATTGAATATTAAAGATGTGAATTATCACATTGCTAACAAGGCGTAAACCAACTTAGTGAAAAATGTCCAAGCCGGGAATCTAACCCGGACCCCTGGAATAGATCTCCAGTGCTCTACCACAAAGCCCCGAGGACGATGCCCAGCTTGGCATCTCTCAGTTATATAAGTTGGTAAGGCTGCTACCGCAGCACTAGATGGAAAAGTCTTCATGAGCACAAAATCTTGCGGCGTAACATGAGACGCAATTGAACCCAGCATCGGTGAATATACAATTTTTAATTAGTTTTTCAACTACGATTCCGCAGAGAAATTACGCTTGAAATTATTGAATATTAAAGATGTGAATTATCACATTGCTAACAAGGCGTAAACCAACTTAGTGAAAAATGTCCAAGCCGGGAATCTAACCCGGACCCCTGGAATAGATCTCCAGTGCTCTACCACTAAGCCCCGAGGACGATGCCCAGCTTGGCATCTCTCAGTTATATAAGTTGGTAAGGCTGCTACCGCAGCACTAGATGGAAAAGTCTTCATGAGCACAAAATCTTGCGGCGTAACATGAGACGCAATTGAACCCAGCATTGGTGAATATACAATTTTTAATTAGTTTTTCAACTACTTTTCAGCAGAGAAATTACGCTTGAAATTATTGAATATTAAAGATGTGAATTATCACATTGCTAACAAGGCGTAAACCAACTTAGTGAAAAATGTCCAAGCCGGGAATCTAACCCGGACGCCTGGAATAGATCTCCAGTGCTCTACCACAAAGCCCCGAGGACGATGCCCAGCTTGGCATCTCTCAGTTATATAAGTTGGTAAGGCTGCTACCGCAGCACTAGATGGAAAAGTCTTCATGAGCACAAAATCTTGCGGCGTAACATGAGACGCAATTGAACCCAGCATCGGTGAATATACAATTTTTAATTAGTTTTTCAACTACTTTTCAGCAGAGAAATTACGCTTGAAATTATTGAATATTAAAGATGTGAATTATCACATTGCTAACAAGGCGTAAACCAACTTAGTGAAAAATGTCCAAGCCGGGAATCTAACCCGGACCCCTGGAATAGATCTCCAGTGCTCTACCACAAAGCCCCGAGGACGATGTCCAGCTTGGCATCTCTCAGTTATATAAGTTGGTAAGGCTGCTACCGCAGCACTAGATGGAAAAGTCTTCATGAGCACAAAATCTTGCGGCGTAACATGAGACGCAATTGAACCCAGCATCGGTGAATATACAATTTTTAATTAGTTTTTCAACTACTTTTCAGCAGAGAAATTACGCTTGAAATTATTGAATATTAAAGATGTGAATTATCACATTGCTAACAAGGCGTAAACCAACTTAGTGAAAAATGTCCAAGCCGGGAATCTAACCCGGACCCCTGGAATAGATCCCCAGTGCTCTACCACAAAGCCCCGAGGACGATGCCCAGCTTGGCATCTCTCAGTTATATAAGTTGGTAAGGCTGCTACCGCAGCACTAGATGGAAAAGTCTTCATGAGCACAAAATCTTGCGGCGTAACATGAGACGCAATTGAACCCAGCATCGGTGAATATACAATTTTTAATTAGTTTTTCAACTACTTTTCAGCAGAGAAATTACGCTTGAAATTATTGAATATTAAAGATGTGAATTATCACATTGCTAACAAGGCGTAAACCAACTTAGTGAAAAATGTCCAAGCCGGGAATCTAACCCGGACCCCTGGAATAGATCTCCAGTGCTCTACCACAAAGCCCCGAGGACGATGCCCAGCTTGGCATCTCTCAGTTATATATGTTGGTAAGGCTGCTACCGCAGCACTAGATGGAAAAGTCTTCATGAGCACAAAATCTTGCGGCGTAACATGAGACGCAATTGAACCCAGCATCGGTGAATATACAATTTTTAATTAGTTTTTCAACTACTTTTCAGCAGAGAAATTACGCTTGAAATTATTGAATATTAAAGATGTGAATTATCACATTGCTAACAAGGCGTAAACCAACTTAGTGAAAAATGTCCAAGCCGGGAATCTAACCCGGACCCCTGGAATAGATCTCTAGTGCTCTACCACAAAGCCCCGAGAACGATGCCCAGCTTGGCATCTCTCAGTTATATAAGTTGGTAAGGCTGCTACCGCAGCACTAGATGGAAAAGTCTTCATGAGCACAAAATCTTGCGGCGTAACATGAGACGCAATTGAACCCAGCATCGGTGAATATACAATTTTTAATTAGTTTTTCAACTACTTTTCAGCAGAGAAATTACGCTTGAAATTATTGAATATTAAAGATGTGAACTATCACATTGCTAACAAGGCGTAAACCAACTTAGTGAAAAATGTCTAAGCCGGGAATCTAACCCGGGCCCCCGGAATAGATCTCCAGTGCTCTACCACAAAGCCCCGAGGACGATGCCCAGCTTGGCATCTCTCAGTTATATAAGTTGTTAAGGCTGCTACCGCAGCACTAGATGGAAAAGTCTTCATGAGCACAAAATCTTGCGGCGTAACATGAGACGCAATTGAACCCAGCATCGGTGAATATACAATTTTTAATTAGTTTTTCAACTACTTTTCAGCAGAGAAATTACGCTTGAAATTATTGAATATTAAAGATGTGAATTATCACATTGCTAACAAGGCGTAAACCAACTTAGTGAAAAATGTCCAAGCCGGGAATCTAACCCGGACCCCTGGAATAGATCTCCAGTGCTCTACCACAAAGCCCCGAGGACGATGCCCAGCTTGGCATCTCTCAGTTATATAAGTTGGTATGGCTGCTACCGCAGCACTAGATGGAAAAGTCTTCATGAGCACAAAATCTTGCGGCGTAACATGAGACGCAATTGAACCCGGCATCGGTGAATATACAATTTTTAATTAGTTTTTCAACTACTTTTCAGCAGAGAAATTACGCTTGAAATTATTGAATATTAAAGATGTGAATTATCACATTACTATCAAGGCGTAAACCAACTTAGTGAAAAATGTCCAAGCCGGGAATCTAACCCGGACCCCTGGAATAGATCTCCAGTGCTCTACCTCTAAGCCCCGAGGACGATGCCCAGCTTGGCATCTCTCAGTTATATAAGTTGGTAAGGCTGCTACCGCAGCACTAGATGGAAAAGTCTTCATGAGCACAAAATCTTGCGGCGTAACATGAGACGCAATTGAACCCAGCATCGGTGAATATACAATTTTTAATTAGTTTTTTCAACTACTTTTCAGCAGAGAAATTACGCTTGAAATTATTGAATATTAAAGATGTGAACTATCACATTGCTAACAAGGCGTAAACCAACTTAGTGAAAAATGTCCAAGCCGGGAATCTAACCCGGACCCCTGGAATAGATCTCCAGTGCTCTACCACAAAGCCCCGAGGACGATGCCCAGCTTGGCATCTCTCAGTTATATAAGTTGGTAAGGCTGCTACCGCAGCACTAGATGGAAAAGTCTTCATGAGCACAAAATCTTGCGGCGTAACATGAGACGCAATTGAACCCAGCATCGGTGAATATACAATTTTTAATTAGTTTTTCAACTACTTTTCAGCAGAGAAATTACGCTTGAAATTATTGAATATTAAAGATGTGAATTATCACATTACTATCAAGGCGTAAACCAACTTAGTGAAAAATGTCCAAGCCGGGAATCTAACCCGGACCCCTGGAATAGATCTCCAGTGCTCTACCTCTAAGCCCCGAGGACGATGCCCAGCTTGGCATCTCTCAGTTATATAAGTTGGTAAGGCTGCTACCGCAGCACTAGATGGAAAAGTCTTCATGAGCACAAAATCTTGCGGCGTAACATGAGACGCAATTGAACCCAGCATCGGTGAATATACAATTTTTAATTAGTTTTTCAACTACTTTTCAGCAGAGAAATTACGCTTGAAATTATTGAATATTAAAGATGTGAATTATCACATTGCTAACAAGGCGTAAACCAACTTAGTGAAAAATGTCCAAGCCGGGAATCTAACCCGGACCCCTGGAATAGATCTCCAGTGCTCTACCACAAAGCCCCGAGGACGATGCCCAGCTTGGCATCTCTCAGTTATATAAGTTGGTAAGGCTGCTACCGCAGCACTAGATGGAAAAGTCTTCATGAGCACAAAATCTTGCGGCGTAACATGAGACGCAATTGAACCCAGCATCGGTGAATATACAATTTTTAATTAGTTTTTCAACTACTTTTCAGCAGAGAAATTACGCTTGAAATTATTGAATATTAAAGATGTGAATTATCACATTGCTAACAAGGCGTAAACCAACTTAGTGAAAAATGTCCAAGCCGGGAATCTAACCCGGACCCCTGGAATAGATCTCCAGTGCTCTACCACAAAGCCCCGAGGACGATGCCCAGCTTGGCATCTCTCAGTTATATAAGTTGGTAAGGCTGCTACCGCAGCACTAGATGGAAAAGTCTTCATGAGCACAAAATCTTGCGGCGTAACATGAGACGCAATTGAACCCAGCATCGGTGAATATACAATTTTTAATTAGTTTTTCAACTACTTTTCAGCAGAGAAATTACGCTTGAAATTATTGAATATTAAAGATGTGAATTATCACATTGCTAACAAGGCGTAAACCAACTTAGTGAAAAATGTCCAAGCCGGGAATCTAACCCGGACCCCTGGAATAGATCCCCAGTGCTCTACCACAAAGCCCCGAGGACGATGCCCAGCTTGGCATCTCTCAGTTATATAAGTTGGTAAGGCTGCTACCGCAGCACTAGATGGAAAAGTCTTCATGAGCACAAAATCTTGCGGCGTAACATGAGACGCAATTGAACCCAGCATCGGTGAATATACAATTTTTAATTAGTTTTTCAACTACTTTTCAGCAGAGAAATTACGCTTGAAATTATTGAATATTAAAGATGTGAATTATCACATTGCTAACAAGGCGTAAACCAACTTAGTGAAAAATGTCCAAGCCGGGAATCTAACCCGGACCCCTGGAATAGATCTCCAGTGCTCTACCACAAAGCCCCGAGGACGATGCCCAGCTTGGCATCTCTCAGTTATATATGTTGGTAAGGCTGCTACCGCAGCACTAGATGGAAAAGTCTTCATGAGCACAAAATCTTGCAGCGTAACATGAGACGCAATTGAACCCAGCATCGGTGAATATACAATTTTTAATTAGTTTTTCAACTACTTTTCAGCAGAGAAATTACGCTTGAAATTATTGAATATTAAAGATGTGAATTATCACATTGCTAACAAGGCGTAAACCAACTTAGTGAAAAATGTCCAAGCCGGGAATCTAACCCGGACCCCTGGAATAGATCTCCAGTGCTCTACCACAAAGCCCCGAGAACGATGCCCAGCTTGGCATCTCTCAGTTATATAAGTTGGTAAGGCTGCTACCGCAGCACTAGATGGAAAAGTCTTCATGAGCACAAAATCTTGCGGCGTAACATGAGACGCAATTGAACCCAGCATCGGTGAATATACAATTTTTAATTAGTTTTTCAACTACTTTTCAGCAGAGAAATTACGCTTGAAATTATTGAATATTAAAGATGTGAACTATCACATTGCTAACAAGGCGTAAACCAACTTAGTGAAAAATGTCCAAGCCGGAAATCTAACCCGGACCCCTGGAATAGATCTCCAGTGCTCTACCACAAAGCCCCGAGGACGATGCCCAGCTTGGCATCTCTCAGTTATATAAGTTGGTAAGGCTGCTACCGCAGCACTAGATGGAAAAGTCTTCATGAGCACAGAATCTTGCGGCGTAACATGAGACGCAATTGAACCCAGCATCGGTGAATATACAATTTTTAATTAGTTTTTCAACTACTTTTCAGCAGAGAAATTACGCTTGAAATTATTGAATATTAAAGATGTGAATTATCACATTGCTAACAAGGCGTAAACCAACTTAGTGAAAAATGTCCAAGCCGGGAATCTAACCCGGACCCCTGGAATAGATCTCCAGTGCTCTACCACAAAGCCCCGAGGACGATGCCCAGCTTGGCATCTCTCAGTTATATAAGTTGGTAAGGCTGCTACCGCAGCACTAGATGGAAAAGTCTTCATGAGCACAAAATCTTGCGGCGTAACATGAGACGCAATTGAACCCAGCATCGGTGAATATACAATTTTTAATTAGTTTTTCAACTACTTTTCAGCAGAGAAATTACGCTTGAAATTATTGAATATTAAAGATGTGAATTATCACATTACTATCAAGGCGTAAACCAACTTAGTGAAAAATGTCCAAGCCGGGAATCTAACCCGGACCCCTGGAATAGATCTCCAGTGCTCTACCACTAAGCCCCGAGGACGATGCCCAGCTTGGCATCTCTCAGTTATATAAGTTGGTAAGGCTGCTACCGCAGCACTAGATGGAAAAGTCTTCATGACCACAAAATCTTGCGGCGTAACATGAGACGCAATTGAACCCAGCATCGGTGAATATACAATTTTTAATTAGTTTTTCAACTACTTTTCAGCAGAGAAATTACGCTTGAAATTATTGAATATTAAAGATGTGAATTATCACATTGCTAACAAGGCGTAAACCAACTTAGTGAAAAATGTCCAAGCCGGGAATCTAACCCGGACCCCTGGAATAGATCTCCAGTGCTCTACCACTAAGCCCCGAGGACGATGCCCAGCTTGTCATCTTTCAGTTATATAAGTTGGTAAGGCTGCTACCGCAGCACTAGATGGAAAAGTCTTCATGACCACAAAATCTTGCGGCGTAACATGAGACGCAATTGAACCCAGCATCGGTGAATATACAATTTTTAATTAGTTTTTCAACTACTTTTCAGCAGAGAAATTACGCTTGAAATTATTGAATATTAAAGATGTGAATTATCACATTGCTAACAAGGCGTAAACCAACTTAGTGAAAAATGTCCAAGCCGGGAATCTAACCCGGACCCCTGGAATAGATCTCCAGTGCTCTACCACAAAGCCCCGAGGACGATGCCCAGCTTGGCATCTCTCAGTTATATAAGTTGGTAAGGCTGCTACCGCAGCACTAGATGGAAAAGTCTTCATGAGCACAAAATCTTTCGGCGTAACATGAGACGCAATTGAACCCAGCATCGGTGAATATACAATTTTTAATTAGTTTTTCAACTACTTTTCAGCAGAGAAATTACGCTTGAAATTATTGAATATTAAAGATGTGAATTATCACATTGCTAACAAGGCGTAAACCAACTTAGTGAAAAATGTCCAAGCCGGGAATCTAACCCGGACCCCTGGAATAGATCTCCAGTGCTCTACCACAAAGCCCCGAGGACGATGCCCAGCTTGGCATCTCTCAGTTATATAAGTTGGTAAGGCTGCTACCGCAGCACTAGATGGAAAAGTCTTCATGAGCACAAAATCTTGCGGCGTAACATGAGACGCAATTGAACCCAGCATCGGTGAATATACAATTTTTAATTAGTTTTTCAAATACTTTTCAGCAGAGAAATTACGCTTGAAATTATTGAATATTAAAGATGTGAATTATCACATTGCTAACAAGGCGTAAACCAACTTAGTGAAAAATGTCCAAGCCGGGAATCTAACCCGGACGCCTGGAATAGATCCCCAGTGCTCTACCACAAAGCCCCGAGGACGATGCCCAGCTTGGCATCTCTCAGTTATATAAGTTGGTAAGGCTGCTACCGCAGCACTAGATGGAAAAGTCTTCATGTGCACAAAATCTTGCGGCGTAACATGAGACGCAATTGAACCCAGCATCGGTGAATATACAATTTTTAATTAGTTTTTCAACTACTTTTCAGCAGAGAAATTACGCTTGAAATTATTGAATATTAAAGATGTGAATTATCACATTGCTAACAAGGCGTAAACCAACTTAGTGAAAAATGTCCAAGCCGGGAATCTAACCCGGACCCCTGGAATAGATCTCCAGTGCTCTACCACAAAGCCCCGAGGACGATGCCCAGCTTGGCATCTCTCAGTTATATATGTTGGTAAGGCTGCTACCGCAGCACTAGATGGAAAAGTCTTCATGAGCACAAAATCTTGCGGCGTAACATGAGACGCAATTGAACCCAGCATCGGTGAATATACAATTTTTAATTAGTTTTTCAACTACTTTTCAGCAGAGAAATTACGCTTGAAATTATTGAATATTAAAGATGTGAATTATCACATTGCTAACAAGGCGTAAACCAACTTAGTGAAAAATGTCCAAGCCGGGAATCTAACCCGGACCCCTGGAATAGATCTCCAGTGCTCTACCACAAAGCCCCGAGGACGATGCCCAGCTTGGCATCTCTCAGTTATATAAGTTGGTAAGGCTGCTACCGCAGCACTAGATGGAAAAGTCTTCATGAGCACAAAATCTTGCGGCGTAACATGAGACGCAATTGAACCCAGCATCGGTGAATATACAATTTTTAATTAGTTTTTCAACTACTTTTCAGCAGAGAAATTACGCTTGAAATTATTGAATACTAAAGATGTGAATTATCACATTGCTAACAAGGCGTAAACCAACTTAGTGAAAAATGTCCAAGCCGGGAATCTAACCCGGACCCCTGGAATAGATCTCCAGTGCTCTACCACAAAGCCCCGAGGACGATGCCCAGCTTGGCATCTCTCAGTTATATAAGTTGGTAAGGCTGCTACCGCAGCACTAGATGGAAAAGTCTTCATGAGCACAAAATCTTGCGGCGTAACATGAGACGCAATTGAACCCAGCATCGGTGAATATACAATTTTTAATTAGTTTTTCAACTACTTTTCAGCAGAGAAATTACGCTTGAAATTATTGAATATTAAAGATGTGAATTATCACATTGCTAACAAGGCGTAAACCAACTTAGTGAAAAATGTCCAAGCCGGGAATCTAACCCGGACCCCTGGAATAGATCCCCAGTGCTCTACCACAAAGCCCCGAGGACGATGCCCAGCTTGGCATCTCTCAGTTATATAAGTTGGTAAGGCTGCTACCGCAGCACTAGATGGAAAAGTCTTCATGAGCACAAAATCTTGCGGCGTAACATGAGACGCAATTGAACCCAGCATCGGTGAATATACAATTTTTAATTAGTTTTTCAACTACTTTTCAGCAGAGAAATTACGCTTGAAATTATTGAATATTAAAGATGTGAATTATCACATTGCTAACAAGGCGTAAACCAACTTAGTGAAAAATGTCCAAGCCGGGAATCTAACCCGGACCCCTGGAATAGATCTCCAGTGCTCTACCACAAAGCCCCGAGGACGATGCCCAGCTTGGCATCTCTCAGTTATATATGTTGGTAAGGCTGCTACCGCAGCACTAGATGGAAAAGTCTTCATGAGCACAAAATCTTGCGGCGTAACATGAGACGCAATTGAACCCAGCATCGGTGAATATACAATTTTTAATTAGTTTTTCAACTACTTTTCAGCAGAGAAATTACGCTTGAAATTATTGAATATTAAAGATGAGAATTATCACATTGCTAACAAGGCGTAAACCAACTTAGTGAAAAATGTCCAAGCCGGGAATCTAACCCGGACCCCTGGAATAGATCTCCAGTGCTCTACCACAAAGCCCCGAGGACGATGCCCAGCTTGGCATCTCTCAGTTATATAAGTTGGTAAGGCTGCTACCGCAGCACTAGATGGAAAAGTCTTCATGAGCACAAAATCTTGCGGCGTAACATGAGACGCAATTGAACCCAGCATCGGTGAATATACAATTTTTAATTAGTTTTTCAACTACTTTTCAGCAGAGAAATTACGCTTGAAATTATTGAATATTAAAGATGTGAATTATCACATTGCTAACAAGGCGTAAACCAACTTAGTGAAAAATGTCCAAGCCGGGAATCTAACCCGGACCCCTGGAATAGATCTCCAGTGCTCTACCACAAAGCCCCGAGGACGATGCCCAGCTTGGCATCTCTCAGTTATATAAGTTGGTAAGGCTGCTACCGCAGCACTAGATGGAAAAGTCTTCATGAGCACAAAATCTTGCGGCGTAACATGAGACGCAATTGAACCCAGCATCGGTGAATATACAATTTTTAATTAGTTTTTCAACTACTTTTCAGCAGAGAAATTACGCTTGAAATTATTGAATATTAAAGATGTGAATTATCACATTACTATCAAGGCGTAAACCAACTTAGTGAAAAATGTCCAAGCCGGGAATCTAACCCGGACCCCTGGAATAGATCTCCAGTGCTCTACCTCTAAGCCCCGAGGACGATGCCCAGCTTGGCATCTCTCAGTTATATAAGTTGGTAAGGCTGCTACCGCAGCACTAGATGGAAAAGTCTTCATGAGCAAAAAATCTTGCGGCGTAACATGAGACGCAATTGAACCCAGCATCGGTGAATATACAATTTTTAATTAGTTTTTCAACTACTTTTCAGCAGAGAAATTACGCTTGAAATTATTGAATATTAAAGATGTGAATTATCACATTGCTAACAAGGCGTAAACCAACTTAGTGAAAAATGTCCAAGCCGGGAATCTAACCCGGACCCCTGGAATAGATCTCCAGTGCTCTACCACTAAGCCCCGAGGACGATGCCCAGCTTGGCATCTCTCAGTTATATAAGTTGGTAAGGCTGCTACCGCAGCACTAGATGGAAAAGTCTTCATGACCACAAAATCTTGCGGCGTAACATGAGACGCAATTGAACCCAGCATCGGTGAATATACAATTTTTAATTAGTTTTTCAACTACTTTTCAGCAGAGAAATTACGCTTGAAATTATTGAATATTAAAGATGTGAATTATCACATTGCTAACAAGGCGTAAACCAACTTAGTGAAAAATGTCCAAGCCGGGAATCTAACCCGGACCCCTGGAATAGATCTCCAGTGCTCTACCACTAAGCCCCGAGGACGATGCCCAGCTTGGCATCTTTCAGTTATATAAGTTGGTAAGGCTGCTACCGCAGCACTAGATGGAAAAGTCTTCATGACCACAAAATCTTGCGGCGTAACATGAGACGCAATTGAACCCAGCATCGTGAATATACAATTTTTAATTAGTTTTTCAACTACTTTTCAGCAGAGAAATTACGCTTGAAATTATTGAATATTAAAGATGTGAATTATCACATTGCTAACAAGGCGTAAACCAACTTAGTGAAAAATGTCCAAGCCGGGAATCTAACCCGGACCCCTGGAATAGATCTCCAGTGCTCTACCACTAAGCCCCGAGGACGATGCCCAGCTTGGCATCTTTCAGTTATATAAGTTGGTAAGGCTGCTACCGCAGCACTAGATGGAAAAGTCTTCATGACCACAAAATCTTGCGGCGTAACATGAGACGCAATTGAACCCAGCATCGGTGAATATACAATTTTTAATTAGTTTTTCAACTACTTTTCAGCAGAAAAATTACGCTTGAAATTATTGAATATTAAAGATGTGAATTATCACATTGCTAACAAGGCGTAAACCAACTTAGTGAAAAAAGTCCAAGCCGGGAATCTAACCCTGACCCCTGGAATAGATCTCCAGTGCTCTACCACAAAGCCCCGAGGACGATGCCCAGCTTGGCATCTCTCAGTTATATAAGTTGGTAAGGCTGCTACCGCAGCACTAGACGGAAAAGTCTTCATGAGCACAAAATCTTGCGGCGTAACATGAGACGCAATTGAACCCAGCATCGGTGAATATACAATTTTTAATTAGTTTTTCAACTACTTTTCAGCAGAGAAATTACGCTTGAAATTATTGAATATTAAAGATGTGAATTATCACATTCCTAACAAGGCGTAAACCAACTTAGTGAAAAATGTCCAAGCCGGGAATCTAACCCGGACCCCTGGAATAGATCTCCAGTGCTCTACCACAAAGCCCCGAGGACGATGCCCAGCTTGGCATCTCTCAGTTATATAAGTTGGTAAGGCTGCTACCGCAGCACTAGATGGAAAAGTCTTCATGAGCACAAAATCTTGCGGCGTAACATGAGACGCAATTGAACCCAGCATCGGTGAATATACAATTTTTAATTAGTTTTTCAACTACTTTTCAGCAGAGAAATTACGCTTGAAATTATTGAATATTAAAGATGTGAATTATCACATTGCTAACAAGGCGTAAACCAACTTAGTGAAAAATGTCCAAGCCGGGAATCTAACCCGGACCCCTGGAATAGATCTCCAGTGCTCTACCACTAAGCCCCGAGGACGATGCCCAGCTTGGCATCTCTCAGTTATATAAGTTGGTAAGGCTGCTACCGCAGCACTAGATGGAAAAGTCTTCATGACCACAAAATCTTGCGGCGTAACATGAGACGCAATTGAACCCAGCATCGGTGAATATACAATTTTTAATTAGTTTTTCAACTACTTTTCAGCAGAGAAATTACGCTTGAAATTATTGAATATTAAAGATGTGAATTATCACATTGCTAACAAGGCGTAAACCAACTTAGTGAAAAATGTCCAAGCCGGGAATCGAACCCGGACCCCTGGAATAGATCTCCAGTGCTCTACCACTAAGCCCCGAGGACGATGCCCAGCTTGGCATCTTTCAGTTATATAAGTTGGTAAGGCTGCTACCGCAGCACTAGATGGAAAAGTCTTCATGAGCACAAAATCTTGCGGCGTAACATGAGACGCAATTGAACCCAGCATCGGTGAATATACAATTTTTAATTAGTTTTTCAACTACTTTTCAGCAGAGAAATTACGCTTGAAATTATTGAATATTAAAGATGTGAATTATCACATTGCTATCAAGGCGTAAACCAACTTAGTGAAAAATGTCCAATCCGGGAATCTAACCCGGACCCCTGGAATAGATCTCCAGTGCTCTACCTCTAAGCCCCGAGGACGATGCCCAGCTTGGCATCTCTCAGTTATATAAGTTGGTAAGGCTGCTACCGCAGCACTAGATGGAAAAGTCTTCATGAGCACAAAATCTTGCGGCGTAACATGAGACGCAATTGAACCCAGCATCGGTGAATATACAATTTTTAATTAGTTTTTCAACTACTTTTCAGCAGAGAAATTACGCTTGAAATTATTGAATATTAAAGATGTGAATTATCACATTGCTAACAAGGCGTAAACCAACTTAGTAAAAAATGTCCAAGCCGGGAATCTAACACGGACCCCTGGAATAGATCTCCAGTGCTCTACCACTAAGCCCCGAGGACGATGCCCAGCTTGGCATCTCTCAGTTATATAAGTTGGTAAGGCTGCTACCGCAGCACTAGATGGAAAAGTCTTCATGACCACAAAATCTTGCGGCGTAACATGAGACGCAATTGAACCCAGCATCGGTGAATATACAATTTTTAATTAGTTTTTCAACTACTTTTCAGCAGAGAAATTACGCTTGAAATTATTGAATATTAAAGATGTGAATTATCACATTGCTAACAAGGCGTAAACCAACTTAGTGAAAAATGTCCAAGCCGGGAATCTAACCCGGACCCCTGGAATAGATCTCCAGTGCTCTACCACTAAGCCCCGAGGACGATGCCCAGCTTGGCATCTTTCAGTTATATAAGTTGGTAAGGCTGCTACCGCAGCACTAGATGGAAAAGTCTTCATGACCACAAAATCTTGCGGCGTAACATGAGACGCAATTGAACCCAGCATCGTGAATATACAATTTTTAATTAGTTTTTCAACTACTTTTCAGCAGAGAAATTACGCTTGAAATTATTGAATATTAAAGATGTGAATTATCACATTGCTAACAAGGCGTAAACCAACTTAGTGAAAAATGTCCAAGCCGGGAATCTAACCCGGACCCCTGGAATAGATCTCCAGTGCTCTACCACTAAGCCCCGAGGACGATGCCCAGCTTGGCATCTTTCAGCTATATAAGTTGGTAAGGCTGCTACCGCAGCACTAGATGGAAAAGTCTTCATGACCACAAAATCTTGCGGCGTAACATGAGACGCAATTGAACCCAGCATCGGTGAATATACAATTTTTAATTAGTTTTTCAACTACTTTTCAGCAGAAAAATTACGCTTGAAATTATTGAATATTAAAGATGTGAATTATCACATTGCTAACAAGGCGTAAACCAACTTAGTGAAAAATGTCCAAGCCGGGAATCTAACCCGGACCCCTGGAATAGATCTCCAGTGCTCTACCACAAAGCCCCGAGGACGATGCCCAGCTTGGCATCTCTCAGTTATATAAGTTGGTAAGGCTGCTACCGCAGCACTAGATGGAAAAGTCTTCATGAGCACAAAATCTTGCGGCGTAACATGAGACGCAATTGAACCCAGCATCGGTGAATATACAATTTTTAATTAGTTTTTCAACTACTTTTCAGCAGAGAAATTACGCTTGAAATTATTGAATATTAAAGATGTGAATTATCACATTGCTAACAAGGCGTAAACCAACTTAGTGAAAAATGTCCAAGCCGGGAATCTAACCCGGACCCCTGGAATAGATCTCCAGTGCTCTACCACAAAGCCCCGAGGACGATGCCCAGCTTGGCATCTCTCAGTTATATAAGTTGGTAAGGCTGCTACCGCAGCACTAGATGGAAAAGTCTTCATGAGCACAAAATCTTGCGGCGTAACATGAGACGCAATTGAACCCAGCATCGGTGAATATACAATTTTTAATTAGTTTTTCAACTACTTTTCAGCAGAGAAATTACGCTTGAAATTATTGAATATTAAAGATGTGAATTATCACATTGCTAACAAGGCGTAAACCAACTTAGTGAAAAATGTCCAAGCCGGGAATCTAACCCGGACCCCTGGAATAGATCTCCAGTGCTCTACCACTAAGCCCCGAGGACGATGCCCAGCTTGGCATCTCTCAGTTATATAAGTTGGTAAGGCTGCTACCGCAGCACTAGATGGAAAAGTCTTCATGACCACAAAATCTTGCGGCGTAACATGAGACGCAATTGAACCCAGCATCGGTGAATATACAATTTTTAATTAGTTTTTCAACTACTTTTCAGCAGAGAAATTACGCTTGAAATTATTGAATATTAAAGATGTGAATTATCACATTGCTAACAAGGCGTAAACCAACTTAGTGAAAAATGTCCAAGCCGGGAATCTAACCCGGACCCCTGGAATAGATCTCCAGTGCTCTACCACTAAGCCCCGAGGACGATGCCCAGCTTGGCATCTTTCAGTTATATAAGTTGGTAAGGCTGCTACCGCAGCACTAGATGGAAAAGTCTCCATGACCACAAAATCTTGCGGCGTAACATGAGACGCAATTGAACCCAGCATCGGTGAATATACAATTTTTAATTAGTTTTTCAACTACTTTTCAGCAGAGAAATTACGCTTGAAATTATTGAATATTAAAGATGTGAATTATCACATTGCTATCAAGGCGTAAACCAACTTAGTGAAAAATGTCCAAGCCGGGAATCGAACCCGGGCCCCTTGTTTACGCCTTGTTTTAATTCACATCTTTAATATTCAATAATTTAATCGGTCTGTACCTGTTTTTCCGGTTCATAGTTGGTCGTTGAGATGTTAATAATTCTTTGCATCACATATCTGCCATATTTTGATCCCATATTTAGCCGATTTAGACGGAATATATTGGAAGAATCTTGTTCTTCCTAGATGCTTCAATAACTGCTCATCAACCGTTAAGTCTTACGTCATTTTGTATTTTTCAATAGGTTAAGATTTAGCATAGTCCATAAATCACGAAATTTTGCACCTTTGACATTTTGAAGACATTCCACTCATGTATTCACTTTGTCAAAACGAATAAATCTAAGGAGATACCGGAATCGGTCGACATTCATACTTGCTCGATAGTACGGATATGAATTTTCTTTCTATATTTCTAATGTGTGATTTTTTTTGAATTGTTGATACATGAAGTAATTAATATTTATAAAAATACATCAAATTCCTCCTTTCTAAAAGTGGGGCAGTTGCTCTGTATGAAATACCGCTGTTTTATGGCTCGCGTATGTTAAAATCGCAACAGGTACCCGGGCACCCCAGTCATTGGATGGAAGGGAAAATTTTGGTCATTGACATAAAGGATAGTATTTGTTTGAAGTGCACTAAAGTGACATAAATTATTAAGGTGGAAAATAACATATACTATATGAAAAATTGCGTATTTAAAATTCTACGGCGTTTTACAAGGGCGAACAAAAATTTAAATAATGACAGTTTTGTGCGAATAACGGAGATTTATTTTCCGTTTTCAAGATTGTCATATTTTAGTATATTACTGTGATTAATTCTATAAGTGGAATATTGGAGTTTAAATTTATTGGAATGGATTATATTCTACGGTTTAGGAAAGCTGGGAGAGTGTATATAAGTGCATTACTCATTTTTTTACTCATACATTTTGTGGTACGAGTAAAAACAAATAAATTAAAACACATGGCTGCATAGAAGCACATGGATATAGCGCTATTTATGCAAGGTGATCGGTAGAAAATTGTACCACTTTTCTCATACGTTTTCCACAGAATTAAATTTCAGTATACCTGCTTCCATGTATAAAATAGTTTCAGAACACATAGATAATTTGGCGAAATAAATTCGGATGTATTGTCATCCACACTGGAATATATTACGTGCCGTAATTGCTGAAAATGTATTTTGAATTATGTTATGCGTTACCAAAAAATTTATTTGGAATCTCCACTCAGCATATGATGATATGAAGTTTCTTTTTAATCCTCTCAGATTGTTGTTATGTGTTGCATAAGCTAAGCTTTATTTATGATTTTTTTGAGAATTTTCAATGTGTTTTGTGTGTGGTAACGGAATAAGATTTTAGAATACTTTCGTGGTATGTCACGTCACCTATAGGTAATACTATAGATAAAACACATGGCTTAGTAAAGAAATTTTAATTCCCTATAGACTGTTGACGGTAGTTAATGGGTCTTAGGACTCTTAAAGCTTTAAAATTTTCGAAATTTTAATTTTGTTAGATGTTAAACTCCTATCTTTTCTGAACGTTTTCATATAATTGTTTCCCTGAAATTCAAATTAAAACAGAAGTTATGGCTTTTAGAAATATACCCAATCAATACCTGAAGTGGCATTTCCGAAACTTTAAAGTCATTTTTCTCCAAATGAATTTTTGGGGCACCAAGCGCACGATATCTAAATAACTTTTGAATATTTTTTTCATAATTTTTTCAAAACATATGTTTGATTTTAGTCTGTGTAAACTGAACCGAAAATTTCCTTTTTATTGTTTAAAACAAATATTTTTTAGGAGATTATATTGTTCAAATTTTCTAAATTTTGCATTAGCTATATACAGCTTTGTATTAAAAATAGAAAAATGTTTTAAATACAAATTTATTTAGGTTCGTGGTAATTATTACAATCTGAAGTATAAGTAGGCACCAAAATTTTCATTCTAGTTGCAAAATTTATTTTGTAATCCTGCGCGTAATCTGTTATGCCGATTTTCTGCTCGTCAAATGTCTGACAGTTTGGAACGCCCTGTAAATAATAATTCTGCATCTTGCAATTTTCTAAATAATTGAAATGAAAAAACATACTTAAATCTTTCATCCCAATTAAAATTGTGTCTTAAAATAAAATAATTTTTAACATAATAAATATTGAAAATGGTCTTTTTTTTTCTTTTTTCCCTATTTTAAGAGTCCTTAGACCCCTTAAATAAATGAACAATTTTGTCTGTTGTCTTCTTTCCTTATATCAACAGATAATGTTGAAGTAATAGGAAGTGTTTCATGTTATTCTTTGTTTTTAAGGGACGGACAAATAAGTAAGTTCGATTTTTGTTTTAATAAAACGTGTCACTTTTTAATAACATTTCAATTCAGTTATCTCTCAAGGAAACATTAAATTTCACGTATATATAAACTTTTTTTCACTTGCCTTTATAGTGTTAAAAAGAAATTTTTCTTTATCGGGTGATAAATCTCACGAATCAGAACGGCAGTACAACATCTATTCTCCTAGTCTAATGTTTTTTATACTTAAAATTGTTTCGTTTAGTTTTTTAGACGTCTTATGAATTCTCACGGGAGTTTATTTAAAAATAAAATCTTGTTGGTGAAACACATTTCTTCTTATCTATTAGAGATTTTAAGTTTTATTGTTATTTTTCGACATTTGTACAGGAGATTAAACTGTTTTCTCACTGTTTTAAATAGCTTTTATTATTACTAATAGTATTTTATTTTCATTAAAGCTTAAAAAAAATCACATTGCATGTTTATTTACGTATATGTGAATTTAATACTTTTTATCAAATATTGCTAACATTCATATTAAATCACACATTATGTTCATTTGTTCTGACGGTTAAACATTGGGTTAAAATAATAATAGTATTAAAAAGTACTTTTTTGCATAAAACTATAGTTTTGTTTATTTATTTTGTAAATTGTGTTTGTCATTTCAAAACTACTGCATGATAAAAATAGAAATTTTGAAATGAAAAATGTATATAAATCATCAGTCATTATACAAACCATGTAAACGTTTGATTTATGAAAAACCAACAATTAATGTTCAAGCATAAATGTATTTTTACTCATAAAATGGAATATCGATATCAACTAATATAATACCGTTTGTATTATATAGTGTAATTTATGATTTATAATTTATGAAGCAACGGTTGAGAGATTTTGAATACTTATTAAACACAAAATTTACCTAACCCTACAACATATTCCTCACATATAAATACAAACACGTGCATATAAGTACAGTTTAGTATTTTTTGTTATAGAGTCTTCGAACCCGATCGAGATAACTAGAAAAGGACGGCACAAAAAAAAAATATGTAAATGAGTCTCATTTGGAAGTGGATAAAATTTTGTCATTGTTCATACGATGGTGATGTCAATGAACACAATCTTGAAGTATCTACAACATATTCCACTTTTTTTAATAAAACAAACAAAATTTGAACTAGTGCATTTATTTAAAGAAAGATTTCGCGTTCCCATAAGGTTTTTAATTGGGGTTTTTTATATAAAAGGATGTCGTGTTTCATTTTATGTGAAAAACATGCCACAATATGTTTCCTAATATTATAGCATCAAAAACTTCAATATTTTAATTATAATTTAAAATTAGAAATACCATTGTATAATTAAATCTAATTTATAGCTACATGGAAGCAGGAATATTTCGTGAAATTTTTTTTAAAATTCAATTTGTGTTTTTTTTATTGAAAAAAACCACCGTCTGGTAGCTATGTAATGAGAAGTAAGATCTTTGAAGATCATAGAATCAAAGTTAGTCATTGTTTTAAGATTTTTCTGAGTGAGATATTTAATCGCATGAACAACAGCATGTCTAAATTTTCTGATATTCTGATATCAATATTTCAGCATAATTCCCGCTGGTACACTTTCTACAGAATTTGTGCGTATGCATTTAATTACGCCATGAAAAAAAAAAAAAAATCACAAGCACTTTCATATCTTTTCTAATTGTTATATTTTCGTGAATTAAATTGAAATATATAAAACGTACAAGTAATTTGTTCGGTATTTAAACCGTTTAATACAAATATTGAGGAGTACTTTGTTTATTACTACTTGAACCGCCCGATGTTGTCAGCGCCTGAGATAAAAAAATCAAATAAATAGTATAAAAAGCATACTATGATGTACAGAGTTCAAAATGTACTATATTTCAGGATTAAAAAAAAAAAAAAAAACTGGCTAAAAATTTTTAGAAAGTCACGCCGGTGACTATTATTATTTTAACAGGTTTCTTTTTAGCCAAAATTGGTCTTTTTTTTTTTTTAAACCGAAATATGTTTTTATGCATTTTAATTATAAACTGCGCATTTTTAACTTTCTTTTAATTAGTTTTAAGTACAGTTAATTTAGTTAGTATTTAATAAATAAAATAATCTTCAATAATGAAAAGATTAATAATGGCATAAAACATAGAGGGAGCCGCTAGTTATTTGTAATCAGAATATGTCAGCTAAATTCGAAATTGATGTGGAATTAATTTTAAAATATTACGCGAATTTCAATAGAATCATAATTCAGAACGTTTTCTGCTGATCACTTTCTCTTTAAATGCCATTCATTCCCTTTAAAAATGTGATTTTTTAACACGTTCACGCCGGCGCGGTGGGTCACTCTCGACTGTCTCAGAGCTGGCAATCTCCGGCCTTTTGGATACCAGTATTTTAATACAGAAAATGTTGTTTTATTTAATTAGAACAATTGGGCGATTTACAGGAACAACATTTTCTCCAAAATAACAGTGGTGGGCAAAAAGCCGTAGACTTGACAACTCTGAGACAGTCGAGTGTGACCCACCACACCGGCGTGAACGTGTTAAGTAAATATTCATAGTGAGAATTTTTAACTTAAATGTAAACGCCATGCCAAAGTTCAAGTTTATGATACATTTAGTGCAACAAAACACGTCAGTTTTGAACGTGTCTTTATCCTACATTCTAAAATTCGAATTTGTTTTAAAACTATTTTGTGCGTGTGTTTGAGTCTTAAAAGTAGCAGGCAAGTCAAATTTCAAGATTCTATCCTTAACATTTTGTTCTAATGTTTCAGAAATAATTACTCTTCAATAGATATACATTTTTTAAAAATCAATTTTTTGAACGATCGAAAGCACAAGTCAATTTCAACATTAAGACAAATGAATGGCACTAGAAAAAGAAAGGATAATGAATTGTTTTTATTATAGCACTTTAAATGTGTTTTTTAGTGAAAATGGTTATTTCAATTCTCTCATATTTCTTTGGGTCAAACTACGCATTCACTATATATTGGAAAATGTATTTAAAATATCCAAATAATATTAAAGATATTTAGAAATTAAAACGTCTATAAAATATCTCTAAATTAGAGATTTATCAAAATGGTAGAATCCAATCTTTTTCAGAATTTAAATGAAGAAGCAAAATAATATTTATGAATCTTTTTAAAATGTTTTTTATTTATCTACTCGAATTTCTTTCGAAGTTTGAAATATTTATTATTAAAAATTTGAATTTTCAAAATCTGAAATCCATTTAATTGTAATCATACATTTTGGATAACGATGAGTTAAATTTAATGAGACTACATTAAGAAATTCCTGTTGAAAGATTTCAACATTTTAAATTTAAAATATTATTAACAATAATTTATCAACTTCATAAAAGCAAATGAGTAATTTTAATCAAAATGCTAAATCTACACCTCTAAATGTAAAATTACTCAATGAAAAAATAGCCACCTTATCTAAAATAATCAAAATATATCAATTTTAAATCATTTGTAATGAACATGTTCCCCAACAGGATTTATTTCCATTTCATTCTCTGAAAATAAATCGTAATTTAATATATTATTTATTCTAGTCATGTGTTGCTGACATATCAAATACTTTCATCTTCATTAGAGAAATTTTTCGCTCTATAACTTCATTATGCGACCTTATTTACTAAACTAATTTATTCTTTTCAAATTGGAGCATGCTGTTAGGAGTTGTCCTTGACAATAATAATTCATTGACTGAAATTTCATTTTATTGAATAAATAAAATGTTATGATAGGAAGAATTCGTTTTTTTTTTCTGTTTAAATCAGTTGGTAAAGATATTCAATAACACTGTGCCTTTTATTAATATTCGTAAATTATATAAAGTCATACAAACAATGGAACCGCCATACTTTAATGAACGCTGTTTTTTGCAGGTTATATATATTTATTTTTTCCCGAATTCTTTCCACATTTTACTATATTTTAAATAACCAAATAAATATATATATTAATATTCCCCAGAACAAAATATATCAACCAGTTTTTCAATATATTTAAGTTAAACTCTGTAATTAATTTATGTTAATTTTTAACTTTTTATATTAAAGAAATATTATAGAACATTAGATATGTGAATTTAAAATGTAACTTGAATTAAAGATTAGTTTTAAAACTTATACTAAACTAAAAAATATGTTTCGCTATTTGCACTTAAATGAAAAAATCTGTAATGCATTAATTTCCATAAAAATATAGAATTATTATAGAACATTAAATATACGACTTTAAAATGAAATTTGACTTTAAATGAAATTTTAAACATTTCTAAACTAAAAAAGGATTTTGCTATTTGCACTGATATTTAGAAAAGTCTGTAACGCAATGCAGAATGTGACTGATATTTTTTTACAACAACAAACTGTGAAAAACATGCTTCCCAGTGTGAGATTATGCGCAGGTTATTGTATGAATAAAACACGGTAACCTCATGCAGACACGATTTTTGTGGTCCATCGGTAGGTTTATCATTGCGTTTCCCTTCACCCAAAGGTATGAAAGCATAGATGACGGGGAGCAGGAAGACCCAATGGTAAACGTGTCAGTAAACCAATGAAATCGGGTTTATAGGTGTTTGTCATGAAGATATGACTCGACAGACCAGTTTCATTTAATATGGCAATCGAGTTTTAATTAATCCTGTAATTAATTAATCCTGCAACTATGAAGCCACCTATAAAGGAAGAATATTGTCCATAACGTCTTTATAAAAATAAGAAAAATAGCGACATTATTAACCTAAACATTTTATACAAGTTGATTTTCAAATGTTCTATTTATGTGAATTATAAATCCCGAAACCAGCCGTTATTTGTTACGACTGAGATGATCGCGGACATTGTAATCGAAAAATGCCCCATTCCAATTGAAAAGCATGGCAAATCGATTACAGAAGATAGCCGCCTTTATAGTCATGATATTATTCAATCTTCCGTAACCTGGTAATATTTTTTAACAGAGGGAACATTACTGTGTTTTAGAAGCTGTGAATCCTGAACAGGGGTTGGCGGCCATAGTTCGCAGGGGTTCACTAGTAATGCTATACTACAAAACGAGCAAATCTTGCGTGTGTTTATGCAAAATTTGTTGTAAAACCAGTTCTATTGATTTTGACTAAATTTTGCATCATATCGTTTTCGGTGAGAGGACACCTTTGGACTAAGTTACGTATTCGATTATTGGATCATATTGGAGTTACTATCTGTCAATGCATTTCAATGGAAATGAGGGTTCAAACATTCATTAAATTATTGAACAGTCGTTAGTAAATGAACTTGGAAATTGTTAGTAAACGAAGTTGAAAACAGTTTGCCAAATTTGGCGATATTTGTCGAAATAATGGCGGTATTAGCATAATTGGGCGGGAAAAACGACTTTGTATATTACCAAGAAAAAAACATATACTTCTCGCCAAATAAACGAATATCGCCAAATTTGACGATGTTTAGCGAAATTTTGGCGAAAATATTGACTTTTAGAATCTAATGGAATTTTGTGCTCTCTTTATTACCAGTGCTAAAATACTGTTCTTTAAATTCTCAAATTAAAAAATTAGGTTTGCCTGCTAAAATATTGATACGTCTAGTGGTAAACCACCAAAAATGTAGGGCAGATTCTTCGTTCATTAATTAATAAATGAGACGAATGCTTAAAAGTAGATCTTTGTGGCAGCGATTTAAATATCGGGTGCCTAAAAAATGACCGATGATTTAAAAATTTAATAACTTGCAAACAGTAGCAGATATTAAAAAAATATTGTAGGAGGGTTATGCATTATGTAGGAGTTTTCTGTGATTCTTTATTTTAGTTCAAATTTCAAACAATAGATGGCGCTGAGAGCAATAGGTTCTCAGTCGAGACCCAATTTTTGGTACTTCGGGATCCATTCAGTATATTTTAATCTACTTTTTTCAGATCGAAGATGAGAGAGGCCAAATCATCGGGCCTGGATTTAGCTGTTATTGTTTGCAGCACCATCTATTGATTGTATTTGTAACTAAAACTGAGAATCGCAGCATACAAACTCCTGACATCTTACATAACACTCCTGCAAGAATTTTTTTTTATATCTGTCACTGTATATAAGTTGTTGAATTTTCAACTCATCGGTCATTTTTTGAACACCCGGTATTTAGAACCGTCTGGTGAAATTGCGAAACACCTAGTGGCAGCCCTAAAAGATTATTTTGGGTGTTTATTAATTAGAATATAACGTAGTTTTCATTAAAAGTGTGAAAATAAAAATCACAAGTTTACTAAACGGTGTATAAAATCCACACAGACATTAAAATAAAGTTAAGCTATTCAAAGTTTCGGTCATCATCTGTGGCCTTCATCAGGAAAACGTTGTTGTAATATTTCTAAAAAACAGAGCAGAACCGTCTTGAATTTAAAAGTTTAGTTATATTTCCAGTCAATTATCGCTTTAACCAATCACAAAAAAGAAGACATTCAGTGGCACCATCTATTAGACAAAAATAGAATAAAATTTCAAATGATTTAAGGAAGGATTATGCATGGGCGTTATCTACCAGGCGAAAACGAAATAAAAGAAAATCGAATGAACACTGGTGCATAAAGTGGCTACATCTATTGTAAAGTGATGCAAATTAATGCAGAGTGGAAAACAAAAGAGACAAACTGAGCTATTACGAAAAATAGCAGTGCATATCCGACGTTGAAAAATAAAAGATTAATAAAATTAGTTTCATAAGATTATTTTAACATGTGCATACAAAGTTTAGGGATATTAAATGAAATGTTATTGTTACAAACTTCCTTTATTCTAACCATAATTTCAATTGATTAATTCTGTAGACCATCAATACAGAAAAACTCGTTTTTATTATCTTGGCATTACTAAAGTCAATGTAACTGTGAGGGTTGTTAAAATAAAATCTAGAAGCGCTTTTGTCTGACAATATTTAAATATATATATCTTTTATGTTCTTTCAAACGTTCAAGAAATAAATTTTTTGAACGTCATAATGAACCAAATCTTAAAGGAAATCAAATCTATGATGTATTATTTTGTCAAATGCATTTTTTTATTTATTCATTGCGAAATTATTCTTTTATACATGTACAAGAAGAAAATAAAATACCTGTTCAATTTTTATTATGGCACTTAATACGATCGCATTATTTATTCGCTTCAAGAATTCAGTTATTTCCCTCAGAAATTTTCAATGATTTTATTTACATAAGAAACTCTCGAAATAATTACATATGCGCAGATGGAAATGAAACTTATTTTAAAAGCTTAAAACTACTCTCTCTCAATAATTCACAAACATCGTGCGCACACACACATACATGTCAATATATATATTAACTCAAACGCAAAATGCAGTAAAGTTTCAAACATCATACTTCTCCACGTAAAAATTCAGTACTTCACACTAATCCTATTGCTATCATTCCAAGTGTGTTCTTGAAATATTTCATTTTGTAACAGTAATAAGAAAGGAACTTGATACAAATTTAAGTTAATATTAGACTAATACACAAAAAAATGGTTTCATTTTGATACATTTTCCGCAATTGAAAAATTCCAATTTAAAATTTATTTTTATTCTCATAAAAAGAGATAAGTTTTATATTAAAAAAAAGGTTAAAGACGTTAAAGCAGTACATCCCCTTTTGGTATTCAGAAATGTAACTAAATTAAGATAAACATAGAATAATAATAGACTATAAAGAATCAACAGCGTTTCACAGAGCTTTTGAATCCGGTAGACTACGAATTGCATGTTGTCAGGGTTACTTTTTTATCTCTTAATGTCAGAGTTTAAGTGTCTGTGAAATATGCATATTATTTATTCTGTCATAGTTTAAATTAAGCCATAGGACGGCAGAAGTATAAACAAGTATGTAAATTCTGCCTCCCCCCCCCCCCTTTGCTGTAAAAAAATAAAATAAAAATATAATCAATAAACGAAAAACAGAATATTATAATATTGAAAAAAAAAATGAAATATATCTGAGTTCATTATGCATTCTATTTTAAAATTCTTACAGGACTGCGCCTGAATAATTTCATGTTTTTCCAAATGTAGTTATTCTTTTCTTGCATAGATATTTTCCCAGAAACTTTTGAATCATAACTTCTTTTGCATATGTTTTCATAAAGTGAATTAGATAAACTTTAAGAGAGATGTTATAATAAAGAAATACACTGGAAGAGAAGAAAGCTTTGTTATAATTTAAAAAATATATGTTTTTTGAACACGTGAATAATTTATTACAAGGTGCTTAAAAGGAAAAAAAAACATATATACATTCCTTAGAATTTTGATGCTTTATTTAATATTGAATTAACTACACTTTTAAAATATTGTTTGTTGTTATTTTACTTTAAATTCTTATTTCTGTATTACATATGAAGAAAGAAAAAAAAACATGTTTTTATTTAAAAATTCAAAAGTTTCTGTTCATGTTTTTGCTGACAACGCAATATTTTAGAAATTCGTGTCATTATCCATCATGCCCTTGTAACATACAAATTAATGGATCTGAAATAAATAGTTAAAATGGAATAAATAAATCGATCTAATAAATAAATCTGAAATGTTGCGTGTAACCAAAAGGACAGATTTTGATAAAAGAAATCTTTAAATTGTTCACTATATAAATTTCGAAATAACAATATTTATTTATCGTTTATAATATTAGGGCAGTATTTACTTCATATTCATTTTATGATACTCTTAAAATTATTTTTGTATTTGTTCTTGTTACTTTAAATTCTTAATTCTATATCACATTTGAAGAAAGAAATTTAAAGAAATTGGAAATACACACATATTTTAAAATTTAAAATTTTCAATTCATATTTTTGTTGGCAACGATATATTTCAGAATTTGGAAGTTATATTAATCATATCTTTGTAACATTAAAAATCCTGGAGAATTTTATGTGAAATTTTGCATGTAACAGAAAGCAAAGGTTTAAATGCCAGAGATGTTTAACGTGTCCAATATATAAATTTCGAAATTACAATGTTCATCTATCATTTGTAAATTAAGCTAGATGTCCATAATTTATTGTTGGTGTTTTCTTTCTACCTCATAAATTTTGATTTAAGAACATGATGAAAAAAATTTCACATTTTTTCAAAGTAAATCTCTAAAAGATCTGTAATAACTCACGGAAAGCAACATACGAATCAATCTGCAACTGAAAACGTTTTTAAATATGCTTGCATATTTATTTTTTTCTATGTTCATACCGCTCACTGCAAGAAAGTTACACATCTCGCTAGAAATTCAGTTTCCGTTCTATTGCACTAATAAGTCTGTTATCGGTGTGTCTTGCTGCACAAACAGTTTCGTAAGTTATAGTCTTAAGGAAAATAACTTTATTACGCTATATTTCGATTTGTGACTACAGAAAAGGGATGGATTTTGTAGGGAGGTAAAATTACCCAACACTCCAAACCTCATTCTACGTCTTCATTCTTAGGGGTTTTAAGGTTTTATGAAAGTTTTTATTCATCCATGCAGGGCTGAATGCTATATTTTCATGTTACAGCAAAATCATGCACTTTTTCTTTTGCCACTCATGAGAAATATGCTTTTGCTAAGATGTGCCTCTTTTCCTGCGTGCCAGCGATACATAAATTTTGAACTAAGGCTCTGATTTTAATTAATAATATGAAAATGTATTTCTTATTTAAAAATAATTCTTGTTAATTCAATATTAACTTATTCAGGATCCAAAATGGTATGGTTTTCTAATATTATATATTAACATTGCGTAGTTGATGTAATTATATAAGATAATTAGATAATATTTATGTTTCTGTTCAGATAATAATTTTTAACGACTTATTACAATTCAAATAATTTTTATGAAGCCAAAATGTGCAAATCAATGGAAAACTTTTCACTAATATAAACAAATTTCCTTCACAATTGGAATTTCACTGTTTGCGCATTTCACCGATAAGTGCGCGTTAAAAATCTCAGTGCTTGAAATCTACCACTAATTAAACTAAATCTCTAAAGGCCAAAGTTTATACATACAATATATAAATCAAGCACCTAAAATATCCCAACTTATACGTTTCGTGAGAACTGGGACTCACATCATCAGTGTATAAAATCAAACACCCCCCATCTACATGCAAGACAAATATGCAAATGCCAGAAAACAAAGTACCGAACGCCTATCCCCCAAATCATGTACCAGCAACGAATGATATCAAAACTGAAGTGAGATATCATCACACAACAAATCCACCCAGAAAGGAGTAGTTGTAATGTACACTTGGAAAATCGTTAAGCAAGGATTTCCAAAATTTATGAATGATCGGCTTCAAAAAAATTAAATCTAAAGGAGCATTGTATTTCTATACACTAGTGGCCGAATCAAAATTTAAATTATGTCTCTCCTCCAGCACTGAGAGACAATAAAAGATTTTTTGAGATTCCTTTTTCGTTATATAGTTTATAAGCTCCTTGACTCTCAAACGGATTTGTAGATTAGTTTTTCCGATATCGAATAAACCACAATGGCATTGTACAGTCGTGAAAAAAAGTAAACACCCGCTACTAACTCCTCAACAAATAATCTTAGAAGAAAGTTACTGGTACCGAACGATTGGAAATAAAGTCTGCTTTTAAATGATGTTTATAAAATTTGCTTAGGAGGCCATCTACTTATTAAAATGAACCACAACATTGCTTTTTTTCAATAGAAGTACACAATTCAGACAGCATAAATTACTCTACACCCTTCAATTAGCCTAAAAACAAATTTTTGTTCAATTCGCACTATAAGTGTGCGAGAAATTAATTATTTAAAACGAGCGTATTTTAAAGGCTGTATCCAAATTGAAGTCCGGTTTTAGATTATTAACTGAAAGAGCGCCATTCTTGATCAAATCACCTTAAGCACCATTAAAGTAGTAAATGGAGCCAGTTAGATTACAGGACAGCAGAAGAAATTTCAAAATATCTTGTCACTTCTATCACAGACGGCCCCTTAAAACATCATTTTGACGCTTTTTAAGCATAATTTGAAAACTACTTGGAAGAAAAATGTGAAATTTTGAATTTTTATAAAGGAGGACTTAATAAATCTAAAAAAAAAAAAAAAAAAACTGTAGGTTGCAATTCATAATTTTTTCGAATATTATTTTCATAATTTATAATACATATCATAAAATTATAAAAATTGAAAATTCAACATATTTATGTTTGGGTATATCAGTGTTATTGCTACACAAAAAATTAGCACATTAGGAGCATAATTTCAGGAGATATAAATAAAAATGTGAAATTGTAATTTAACATTAGAAGAACTAAATTTTGAATGTTTATAATTCAAAATTTTATCATTCAAATGATTTTAAAATTGGTGTCTAGGCATAGTTTGAACCGAAGTTTTTTAATATCTCGTTAAAATTGGGTATTGCCATTGAAAAAAATGAAGTTTGGATTTGTTTTAATATGTAGATGCCCTCTAAGGAAATTTTATATGCATCGTTTAAAAGTACACTTTATTTCAAATCGTTTGGTACCAGTAACGTTCGTCTATGATAATTTGTTGAGGAGTTATTAGGGGGTGTTTACTTTTTTCCCACGACTGTACATTGTAAATACCCCAAAAGTTTTGAGGAGAAATTTTGTCTTTTAGCTGTGAAAAAGTTAGTTTATTGACTGGCTTAAAACAACATTTTTAAAGTCATAATATCTTAATATATTAGTTATTTTGAAGCTAATACTATTATAAAATTGTAAAATGATTAGCTTAGAAAAAGAAACTGCAGCAACAGTAGAATCATGATTATTCACACATTTATTAAGTCTTTGAAAAATTAAACGGTTAATACAAGATAAACTAAAATCACGATTGATAGCAACTGATCTAATGTAATTCAATTTAGTAACAAGCGGATATTATCTGATTAAATTAAGCATGCCCTTTTAATCAAATAATGAAAAGCCAAAGCTGTTTGGGACGGGGGGGGGTGGCATGAATTAAAATCAGGGGGGGAGTGAAACAGTAAAGCGATTACAGTAAACGCAAGTGGCAAATGTGTTACGTTGACGAGTGAGAAATACATCAAACAATGACAGTTTATTATTAACTGTAACTGTGCGAATTTATTAACCAAATCTATTGAGTTCAAAATATTTAGCACATTTTGAAAGGAACAAATGGATGGGTTTAATAGCGCAAAGGAGTCATCCACATATCTAGAATAAAATAAAAAATCGATAAGGTTAAAGATTTTAACCTCCAAGTAATGCATATACAAATCAGCAAGGACAGGACTTAGAGGATTACCCATCCATAAACCATCTGACATAAAATTGATTTGAAATGAATTTTGTGTTAAACAGATGCTAAAATCAAATTGAATTCTGTTCAGCCATTGTTTTATTGTGATTATTTAAAAATGGGAGAATACCGTTAGTTTAGTAAAGCCAAAAATCTTGCAGTGCAAAATTTCGCGGGAAAATTTTCTCTCCAGCGAAATCTCGTGCGAACAAATTACTAAACTCTAAGTAAATACCTGTTGCCTTTTTAAAATGTATGTGATACATTCTAAATCGTACACCCAGGTCTTTCCGTTGTATATTATTTGAAAATTTCTGTAAATATGTTATTAAAAAAAAATAATAATAATAATAAAAATAAGAATTCAAGCATTTTAAAGCATTGTCATTATTTTACAACTTTTATTAAAATATTTTTGGGTTTATTTTCATTCAACTGTTAAATAAAAAGACTTTTTCCGTGGACTTTTTTTTGTCTATAGCAAACATTTAAAATTATTCTTTAACATATACGTTTCAATATATCAAGGAAAAAAAAAATACCGAATACATCAAAAGTGTCATGCAACTTAAAATAAATAACTAAAAAGGATCATTATAACAGTCATTTTATACCTTGTATGTATTCATGCCTATTTATTTATTTATTTATTTTTTACTTCTACAATAGTTTTTTCAAAGTAATAAATAAAATTTAAAACTTAAGCTGGTAGCAATTTATATATTTCCTTCATAATACCAATTCGATAAAATATTTAATTTATTAATAAATAATCTCTTATGTTTTATTATGCATTTCCGTATTAAAAATATACTGGGTTTCCTAAAAAGGACTGACTGATTTAAAAATTCAATTACTTGTAGTCGGTGACAGATATAAAAAAAAAAAAAAAAAAAAAAAAAAAAAAAAAAAAAAATAGCAGGAAGGTTATGCATGAGGTCAAAAGTTTTTTTACAGGGATTTTAGATTTTAGTTCAAATTACAAACAATAGATGGCGCCGTTATCAATAGGTGCTAAATACCGGGTCGATTTTTTTACCTTTATCTTCTTCCATGCGGAAAAAGGAGATTAAAATGTACTGAGTGGGTCCCGAAGTGCCGAAAATCGACCCTGAATTTAGCGTCTATTAATCGCAGCGCCATCTATTGTTTGTAATTCGAACTAAAATCGAAAATTACAACAAAAAAACTTTTGACATCATGCATAATGCTCCAGCTAGAATTTTTTAAATATCTGTCACCGTTTAGGAGTTACTGAATTTTAAAATCAGTCAGTCCTTTTTTTTTGGACACCCGGAACATATTTATATAAGGATAACTGTAATAGAAAATATACATTAAACACATGTCGAAAACCTGCTTACTTTAGCCAAATATTGACACTTTGATCACCGTTAATTCATAAGAAACAAATTTTGAAAATACTTTTTTGCTTCGAGTATGCACTTTTAGAATAAATCTTTCTCCTATTTAATCACTTAAATATGTTATTAACTAAAGCTATAATTTATATCAAAATTTCTGTTAATAAAAAAAGATAAAAGTTGTAAACAAAGAAAAGAAGACACTTGGCATCTGTGACCAGCAAAATCTTAACAATTTCTGGAATTTGATAACACAAAAATTATTTTTTCATTACATGTTTTTTATGCCCATTGCATATCAAACCCTTTATACATTGTTCAGATTTATTTGAACGCTATTGTTAAATATCGGGGTGAAATGTATTCTACACAGAACATGATGTCGAACGAATTGAAATTGTTTTACAAAACTTTTTTACAATGTTTGACATTGGACTTCAAATTTCAATGGGAGGGAAAGATTCTAGTGTTTCTATTCCATATAATATTCAGCTAGATATTCAGGTTATTATAAAAATAGTAACACTTTTTATATTTATTTCAATGAATTTATATCTTTTGAATTTGGCCTTGTGCTGTTTCAGTTGAAATATTTTGCTTGTTATTTCGAGATTTTCAAATTGTTTATTTATATTTTCCCAGAGTTTTCAATATTTTTTATACTGATTTTCTGCGATAATTTGAAGCATTTTCAAATATAAAGTAAATTAGAACTTATGAAGTATAAACAAACTATATAGTAAAGTGGGGACAGACGATGCGGTGGGACAGATGCCGCAGTGACTGTGTAGGCGACACTAGCGTTCCCTAGACCAATTTTAGAAGTTCGAATTTTTCCTCTGTGCTTTGTGATGTGTTGTATGCGCTTCCACCGCTTAATTGTCAATATTTACATATTTATGTCAGTTTTTATGGCTCGAACTTGCGTGGTAAGTTGCTAAAATTATTCTAATGAAGTTTTATTACATATTTTAAGAAATATAAACAGAGATTACATCCCAAAATCGATTGCAACTATACACTAGATCATCGTAGAATACAGACATGTGCTTGCCTTTCTCTCGCGTCGTTCACATGGCACAAAATGGCGGCGCGGCATCTTACCTGCCACTATGGGACAGATGCCGCATCGAGGTTGAGGGACAGATACCGCAAAATATATTTTTGTTTTTCGGTTCAATAAATTCATCACTGCGATTTAGAACTTACATTTAAATGAATGTATATTAGCGTATTCTGCTACTTATCAAAATATTCTCAGCAACAATGTTGGTTCACCATGTGTGAATAAGGAAAACGTAGACCGTTGACAATTCCACCATCTAAACTGTTAAACAAAATATCTCCTTCCCCAGTGGTCAAAAGACCTATACAGCCAAGTAAGAGAAAGTAAAAGGATGCAAATATTACAAGCACAGAGTTCATAAAAAAAGAAGAAGGAAATGAAAAAAAGTCCTTCCGGCCAGTGCCGGGAGGAAGAGGTAGCTTTCATATTCCTTATTTTAAAAAAGCCAATTTATATTATTCAAACACACGAAGCTCAATTAAGTGGAAACCGAATGTAGGAGATTCAATACTAATTTTTATCAATACTAAATCATTATGAATGAGAAATCCGCGAAATTAGTCAGCTTTATCCAAGCTGCTTTTATTTAAAGTAACTTATATTTGGCTGCCAAATTCGGCGATTTCTTAAAGTGCCTACCATTTTAAGACAACATGGTGGATGAGGCTAACTAGTGAACTTGGTCGAGACCTTAGTAATTGCTGTGCACATGCTCACTCACATCGGAATCGGTTAATATATACGAGTGCAATCGCAGGCAAAAAATCAGATTTTTCAAAATGTCACCCACGTTAGAAATTGAAACTGCTATATCTGAGACATTTTTTAAGATAAAGACAAACAAAAAATGCTCCTGAATCCTTATATCAAGGTCAAATACTTAAGAAAGAAACCTTTTTCAATTTATAATTTTTTTGCACCTCACTTTAAATATATATTTTTTTTAATTTAATGGCCGCCATTTTGAAACAAGATGGCTGATGAAGCTGGCCAGCGAACTTGGTCGAGATATTGATATATACTATCCACATGCCTTCTTCCATCGAAATAGGCGAATACGTGTGGTATCGCGAGACAAATACAAGATCGTTTCAAAGTGTTAGCCATGATAGAAATTCAAAGTGCTATAATTCAACCACTTTTTAAGATATAAACAAAAGAACAAATTTTCAGAAACAAAAACTGCTCCAGAATCTTTGTATCAAGGCCAAACACTTAAAAAAAATCTTTTTCATTTTCCAAATTTTTAATACCTCATTTTAAATTTTAAATTACATTTTTTTTTTAAATGGCAACCCTTTTGAAACAAGATGGCGAATGAAGCTGGCCAACGAACTGAGAGACATTGGTATGTACTATGTACAGACCAAGATACATTCAAATCGGTTCATAAATACGCCTGTTATCGCGTGACAAAAATCAGGTCGTTTTAAAATGTCAGCCACAATAGAAATTCAAAATGTTATAACTCAGCCATTTTTTTAGATATAGACGAAACAAAACCTGTTCCGGAATCTTTGTATTAAGGTCAAACACATACGAAAAAACTCTTTTTCATTTTCCAATTTTTTGGTATCTCATTTTAAATTTAATTTTCTTTTAATTTTTTTAAATGGCCGCCATTTTGAAACAATATGGCGGATGAAGCTGGCCAACGAACTCGGTTGAGTTATTTGTATGTACTATGTACACACCAAGGTACATCCAAATCGGTTCATAAATATCATTTTGCCACGTAATCATTTTGCCACGTCTGTTATCACGTGGCAAAAATCAGGGCGTTTCAAAATGTCAGCCACACTAGAAATTCAAAATGTTATAACTCAGCCATTTTTTAAGGTATAGACGGAACAAAAACTGCTCCCGAATCTTTTTATTGAGGTCAAACACATAAGAAAAAATATTTTTTCAATTTTCAATTTTTTGGTGCCACATTTCAAATTTAAATTTTTCTTAAACTTTAAATGGCCGCCATTTTAAAACAAAATGGCGGATGAAGCTGGCCAACGAACTCGGTCGAGACATTATTCTGTACTATGTATAAACGAAGTTACATCCAAATCGGTTCATAAATACGCCTTTTATCGCGTGACAAATTTCAGGACGTTTCAAAATGTTAGCTTCGCTAGAAATTCAAAATGCTATAACTCAGCCATTTTTTAAGATATAGACGAAACAAAAACTGCTGCGGAGTCTTTGTATAAAGGTCAAATACATAAGAAAAAAATATTTTTCCATTTTCAATTTTTTGGTACCACATTTCAAATTTTAAATTTTTTTAAAATTTTTAAATGGCCGCCATTTTGAAACAAAATGGCGGATGAAGCTGGCCAACGAACTCGGTTGAGACATTGGTATGTACTATGTACACACCGAATTACATCCAAATCGGTTCATAAATACGAGAGTTACAGTCTGACATAGGTCAGATATATATATATATATATATATATATATATATATATATATATATATATATATATATATATATATATATTGATATATATATATATATATATATATATATATATATCAATTTTGAACGGAGGGTGGTTTCGGGGTCTGGGGGTCATGATCGATGAAAATATACCAAAATTTTTTGAAATCGCTTTCCTCCGAACGGCTGCAATAGGTAGCTTTTTGTAAATAAAGCTACCTAAATGTTATAACTCAGCCATTTTTTAAGGTATAGGCGGAACAAAAACTGCTCCCGAATCTTTTTATTGAGGTCAAACACATAAGAAAAAATATTTTTTCAATTTTCAATTTTCTGGTACCACATTTCGAATTTAAATTTTTCTTAAAATTTTAAATGGCCGCCATTTTTAAACAAAATGGCGGATGAAGCTGGCCAACGAACTCGGTCGAGACATTATTCTGTACTATGTATAAACGAAGTTACATCCAAATCGGTTCATAAATACGCCTTTTATCGCGTGACAAAATTCAGGACGTTTCAAAATGTTAGCTTCGCTAGAAATTCAAAATGCTATAACTATATATATATATATATATATATATATCAATTTTGAACGGAGGGTGGTTTCGGGGTCTGGGGGTCATGATCGATGAAAATATACCAAAATTTTTTGAAATCGCTTTCCTCCGAACGGCTGCAATAGGTAGCTTTTTGTAAAGAAAGCTACCTAACAAAAGAAACTAGAAAGCGTCAAAGAACGACAACTTTGCGGAAGTAAAATGTGTAAAAAAAGGAAGGGAATGATCAACTTGAAAACGCCTTATTTGAGGAAAAAACTAAAATATGAGTCATCTTCCGACAATGGGTAATTTGTTCCACTTAGGGATTCTGATGGCAGAACATGATTGGAATTTGATGACTCTGCTTATGTTGAGTGCCTGGAGTCTTATCAAGGAGCAAAGTCTAAAGCGGAGAAGATTCACTGCATCAAATTCAATCGATAGCTGCATGAAAAAATGCTTACTTTACTTTTGCAACGGGTAGTGTGGTGTGATTGTGGACGAATGGAAATACAAAATCAAAGAATGAGAAGAAAGGTAAAAAATAAATAGACTAGGACCCAAATAGAATAGATCTTATTCTTACCTTAAGAGCAAACTGCAATGTTCGTCGGATGTAAACCAGTGATTTATATCAGTTTTGGAAGTATGCTGTCTATTGTTTCCAGTAATTATGCTATCCATTCATGTAAATTGAAATTATTTTCTTTTCATTTCCACTTTTTGTCTTAAGTTTTGTTTATAGAGATTACACTTTTGCATTTTCGTTAAACTTTTCAAAATTTAGTGATATATATAATTTTTGTAAGTTTACTGTTATTTATTTTCGTTTTAAGTAGTTTGAGAAAATAAAAATGCGATTTGCTTGAAAAAATAAACAGCCTTGCATTTTTCTCCATGCGGCATCTGTCCCACACCCCATGCGGCATTGTATCCAGCACATGAAAAATTATGTTATAAAAGGACCTGTGGGAAAATAATTATGCCTACTTTATTAAGAGGGTATTAACTTGTTTAACATGGAAATTCTAAAGGGTTTGATCAATGATTTCTGGCACATTGTGTGTTGTTTTTTGCTTTATTGTACAATTTACTAGAAGAAAAGAAAACATGCAGCATATGTCCCCACTTTACTATACGTCTTTGAAATGGCTATTTTAGTTGTAAGATTTTCGTATTTTCTAAAATAATACTTAATTTCGTTTTTAATAAATGCTTCATAAGTTTTTATGTTCGTGATATATTGTTTAAATATGTCTATAAATACAAACCTTATTTCTTTTAATTAACTCTTACTTGAAATTTAGTTTGGTGCAATTGATAGAATGATATACACATTCAAATGGTTGTTAATAGGTACGGAACAAAATAATGCTGTACAACTTTAATATATACTAACACATCATGTGACTTTTCAAGTTCAGTCGTTAAAATCTACCACATAATATTTACGCTACAACTTACACTAAGATCAAATTACAATGTTAAAGCCAGTTTTATAACAATACAAAGAATTAATGCGCGATTTTAAAACGTATCGCTCGTATCTTTTCAAATAATCAATTTCAGAAGATTAAAAAAATAATTCGTATTTAATTTAATGGATAAAAATCACACAAGCTTAAAGAAATGTATGTATATATATGGACCTGATTTTAGAAGTTAACGCGACGTTTAATAAAAAGAAAAAGAAAAAAAAACAGCAATAATTTTAATTTATGCATTTCATACCGATAAAATAACATCGCTTTCATAGAAGTTTCGATTTCCATGCTTAGAAATAAATTAATGCTACGAATCAAAATTAAGTACTTTTTGGAAAAGTTCGAAAAATCTAGTGCTGCATCAATTAAAATGGTATAAAGCATGTATTTTTTATTACATTTTATATTTAGGAGAAACATTTATAATAAATTATTTAAAGAAGCGTAATTTTCTTTTACATTTAATCCCATCTGTTCGATTACCTATATGCTTTGAAAAAAAAAATGAATGCAGGGAATCAAAATTACCATTTTATTTTTAAATTGTTAATGAAGGAATATCTTTATTATTGTTTATGGTATAACACTGAAACATAATGTGCGTTTTAATTAACAAAACTTAACCATTTTGAAATAACGCCTTAAAGATTTCGTAATTTGCATCCATTTTTCATCATGGGTGTTCCCTGCAGTACCTTAATATATTTTTTTTTATTTACAAATATGAAAATAAAAACGTTTTAATTTATAATACTATACCGTAAATTTCATGCCCCAAATAACACACAATGCACCACTCTTAGAGCAGTGATAAAGATTTCAAATATAATTGAATGTTTTGCTATGTTTGGAAAATGGGGGGTTTTCTCGCTATAACATACATAAACTGCATCTACTAATTATAGTTTTATTTTGCTTTAAATAACAAAGCATTTTATTAACAGTAAATAAAGTTATTTTATTAATTTTGAAATTGAATAAAATATATTCATATTTGTAAATAAATAGTGCGGTATATTCCATCTTCGGCACAAAATTTCCGCACCAATTTGACAGTATTCGGCATCCTAAATAATAAGATAATATGTTCGATTTCCGCTTCCAAATTTGCTTTTAAAATTTTGTTGAGTAGTATTTACATTTTTAAAATGGTATTTTGGATTATAATTCTTAATGAAAATTTTACTTATGTCAAAAAAAGTATTTTAAATATCATTACTTATGAATATTTGAAATATACTAAGATAAGTTATGATATGATATCTGATACAGTCGTACCCGTTTAAACGAATATTGGCGGTTCCAGAAATAATATTCGATTAAGCGGGTAATTTGATTAAACGGGTATCATAACTGTAATATTTAATGCGTAATAAAAAGGCAAAATAACCATCTACGGTATATTTAAATAACAGCATAATAAACTGTTAATATAATAACATAAACTAAAATAAATATAAATGCTAATATAAAGTAAATATGTATTAATTTAATGTCATTATATACATTTATATGGTTTTACATCACACTTAATGCAGCTCGTTTAAATTTGGTCAAAACTTTGCTACTTCTAATTTACGTTACTTATACTGCCTTAAAAAATCGTTTAAAGTGGTTTGTTTAAGTGGAATTTTAAAGGAGTAAATAAATATCCAGTTATTTTTCGAATGGGTGCAAAATATCACAACTACCATCTCGTGTCTCTAAGTGACGGCGCATTTCCATTAAAGCCTGGTTAACAGTAAGATGTGATGGTTGGAGATCAAGGTGGTGAAATCATTTGACCTGTCCATTATACACATGCCGGCCAAAATCATTGCAGGAACAACTGAAAATAGCATAAAGGAACCGAAAATGGAAAAAGGTGGAATGATATTCCAGCTGAAACGTGCTTTCCGTGCCTATTTTCAAACATAGGTCACACAGTTGTTATTCGATTAAGCGGGAACTATCGTAGAAGGTATTTGGTTTAAGCGGGGGAAAATAACATAGAACCAATAGGAGTAAATTCGATTCCGGAGGATTCTATTCAAATAAGCGGGATATTCGATTATCCGTGACCCGATTAAGTGGGGAGGACTGTATAATTCTTCATCATAACTCAGGTAGGAGAATTTAATTTGTTTGTTTGAGGTCAAGCTAATCTGTATTTTTTAACTAACACTACGTATAAAAATATTTTTTCACAATTTTAAAATGTGCGAAAAGTTTGTTTATTATTATTATTTTATATTTTCTTAAATGTATCCAAATTCTAATGTATTTTATAAATACAATGCATAAAGAATAGTAAAAGATAGTAAAATTGTGTTTTTTCTGTCGCACACTTGAACTAACACTAAACTTATCGCTTAACTTATAATATATCTGTTTCATAAAAACCCTTTTATAAGAAAATATCTTCAAAAACATTTTTTAACTAACATTCATTAAATCTTTATGGATGAAAACATTTTTATTTTGTGTAAAATTTTTATAGCGTCGTAATAGGTAACGGCCAAGACGATAATAGCTTCAATTATATATACGATAAAAACGATCGCAGCATTAATTTAATTGAAAGGCTTTTGTCATTAGATTATTGAAACGTAATCTCGAGGCTTTAATGTAAAATAATTGCTTATAACTTCGATAATAATAATGAAAGTGATTTCGCAATTAAGGAACATTGAACCAGCCACGAAAAAAAAAAAAAATCTATTTTCTGCGTGGCTTTAAAAATTGAGATAAACAAGTAATTTTCTTCATTTCTATATCCTGATACTTGAATGAAAATATCATCATTAATTTTTATCGAAAATGAGATAAAAACTTTTTCATAAACTGATACATTTGATACAACAGTATGTACGAAACTTTTTTTCTTAATTTTAGCATTGCATATTTACGATTTAAAAGCCTGCTGAATGCGCTATATTTTAATTCTAAATATTTGTAAGTACATTATGGAAAATATAAACGCATAATTTAACTAAAAATAATAAATATATGTATATTAATAAGTAAAAGCAGCAGAAAAGTATAGATACGAGGAAATTTTAATGTTTATAAATATTTAAATAATTGAACAAAAATGCTACATCTTGATTTTTTTCGACATTCTGTGTATATTTTTTAAACTGTAGAAGAGATATAATTTAAATTTAACTGACATGTTTGAATTCTATATTCCATATATTACATTATTCATGTCTATTCATTTCACAATGAACATTTATTATCATTGAAACATTCAATTTGATTGTTATACCAATTTGATTAGTTTTCAGCTAACATGCTATCAAAGCCTGAGAGCTAATTTCACCGCCGGTTCTGTATGCATGTACGTAACGCGATAACTCTTGATAGAAATATCCGATTTGCTTCAAAATATTTTTCTAGGTTTACTCTGATAAGGCGCTTCCCTTATTAGTTTTGGTGGTTCATTGGTTAAGTATAAAGGGTGGAACTGGGGCTAATCCCCCTCAACTTAGATAAAAGTGTTTCTCATGCAGAATTATCAGCTTTTCTTAAATTTGGTATACCGGTTAATTCCGATAAGACGCTTCCCTGATTTGATTTGAAAGTTCTTTGTTTAAGTTTAAAGGGGGGAACAGGGGGCTAATACCGCCCCCCCCAATTTAGATAAATGGGTTTTTCTATCCGATTTTCATCAAATTTGGTATACCAGTTTATTATGATAAGGCGCTTCCCTGATTAGATTTGAATGTTCATTGGTTAAATATAAAGGGGGGGAACGGGGGGCTAACACCCTTTAATTTTGATAAATGTTTTTTTCATCCGATTTGCTTCAAATTTTGTTAATCGGTTTATTTCGATAAGCCGCTTATTTGACGGCATATGGGGGCTCATTGGTTAAGTATAAAGAGGAGAAACGAGGGGGCAAACCCCCCGTAATTTATTTTTCGAGGGGCATTATTATTTGAAATAAGAGTATAATATAAAATTTGTGTGAATAACCTGTGAGCTCAATGCCATCAATTTAACCGGGCACTTTTCTTTTTTATTTAAAACTTCGTTCGAATACGTATTTAATGATGCTACCGCCTCCCGTAATTTACAGTAGTATATATTACAACAACAACAAAAAAATGTTTTCGTCTTATTTAAGAGATTAGTAAGAAATCATTACAATTAAATGCATTTAAGTGGATGAAATCAAAAAGGTGTTATACCAATAGGCCAAGAATATCTGCAAATATTTTAAATGATAGCATATGTTTTATAACAGAAACCATTAAGCAAATGCCATTTAAATAAATCCAACAAATAGAATCGCTGAAATCATTTCAAGTATGTTTTTGAAAAACTATTTTATAATAGGAAATGTGTTTTGATATATTTCTATAAGATCATATTTTAAATGTATATATACCTGGTTTATTAACTACATTTTATCTTTATCCTATTTAATAGTTTCTATCTATTCTACATAATTAATAGAGTGCAATTTTTTTGTTAAGTATTTAAAACATCATAGTTTAAGTAGAAAGGTTTTCATATAATGCAGTTTTTTTATATTATTTGATCGCTGAATTTATTTCCAAATCTTACGATTTTGTATGACATTGATTAGAGAATTTGTTTTTTCTCTTTATTTGAAAATTCGATAAAATATAAAAAGTTTGATGATTATGAAGAAACGTTTCGTTAATCAAGTTCACAATGTATTGAAAACAAAAATTAGAATTTACCTTAAAAGAAAAACTAAGAAAACCTTGCAAAATTTACTAAATGTGTGTTATTATTATTATTATTTTTTTAATCTATATTGCACAAATCATTCTGCAAGCATTTAACAGTCAGCATATTTGGTTACTGTTGCAGACGACAACCAAAATAACAACAGGTTATTTTTTTCGCCACTGCTTTCATTTAGCTCAAAGACTATGAAAGCCTGAGAGCTAATATGCCTGAAGGTTCTATATGTACGTACACATGTATGTACGTAACGCAATAACTCTTGATAGAAATATAAATTAGAGCCAAAGGCTCTGTTTTGAGTTAGAAGATGAAAATAAGGTATAGATAAAGACATTGGGGTGTGCAAAAATGCTTCTATGTTGTCGCTTTATTTATTTTCTGTACTCTGCTTTTAATCTTTTTTTTTTTTTTTTTTTTTTTTTTTATGTGATAAAAACCTGCCGTTGCACATACGCTATGAAATGATATACTTTTCAATTATTTATTTGCACAATTATTACATTTGGTATGTTTGATAAAAATCCCTAAAACATTTGGAATGATGTAAAGCAATATCATGTTACAGTCTAAAGCGAAACTAACATTTGTATGACATTCATAATCAATTTCTATTTTCATTTCGGAAGAAATTAGTTTTGCATAGTTTAGTGATAACTTATCAAATTTTAATTAACATATATATATTTTTAAAGTATTTCTCTTTTATCATAAAACTGAAAGTTGAAAGAACTGTGTTAAAAAAAATTAATTGGTCACTCTTGAAAAAAAAAAAAAAAAAAAAAAAAAAAAAAAAAAAAAATACGTTTTTTGTGAAAACATTCCCAAAAAATACTTCACCTTTAAAAATAGGCAAATATTTTTAAATACATAGTTACATTGATTTTCTTTTATAAATTTATTTTATTTTTTTATAATAAAAAATGAATGCATGTATTTTGTTTGTAACCTACTTTTTTTCAGAAAAACTAAAACTTATCAAAATGAATGAATATCAGCAGTAATGATTTGAAGATCTCTACTTAAAATGTTTTTTTTTTTTTTTTTTTTTTTTTTTTTTTTTTTTTTTTTAATATATACAAAATAACAAAACAAAAAAAACCTGTTTATCCATAGATTAATTATTTTCGTCTTAGAAATTGAAAATACTTATAAGGAGGAAATATGAATTCGGCACTTTGTTCTTTAGGTTAAATATTTTGTTTAACTTTGCAAAAAATGTTTTTGAGTTTCATAAAAAATAAGTATTAGGTCGGTTTTGATTTTTTAAAAATAATTTTACTATTTTTTTAAGGAAAAAATAATTCTGGATTAGTGATAAATTTCTAAAAATAATTATATTTTCATTTTCTCATGTATTTAGAGATTAAAAATGCTTTTCATAAAGAGTAAACGATAATATTTTACTAGGAGACAGTGAATTTAAATCCTTAAATTTTAATAATTCTTTAAAAAATATTTTCACGAAACTCTTAAGTAGAAAAATTAATTTTTTAATAATTTCTTGATATTTTTATACGTTATACAAGCTAGATAATTTTCCGTATATCATGTTATTTTTTATCTCCAAGTTTCATGTATCTGCTTTCTACTTTTTAATTAGTTTTAAATAGAACATGATCTTTAAAACTGTAAATGTATAATGAAAAATTATTTAAATTAGTTTTAATTATTTCACATTGTATTAAAACTACGTATTCTTACTATACATCTAATTACATATAGTAAAATTCACATTTATGATTTCTACAATAAAATTAAAAAATATAATAAATTTTGTAACTAAAATTATATTTTACGAAAAACGAAATATCATTTTTATAAATGTTCTAAAGCCATGAGTAATGAATTTCAGGAATTACCAAGAAAATTATTTAGTAGGTTTTTATTGCTTATCCGTTTATAAGTATTGTAATTTTCTGTAATAAATATTGTCATAAAGAGTTTTTTCACAAGACTATATAGAAGGGTTTTTTTTATGAAGTAATATTTTAATCTAAACTTTTCAATCTTTTATTTGATTCATGACTGGCAACAGATGGTAAAATACCCCAAACATTCTTCATAGTCAAGAGTGGAACCAATGGATTTAATTATATGCAAAGCTACTCCGATAAAACAAATCAACTGCTTTGAATAATAAAAAAATAACATAAAATTACCAAATATGAATAAAACTTACAAATGTGATATACATTTAACTAACTGGTTCCTAACTGAGCCCCTAATTAAGTTAAATACTTGAAATTTTGGTTACTTATAGCTGAACACCTCATAGCGAACGACAAATCATAAAATTTTGAAAAAGCCTTACATTTACCCCTCTGGACACTAAGTTGTGTATTTTAAGAAAGTTTTCTAACTTAGTCCCTAATTAAATTGGGGATGTGAAATTTTACATACTTATACAGAACTGTTGCAATCACACGAACAGCCATTAAATTTTCAAAAAGTTTTATATTATTTACCCCTCCGGGCTCTGACTTCTGTATTTTCAGCAATTTTTATAACCTCCACCCTTTTCACCCGGGGTGTACTTTTCTAACATTTGCCGATACTCTTTTGGCCACTCTTTCATATTATGAACCATAGCCGTACATATTTTAGTTCCCATTTTTACCGCCAGGGGGCGCCTACCTATCTCGGAAGCTATGGGCCCGATCCCCTCGATTAATATATCTACGGATAGTTTGTAAAACGGAGTTTCGTTCGGATAGAGGTTTGTTTAGAATATAGTGCCCCCTGGTTACGAAATGGGGGACAAACAGATTTTGCAAATGGATAAATGTTTTTTGAAAGGAATATTAAACGAAACCCTACGTGCGATCTGTGATCACAATTACCCACTTGTTATGATATATCTACTCTATAAAAATACATCTTTATATGCATATATCTTAAAGATTTATATTGTTAATAAATTAACATTTTTTTTCTTTTTTTAAGCGTGAATTTAAAAATTGCGAATTTATTGGAGTATTTTTTTGGAAGTTCCGTTTGATAAGCTTAGTCCTCATGTGATACTAAACTTTCCCCCACTTATTTTTAAAGCTCTTTCTCCATGTTTAAGAATTCCTAAATGGACACGTTTGAAATTAATATACACGAAAAAGTTATTATTAATTACCATGAAGTAAATCTTTTTATAAAAAACAATAATTAAAAATATACTTTAAAATTCATAATAAATGTATTTTTTATAACTTAATATTTCACGGTTAAGTAGAAAAAGAAAAAATACTTTTATGCTTTATATATAATGGATAGATCAACAAACATAATTAAAAATCTAAAAAATCTCAACTGCAAATACTATTTACTAAAAAGCATTCAAGAGCATATGGACCCCACTAGTGGCAGAGAGGTTTTGCTTTCAATGCTGGTAGACGGGAGGTGCTTGGTTCGATCCCATCCTCGTACGTCGGACTAATCGTTCGGAGTTTTCCGTAGATTTTTCTAACATTGCGTATATAAGGTTAGGTTCCATCAGAATGACTCCCAGCGAGGACAAACAACATTTGTGTGTAGAAAATCCACCGTCATATAAAATACCAATACAATAAGCATGTGTCCCAGCATTATTAACTTCCAGTACTGTTCTAGTAATTTGTTCCAGTATTATTATATTCGTAAGTTTTACATACATTTTAAATTGTAACTCATTAACTAAAACTATTATCTATTTTTATTTTAACTGAATATGTTAACTTCATCGTTATAGTCATATAAAAAGACGCAATGCTTCGAAAACATTATCGCTAATTAAATCGGTGATTTTATATACTTCTCTCTCATTATACTTATAGAGTTTGTCGTAGACAAATGGTACTGAAGTGATTGTTAAAATAACTTAATAGATATAAGGGGCATTCTCACAATATTTTGACTTTTGGGGAGAAAAATCTGACAAAATTAAACTTGCTAAAATAACATTTTAATCTGATAGACGAATACCTTAATGATTCAAAATAAAGAAAAAATGGTCAGCAGCGATTTTTTTTTTTAATTTAACTGAGGTTTAAGTTAAACTTGTGAGTTTAAATATCCTTACCATTTAACCCCTATAACTTTTTATTTTGTTCTAAATTTTTAGTTATAATGAATTTGCTTAGTACCCACATGACATTCAAATAAGAAATAATAACAATGTAGTACTTTTAATAAAGAATTTTTGTATAACATTGTCTTAAAGGGGTGTTAAACTAGGGACGGTAAGGTAAAAAGAGGGACGGTAAGGATCGAATGGTAAGGAAAATTACCATGTATTTTTAGGAAAATCATGTTAAGACCAAGTGATAGCCACAATGTTAATTGATTTTTAGAATAAGTTGTTAAAATTGGATTACATTATTAGTTTTTTTTTTTTTTAATTTACCTCGAAAAGTGCAGGAATAAACCTAGGGGACGATGAGACTACCAATAAAGCCACGATGCTTGAAACTGATATTTAAATGCTGATTTAAATTCTACAGTAAATTTCCTGCCAAAGAATTTTAGACATTATTTCTCTAGCATACTTCTGCATGAGAAAAAACTTGAAAAAAAATTCTGTGGCTGCATCTGAAAGGATTTTCTGTATCATTTTAGAAGAGGAATGGTAAGGAATCTAAAACCCAGGTACAGAGTTTTAAAAATAATAACAACCCTAAAAATATGTGCAGGTTAATTTTTAGATACATATTTATATAAAACAATAGTCCCAGTTTTAGAAAAAAATTACATCGAATTATTTTTATTGAAACAATTTTATCCAGACAGCTCCAAACTTAAAAATCAGCATCAGGGACATGGGACGGCACACTGTTAAAATTTTGCAGCATTTTGGCAGGTCATTTGACCGTTTTTTCCGAAAACGGTTACACAACCGTAATTTTTACACTATTCTGACCATATTATTGGCCATTTATGGTCAGAATATAGTTAAAGTATGGTTATGAAACCGTTTTTTCAAAAAACGGTCGAATGACCTGCCAGAATGCTGCAAAATTTTTAACAGTGTAGATGAGTTTTCCTGGTATTTGAACCCCCAACATCGTCCAAAACTTATTTATCTCGTTAATATTGTTATGCAAGCACGCAAATGGGATGTTCCCCAGTATATGAAATAAAAAAAAACACAAAAAAGTGTATTAAATAAAAAATTATTATTCAAGGACATGAAAGTCAAAAAAAATTGTGAGAATGCCCCATAAGTACACAAAACAACTACTTCGCAATTTAAAAATATGTTAGTTTTGGATGCTACCATGATTTTAAGTGTTCTTACAGATATTCTATATTTTAACTACTGATTAAAGAAAGAATAAAATAAAATATCAAATAATTTAATGTAATATTTTTAAAAAGACTACTCAATAATGATACGTTAACGAGAATCCTTTCATGTAAATTGTAATTCCAAACTATTTGTGAAAGTAAATGATACCAATTTTTGTTTGATTAAAAAAGGTGTTATTCTACGACGAATATTTTTCCGAGTATAAATGATTTTCCATTTATTTTAAGTATTATTTCATTATTATAATTATAGTTTTTTGCATGATTTATTTTGCAGATGCTGAATTCGGTATAAAAACATTAAATTTTTTATGGTGTTATGTCATTTTTCGAATAACTGGTTTACGTGAAAGCAATTTAGTTTTTTTTTTTTTTTTTTTTTTTTTTTTTTTTTTTTTTTTCACTCATTGATACTTGTTTGTTTAAGAATAATTTTAGTTGGGAAATTTAAAAAAAAAAAAGGGTGTTTTTTTTTCATCTTTGTGCAGGATTCAATAATTTCCAAATTTTATCATAATCTCAAATTTAAAATAAATAATTAAAATGAAATGAAAAAAAAAAAGTCACAATTTTTCGATTTTTTTCTATTTGCCAGATGCTGCAAAAACGTGTAACTGTGGCACGCAGTGCAAGTGTCATACAGTAGCGTAAGTGTCGAACGGGTGCTTAAGTATCGCACGGCAGTGTTGATTAATCATCAACAGTGTTTTGTTTTTTAATATTACTTTCCACCTGAAATGTAAAATCGAGCATATATATTTCTCGATATCTGTTGAACACACGTTTTGGAATACAATGGAGCACCGTTTATATCTTTCTATTATCGTTAAAAATGCGTTTATAGCTTTTCCTGAAGTAACAAATGTCATTTATGCGTTTATATATCCAACTCAAGATGAAAGAAAGTGCGAACCTCAGATTCGCTCCTCGTGATTGACCGGTTTTAGAAAAGCCACGTAAGCTTGACCTAAATGTGCCCAATTAAACAGAATGATGTACCTGATGTACCCATGAGGAAAATAAATATCCCAGTTTCTGTACATATAGATTGTTTTTTTTTCACTCTCCCCAGACACAGCAGGGAACAAGTTATTTTTCTACCAACTTCAGTGTCTAGATTGTATCGTTGACTAGCGGTTCAAGCTTATTTGCACAATAGAAAATCTATGAGGTTGAACGAAAATATGTGCGTTTCAGAAAAAGTGGATAAATACCAACTTTTAAAATAGTGGAATTTTCAAAAAAATTAGTTTTAGCAGTTTTAACTTTAAAGAAGATAATTTATAACCGTAATGTCATCGAGGAAAACTATCAACAAAGTGGATCTATGACATAGAAAATACTTCGTGTCGAAAGAGGAAAATTTGCTGATTAAGAAAATTTAGTTGTACAGTTGTTTATTCTGAGCCGTAGTATAAAAGTTCCAATCAATGTTGCTTTGTTTATAGTGAAAGTACAATAATTTTCGATTAAACTGAATGTGGAATTAGATGCGTAATGTCACTTAGGCTTTGCAAGTTTAAATTAAGTCTTTCAATAACAGGGAAAACAGTAAGTGCAGCGTCTGTATATGTTGATTGCAAAAAAATTGTTGATTGTTGAAATTCAAAACCAGTTGCCAGATCTAATAAAACTATATGAAGAAAAATACATTTTCAGTGCTGATGAAACAGCTTTGTCTGCCTGTTTAATCTGTTTAATCTTCTGTCATTTTCCAAGAAAATCGGATACATTTCATTGTCGAAAAAAAGTGCAAAGGGCGATGGTCAGTGCTATTTTATGCCAATGCAGATGGATCTAAAAAATTACCTCATTTGTTTTTTGGTAAAACAAAAAAGTCCCGCTGCTTCAAGATTGTTCAAACATTATCAACAATGTATCAGTCCACTTAAAAAGTTTGGTTGATCAGGTCTTTACTTATCGTATGGCTAAAAGCACTAGATGATAAAATGCGAAAAATGAAACTGAGAATAATTGTATTCATTAATAATTGTTCAGTCTCGTGCACATGATACGGACTTTCCAAAAACAAAAACATAAAACAAACCGTCAAGATCTTCCCTGCAAATTCTAATAGCAAACAATAGCAACTAGATTTAGCAGTCATAAAATTCCCAAAACAGCAATTTGGCGTAAACAGCTATCGCCAGTTTAGAAAAGAGAGATTTATAAGATATGAACATTGGCGTTCTTGCAAGCTATAAATCTCATAATGCTGGCTTTGCAAAATCTTTTACCTAAAACAATAAAAAAAACTGATTCGTCTTCGTCAGATTTTTAAAAGCAGTGTATGGCTGTCCCATTGAAAACACCGAACACGATCATTTTGTTGCACCAGAAAATTCGCCAAACTTAAGTGACGTTATTACATATGAAGTATTTGCGAAATATGATACGAAATTTGCAACATATTATCTTCTAACAATCCATGAAAGGATTGCAAATGAGGAAACTAGCAGTAAAGATGTAGATAATTGCACTTAAAACCCCCTACCGAGTATTCAACAAGCTTTGGCGAGTTTTAGCATAATGCAATGATTTAAATGATAACATTAAATGGCACGAAAGTATTCCCATGTTTGTGAAGTTCTTATATGCTTCTCAATTTATACTTTTTTTCTCAGTCCCTTGAAAAACCTATAAATGCTACTATTATTGCATACTATATTAATGCATTGGTATAGACATCATATACGTGAAGTTACACTAAAAAATAACCACTTGAACTAAGTGAACCTTGGCAAAATAATATCAAATTTGCAGTAAAGATAAGTCTCCATAAAGAAAGCTGAAATGTTGTTATCTGTTTAAAAATGTGAAAATTTCGACTAAATTTCCATATTGACATAAGTTAGAAATTTTCGAACACTGTATATAAAGAAATATTTCTTAATCGAGGAAATCATAATATAACCTTTAGCGAAAATTTGCAATGACCGCCTGCGAATTAGCCACGGTTCCTAATCTTATATATTGGTAACTCAGAAAGCGAATTACAGAGTGTTTTATAAAAGATGGCCAAAATTTTAAAAGGTGATAGGACACATAAAAACAAGCAACTTTCATCAAAGAATGCATGATCGGAAATAAAACGCAAAGGTGCCGGCGCATTTGGAAATTTGGTCCAGTGTTTTCAGTGGGATGCTTTTTTTAAAATTCAGATTTATTGATTGCCAGCATTTTTTTGAAACACCGAAATACATTTTATTTAATGACAGATTAAGTAACGTGAAGACAAGGCGGATAATCAATTTTTAAAAAAACTGGTGGCAATCAAAACATTTTAATTAAAAAAAAAATAGCGCACTCGCAACATTGACTTAGTCGATACAAACCTTAAAGCTTCATTCCTGTTGGGAGTTATCAGGAGAAGAATAACACTGACAGCATGCGAATGTGATATAAGGAGGAGGAGAAGAACGCGTATGCAAAATTTTGCCTCGATTAATACATAAAGCTGCTGATTCGTAGTAGGAACGTAACTTAAGATGTAGCCCTTCACTAATAGGGAAAAGGCTTAAATGCATTTTATCTTCGGAACTGCAAATGGAAATGGCTCAGAGACTCAACGATTGTACGTAAAGGGGTTTTCCACCTTTCTTTTGTCACTTATTCGTTCTTTGCTTGTTCTTGCCTTGTATAATAACATATCCAGTGTTGTCAGATGGCTACTATTTTAAATTCATATTTCTTGATTAGCACCAATTTTTTGAATTTGTAAAATTCACCTTATTTAATGACGTATTAATTAAGGCTAAAAGAAAGGGAAATATACCATTTCAAAATAGTGGTGCCAATCAATAAATCTGGATTTATAAAAAGTAACCCACTGGCAGCAATGAATATCTCCTTTGGCTAACTCTAGCGTCTAACTTGCGTTTTAATTCCGACCATACATTCTTTGATGAAAGTTGTTTGTTTTGATGTATACTATCACCTCTAAAAGGTATGCCCATATTTTATGAAACACGCTGTATCCTTTATAGTTAAAGAGACATTATTGAAAAAAAATATATATATTTTCGGAAAAAATATTTTCTCACCGATTTTCGGAAATAGTTTCAACTAGTTTTTCCAGTGTATTTTTCTGTTTTCTAAACCCTTATTATAGGTATTCTGGAAACAATCAGTTATTAAGTAAACATTTTTTAGATCTTCAAATATGTTTTACAGACAAACATGTTAAATTAACACCATTTAATTTAACAATAAAATGTATATTATTTTGCAACTCATACATGTATAAATTAATTTATGCAGCTGAAACTATTTATTTTGACAGCATTGCAAAAACAGATATTCTGGTTTCATAAAACTTATTAATGCATTAATACAACTACTCGGAAAATTTTTTGATAACCAGTGGCATCAAAATATAATTTATTTTCATAAATTCTTATTTAAAACTTTAAAATATATTTTTTTCGGTGTACTAACACTACCGAACATTTTTCGGAATATTGCTACTTTCTTTTATCTCTAATAGAAAAAGTATTGTAATGTAATGTTTTTCGACATACGGTATTCAACGGATTTACACGTTTTAGCGTCAGAGAACAGAAGAAACCTGTTTATATAAAATGGCTGTATTTCTGTGTGCCGCCATTGTACCGACGAAAAGTGTTTGAAGTTATGGATAAAATTGAACCAATTTCTATATGTATGTTTTAGGCTGCGGTCAGTAGGGCCCACATCAATTTGGAAATATTCTGCTGGAAGCTGGCGCTGTAATAACGATTTTCGTTTATTTTTAACGATTTTTTGTAGTTCTGTTGTACAGTCGTGGGAAAAAAAAGTAAACACCCCCTACTAATTCCTCAACAAATTATCGTAGACAAAAGTGACAGGTACCGAATGATTGGAAATAAAGTCTACTTTTAAATGATGTATATGAAATTTTCTTAGGGGGCATACATATTAAAACGAATCTAAACTTAATTTTTTTCAATAGAAATACCCAATTTTAACAACATATTTCAAATCTGTGGTTCAAATTATGCCTATACACGAAATTTCAAGTCATTTGAATGATAAGATTTTGAATTATAAACATTCAAAATTTAGTGCTTCTAATGTTAAATTACATTTTCATATTTTTATTTGTATCTCCTGAAATTATGCTCCTAATGGGCTAATTTTTTTTGTAGCAATAATACTAATATACCCAAACATAAATAAGCTGAATTTGTAATTTTTATAATTTTATGATATGAATTATGAATTATGAAATTAATATTTGAAAAAATTATGAATTGCAACCTACAATTTTTTTGATGGGTTCAGATTTATTAAGCTTTTGGTTCAGCTTTATGGAAATCCAAAATTTCACATTTTTATCCCAAGTAGTTTTCAAATTATGCTTTAAAAACGGCAAAATAATTGTTTAAGGGGCCGTCTTGATAGAAGTGAGTAGATATTTTGAAATTTATTCTGCTGTCATGTAATCTAACAGGCTTCATTCATTCCTCGAGTGGCTCTTCAGATGCCTTGATCAAGAAGGGGGCTCTCTCGGTTAACAAACGAATACGGAACTTCAATTGGGATACAGTCCTTAAAATACACTCGTTTTAAAATAATTAATTTCACAGAAACTTATATTACGAATTGCATAAATATTTGTTTTTAGGCTAATTGAAGGGTGTAGAGTTCATTTATGCTGTCAGAATTGTGTACTGCAATTGAAAAAAAAAACAATGTTATGATTCGTTTTATTATGTATATGGCCCTGTAAGCGAATTTTATATACATAATTTAAAAGTAGACTTTATTTCCAATCGTTCGGTACCAGTAACTTTCTTCTACGATAATTTGTTGACGAGTTAGTAGGGGGTGTTTACTTTTTTTCCAGGACTGTACATCGAAGGTTCGTGCAGCTACGAGAAATTTTCATGCTACTAAATCGGATATTCCTAATCACCTGAAGAACAACATAATAAGAAAAATATTGATTTTACTAAATATCATGGTCGGGATTAACTTGATTTACTCCGATTAATTTACTCAATAACAAATTTAAGATGGGAATCAAAGTTGGTATAAGATTGAACTAGTAATATCGAATTAATGACATGTGTGACTACCTTTTTGCAATATTAAAATGTATGAGATGGAAGAAAATTTTAGGACTGGCTCATTTAAGTAGAGTTACACATAAAATATTATTGTAAATTTTCGTTCATAGCTTTATTATGTTTTCGTAGACTAGTGAGCGTGTATTTTTTACAGTGTCATTGAAAACTTCACTGAAAAGAGAATAATAAATAGATATATTTTCTGCGATAAATGGAAGTCAAATCATTCTAACATTATGGGACTTACAACTATTTGAAATGTAAAATAATTAACTGAAAATATTACATTGGAAAAAAGAATAAATTTTACATATCTTTGAAAACACAATTAAAACATATTTAGTTTTTGCCACCAGTGTATTTTGATCTTCTTACATTCGGTTCTTCCAATGACTAATTGGCGCGTTCAGAACTTCTTCGTTCATTGCGCAGCCCCACCAGTGGCTGAGAGGTTCTGCTCTCGAAGCTGGTAGACGGGAAGTGCTGGGTTCGAACCCAATCGCGCCCGTCGTCCTAATCGTTCGGAGTTTTCGTGGTTTTCTTCGAACCTTGGATTTACAAGTGTTAATACGGGTTAGGTTCCTTTAGAAAGACCCCCCACGAAGGGCACTCCTCCCTCTTAGGGCCTATATCCCTCGTGATGATAATTGGCCGTCATAAACACAACCAACCAACGTTCATTGCGCCTGTAATATTGTCCAACCTGACTTAAATTCATTTAATAAAACTGATGGAAAAAACACTATATGGTAATAAGGTAGTTCAATATCAATCAACATTCATCAATATATATTATTTGGTATTAAATTTCGTTCGTCAAAAAACCGTTCGACATGAAAAGTACAATATCTCTCAGATGCTAGGCAAGTTAACAGAACGAAAAGAATAAATTTTCTGATGTGTCTCAAAGAAACTCTTGATCAAAAAAAGATAATTTGATGAATTGCTCACGTGATCGTAAAATGAACCAATAAACATCGCTATTCATAATTACGTCGAAAAATCGTGCCGTGTTTAAAAATAGCTGCTGAAATTAATTTTAATTTGTTGACTATAGAATGCGACAGCAGAATGAACCACTGAGAATTTTTTGTCCGAGAACTATGGTTGGTGGAAAAGGGAAAGCTACAAATTAGCCTTATTTTCGCACCACGTAAGAGTGCGTAATATATACAAGAGTGGTATGTACATATATGATAAAATATGACAAAATTCCTACATTTATTACGCTATAAAAGTAGCACTTCTAGTGACGTTATTCACGTTAATATTAAATTATATTCTTATATTTATTAAACATATAAACACAGAAACTAACATCTTTCAATCAGTTTGTTCTATTCGTCTTACCAACATTTCCTTGCGCTTATTCTCCGAAATATTTCTAGTATTTATCATTGATTACGGTAATACTGTATTATTAATATTTACTTAATAAGAGACGTATTTAATATATTTAGTATTAGATTGATATATTTAATATTAGATATGCAAATATTTTACTTAATTATGTACATAACAACTTTCGTGACAAGGTCAAAACAAGTTTAGACGACAAGGTTATGAAATCCTGCTTTTGATATTAATTTAATTACCTTTCTATAGTTTATATTTTTAGAGCATATTGAAAATCTATAAATCATTGCTAGTGGTATTATGTTTTGGAAACTGTATATTCTTAATTAATTTTAATCTTCGTACTTATAAAAGCTTGTGTAATTATATATTCTATTTATGAAAATCTTTTAAAAGATGCGTTTTAAAGTTTTTATGTAAACTTCTTTACATAATCTTAAGTAAGTTCAATATAAACACATATTTCAGGAACATTGATTCCGTTTGATGCATATTTAAATCATTTATACTTTTTCTGCTTAAAAAAAATTACTGGCAGCTATCGTTAATCTTATCATTATTATTGCTCGTATATCATCAATAAAACGCAGTCATTTACATTGCATTGTTATTATATTTTCTGGATATGTCTCTTATTTGCGAAAGCTTTGGACGTAACATATTTCGTGATAAGGTCATATATCATAATATTGATTGGGAAATCTGTGTGTTTGATTGAATTTTAATTAATTTTGTATAAACAACCTTTGACAGAATATTGAAAATTAATAAGCCATTGATAATGATATTATGTCTATGGAAATATACAATATAAGGAAATACCTTTAAGTAGCATATTTCATAACTTAGTTGATTTATATTTTTGGCAATGACATCTTTTGAAATTTAAGTGACTAATTAACATAAAAAAAACCATTCGTAAAAATGCTATTTACGAAAATTTAGCACTAAAATTACTAACACTAATAATTTACGACGAATTACTTTAAAAATTATTATATAAACTTCATTTCATTATGATTTATTATTTTTGGTTCTTTTTTTCTAATATTCAACCATTTTATTTTTTTTTGTATGCTTGGTTTTTGAAATATTTCTAGTAGTTATCATTTATAACATCATTTCTATATATAATAGAAGAATAAGAAGAAGGCTTTTATTTCAGATGGGAACAGTATTACACTTTACAAATATCTTATGAAATGAAAGTCTCGGGAGAAAATAAGCACTTTTGTGTCGAGATATAATGCTTTATTACTCAACGGAAAAACACTGCGGTTGAAGAGATTAATTATTTCTGTGTAACCTATGACTTTAAAAGATATTTAAACTGGTTAAAACTGCACTAATGGCATTATGTTTATTCGAAAAAAAATTCTTATTTATAAAATTTTCTTATTATTATCGGCTTATCATTAATCTGGAAAATTCGGCGATTTTGCTATGTTTAAAATTATGATTTCACACTTTTGAACACTGAAGTTTTTTCTCCAGTAATTTTTATTTCACTTTTTCGTTTGTGGTAATTTTATGATTAAATATTTTCTTTTATTTAAAGGACTAGGGGGCTCGGCCCCCTACGAGCTACGCTCGCCAACCCCCCGTTCAGACACTGCAGTCTCTAAAAGCACGCTACTTTGATCGGCTTTAATTGAATTTTTTTGGAAGATTGAATTATAATTAAAAAAACAAAGGCGATCGCCCTATAAACGGGTTTCTATTCATTTCTCTTTGATTGGGGAATTTTACGGAAAAATCAGCTGCTGTTAAAAGATACAATGGCATTTCAAAATCATCTAATATAAAATGAATTAAGTAAACAGAGTCTTTGTCTCCCGGTATTTTTTAACAAAGCGAAAAGAAAGTCCTTTTAAATAAAACATTTTAAATATATCGTTTTTAATCTGACGTAATTTTCACCAAACTTTTCTTTCCCTTTTTAATATTCACGTGAAAATGCTTTTATTAGAAATGAAATATTATTTGCGCTGTCAAAAAAAAAAAAAAAAAAAAAAAATAGTTGAAAAGTTCATCTCAAAATATCAAGTAAATGTCTCGCGCTATTTTTAAATTTAAACTACTATTTTGCAATATTATTTTTTGTTCATTTTACGTAATAAGTTTAATGTGATGTAAATGTGATGTAATTTCTCCTATTTAAGACTTCTAACGCATGTTAATGAATTTATTACTTTACAATATCCTTTCTCTGTTAAAATTCACGTGTAATTATAGATGAAGTAATTTTCAATAAGTTCCTGCTTTTTATACGTAATTATTTAATTCTAATTTGAAAGTTTTTCTTTTCTGTTTATAATAGTCACGCGTAAATAAATTTTTAATTTGAAGCAAACATTATTGTTTCCGTTGTTTATACAGTTTGGCAACAGGTTAAATTAGTACAATTTTCTGAAATAAGTAAAAAAATATCTCTCGAAATGCTGAAAATTTGAATTTAAAATAGAAATGAAACCTCGAAAAATGAGTCAAATTAAAAAAATAAATTATTTCTGCACACCGGTAAATTATAACGTATAAAATGATCTAAAAAGTATTAAATTCCGATGTATAGTTTTTGCTCCTATAAAACTTTTTTAATGGAACGATTTTGTCCAACTTTAGCATTAAATATCTCTTAAAATAATTCTTCGATTTGAAAACTGTCTACATCAGCGTGTTTATCAAACATTTCTGTATAATACTACCAATTTTCATATTTTTGTATGCATTATTGTTCTTAATATTAACGAAGAAAGACCTCCGGTCACAAAAAAATTCAAAACCGGCGGCGGCGGCGGCGGTGACAGCGGGAGTTACTTTTTTTTAGAATAGAGAGATTTAAAAACAATTATAGACGGAGAGATTAACATTGTCAATACTAAGAATGGATTGATTATAGAGTTTCTTGCACTGCAAAAACAAGGTAAATTTGCCTTAATATACGAATTTGTAATATAACAAAGAGCGAAAATATACAGGAATCTATTAAAATAGACCCATTTTAAAAACAGTTCTTTATCATTTGAAAGAAGATGACAGTGATTTAGATACTGGTATGGTGTCGAGATTTTAAGAAACATTAATAATAACAAAGTTTCTTTTAGTATCGCGGATTTTCAAAATTGTTTCCCAGTAGTTTATATAGTGTATAATTTAGTTTCTCAATATGGAACCCTTATTAGTAATCTCATAATCTTGAAGGGACATTGTTGGTGGTATCAATCATGTTTCTCGGCAAATTTGGCTATGATCTCTATCACGGAAGATTATACGAAAAATATATACATTACATATTTAGATTAGATATTATGCGCAAGGAAATTTCCAAAGGAAAATTTTGGCGATTTTCATATTAAGAAAAAAAAATGCGTTTGCGCTTCCCGTCTTTTGCGATCAAATTTCAATCAGACTACATACCCTTTCCTTCTCAAAAAATTATTTTGGAAGTACAGATTTAAGACTTAAATAGTGATCGCTATATTTATAATATCGAGTATTTACAGGAATTCATTATAGCGCTAAATGTATATATAGTTTATAGTCCTGAAAACCGAAGATGTCTATTAAAATCTTCGTCGTTTTAACGCTTTATGTACGCAAACTGCACAGGTCTAAGTTATAAAGATTGTCATTTTAACTATTTATGAGGCGCGAAACACACTGTCTCGTTTTAGTTATAACCATGTTATCCATATGTGGGTGCGTAACATAAAAGGCTTGTTATTCACTCTATTAAACATTTATGAGCAAAACAAAGCACAGGGACAATTTAGAAGGATCGTTATATATCTTAGACTATCCCAGTTTTGTTTATTTCACCCGGAAGCTACTGTACTCCTAGATTATCCCAAGCAGTACTGGGCTTGCTTTGCATGGAGCTCACGAAAAAAAAAATGTATTTTTTATCGTGCAGAATTTTTATTTACTCACTTTTTTTATTTTTTTATAAGTTAAATTCATATGATTTAAAAAATATATATATATTCAATTTCTGTGTGCATAGTTGTAAGCTCCTGATAAATTCTTAGCTATCCGGTTCAACAGGCATCTGGTCCAATAAACGAAATTCTAATCGGGCGAAGACTGGCAATCTATTTATATAAAATCCAAGTCTCTGTGTGTCCCTCACGATTCCGGTAGGACCGCCTCATTGAAATGAGTAATTGTTGAAAAAAACTAATGCAGGGTTACCACAGTAGCGCCAAATGTTAGCCAACTTGGTGATAGCTGGGTAATTTGGCGAAATTCCCATTTTAAACCATTAAACCATTAAAGGAGGTCACCGAAATTTAATTTAAACTCCGCTCTTTTAAGATATTTTTCAAAATCTATGAGTGAGAATTTAAAGTACATCTTTACATCTTCTTCCCGATGCTACTAATAAAATAACCGCCAATAGACTACGCTGTACTGTGTGAGCTCCTAACTGCGCGATTTTAATGTGCTTTAGGTACTTTTTCAGTATAGGTGCCTAGGCCAAAAAGGAAATTTGGCAACATATTTTCCGGGAACCTATCCACTGTTTCATTTTATATACACACGCACTTTTTTTTTATATATTTATATGATTTATTTAATATAAAAAAGACGTTTCTCTAATTTTATAAAGAAACAGATGTGATTTGTGCATAAAAACATCAATAATATACATATAAAATAAACATATAAAACAAACAAAAACGCTCATCAAGTTTGTTTTTACAGCTGTTTGTATGATTTGACAACAAATCTCGATATTTTTCCGTTATACGGACACCATGCCAAAATGTATGCTAATGCGCCAATTATTTCAAAATGCTAAAAGATATTTTTAATTTTATGCCAGCAGTTTAATATGAGTTTTATTTTATTGCTTTATTTTATAACAGTTATTTGTTCACTTATTTTAAGTATATAATTGTGATTTAATGAAATAGTTCGTAAAAGTCTGGAATTTTCAAATGTTATATTTTTTAAATGCTCACTTTAGTATCGACAATGTTTTTTCTTTTATTTTTCAAATGCTTCAATTCACGTGATTTTCATTTTGCGCCATCTATTACGCTTGGCGACAAAGGTATCCTTATAACGGAAACGAACCCAAATCTTACTTTCTCATGCCTAAATTACACCAAGCTTTTTTTTAAAAAACGCCAAAGCTCCTACAGTGGAAAAATACCAAACTATCTATTATTTTGCGCTATCTGTTTATAGTTTGTACTATATGTAAGGGGTGTGGAGCGAAGAGTTTAAAAATTAAATATTAAAGTTTCGGCACAGATATCATATAATACACGCGTCGAATATTGGCGCGATTTTTTTTCTGACGCCAATGTCTTATACACAACGGGTACTTAACTGGCGGCAAAGTGTCGTTATTTTGCTTGATATGGTAACCCGGATGTTGTTGTTTATGCTGTTGAAGTTTTCGCCAAATTGGCGTATATGACAACTGTGCCAAAGTTTCTATAAAGCAGTATAAGACTAAAAAATTAAGAATAAAATAAATGCAAAATAAGACTAAAGAAGAAAGAAAAATTATGCGTTAAGCGTAGAATATGCAACACTTTCCAACACATCCTGAATGCTTTAACAAAACTTCGTTATTTGGGCAAATAAGATAACTAAGTAAACATTTTAGAAGACGCATAAAGAATTTTAAAAATTGATTTCAGCAGTTACCGTCCATAGCCAATAGTATCGTTATTACATGCCGCTATTTAGCCAAAATTTAATTTAAACTACTCTTAAAACTACTGAAATCACATTTCCAGATATTATCATCCATAGACGGTTATGTATCCAATTCTTTGCGTGACCCTGTATATCATTTTACTTATATTCTACAAACATTTCTTAGTAAACTAAATGCAGTTCAGCGTAAAAACGCATAACTTCTTTAAAAACCACCTTTAAGCAATTTACTCTCATACTCAGTAACCCTTACGAATTCTTTTGTGTAGCCCTGCATATGAACTGTAGCATTTATACACACAGTATAGTATACATAAATGTAGTGAAACATAAAAGCGCATATCATATTAAAAATGCATTTCTAGCAATCATTGCTTATGTACAATACTCCGGAGAAAAGTTGATTGGCGAGAAAGAAGTATGCCAATGTATTTTCTGACAACCTATTTACTGCTTCATACTCACAAGCAATTTTTTCCATATGTATGCAATTTATTTAGGTGGTTGTTAGCTATTCCGTCGACCAGTTTCGCCAAATTATATAAATCGCCAAACCACTTGCCAAATTATACAAATTGACATAATTTTTATTTTAAACAACGAAAGATCAATTAAATTAGCAAAACATTAATAAAAATACAAATATAACGTCGAATTAAAAATCACTTGACGACATAAGAAACATATGATCATGTTTAATGACAACCATTATTGGCATTTAATCTTACAATTTGGCGACAGTAATTTGGTCGACGGAATAACTAACAAGTACCTTTATTTAATGTAAAAAAAGCTATTTACCCATTTTTTATAATAAACAGAAGTAATTTTGGCTCAGATGTCATATCAAGCAAAATAACGACACTTTGGCGAGAGTTAAGTGCCCGGTGTGTATATGACACTGGTGTCAGAAAAAAAAATCGTGCCAATATGGGGCGAATATGACATCTGTGCAGTAATTTTTGCACAGATGTCATATACGCATCGGGGTTGGCGTGATTTTTCTCTGACGCCAATTTGGCAGATATCTCGCTTTCGAATATCAGTTACTTATACCTTTTTGGTACTTTTCGGTTAGCCCGGCGCCAGTGTTATATATACATATGTATGTATACCTATATATACATATATATGTGTGTGTATGTATATACATATATATGTATATAAAGGTATACATACATATGTATATATAACACTGGCGGCCGGCTAACCGAAAAGTACCATATTTTTAAATTATTTGCTATCATTTTGAAAAGGAAATAACTATAAATAAATAAAAGTTTGAATAATAGCTATAGAACAAAACAATTTATATAATTAAAAACAGAAAATAAAAGCAAATAAACACTTTATTAATAAATAAAAAACAAGGAACAGATGTCATATTCGCCCCATATTGGCGCGATTTTTTTCTGTCGCCAATATCATATAGGCAATAGGTACTTAACTTGCGTCAAAGTGTCGTTATTTTGTTTGATGTGGTAACCCGGATTATGCTGTTTATGCTGTTGATGTTTTCGCCAAATTGGCAACCGAAAAAAATCGCGCCAATATGGGGCGAATATGACATCTGTACCAAAAACAATAGCCGGGTTACTATAGCAGGTAAAATAACACCATTTTGGCGCCAGTTAGGTATCCCGGTTCATATCTGAAATCTGTGCCGTAATCTATTATATATATATAATACAAACGGAAATTTCGTTCCGAACGCCGAGATTTCGAGTTCTACCGCATGGATTTTGACGGAACTTATACCGTTAGATAGGTATCGTTTCAGGGAAGGTTTTAAGCTATAACACATCATTCTACCTAGATTAGTTATAGAATTATTACGGAAAATTCTTTTATATTGAACTTTGTAACTTCATATTTCCTTAAATATCTGGGCTCCTATTGGTCGTAGAGCTTAGATCTCGCGCCAAAAGTAGCTCCGAAGCACCCAAGCAAACTTTTCCCCGCGATTATTTTGCCGTCTTCCGATTTCCTCTAACTCTATTAGGGGCCCGCGTAGGGCCCCTTTAACATATTTTTCGTAGTAATTTCAGCAATTATCTTACATTATTCGTTAAGACCGCCACCCTCCCGATTCATGTATCTACGGAAAGGTTGCACGAAGGAGTTTCGTTCGGATACGCTTTCGTTAAGAATAGAGTGCGCTCCCTGGTGGTGGAATGTGGAACTAACATAACGCGATATTGTTAAAATTGGGAAATCTAACAATGCGATCTGTTTTAAACTTTGAGATAGTTCATAACACATAATCTATTATCTATTCTATTATATATATATATATAAAATCTATTATCTATTCTATTATCTATTATATATATAAAATCCAAACGGAAATTTCGTTCCGAACGCCTAGATTTCGAGTTCTACTGCATGGATTTTTACGGAACTTATACCGTTAGATAGGTATTGTTTCAGGGAAGGTTTTAAGCTATAACACATTATTCTACCTATATTAGTTTTAGAATTATGACGGAAAATTCTGTTATTTTGGGCGATAAGGTTACCATTTTATTTCTTGGCGAAATTCATCGTTGATAAAAAAAAATTCAAACGGCTATTAAACCTCGAAAAATAAAAGAAAAACTGTTACTAATTTTATTTAAATGAAAAAAAAAAGAAAAAAAGAAAAAGAAAATCCGTTTCAATGAGTGATAATATTAAAAAACGGAAACATTTAATCAAAACCTGAAAGAAATATTTGTAATGCTTAAAAATTAATTTAATAAGAAATATTACACTTGATACGCAATATTTGGCTCTTTATCGCTTGCGTTAGATATGGAAACGAATCTGAAAATTTGATTAGATGAAATTTTAACGACATTTTCTTTCTGTTCTGTTCTTTTCTTTTTTTTTTATATCTAATTGTCCCATCACGTGACTTATAGAAGAAATTGTAAGAATGTAATTGTGAGTCACATGTGTAATTACTATGTGTTTCTTTACAATTTTTTATTTTTCTTTTGTCGCCAAACAATGTGATTTTAAGCCAAAAATGCATAAGCGTGACATTAGCTTGAGGATGTTCTCACAAATGGTGTTTTTTTAGGTGAAAGAGATCATTTTTTGAGTACATTTTCATATTCAATTGTAACTTATATAGATATCAGTTAATATTTTAAAAATGGAATCGAATACTTAAATTTCAGTGTGAATTTCTGCCACACATACATATTGTAAAATAATTTCATACTTTTTAAAATGTTTTTTGCCGTAATTCCGAAAGCATGTGATATTTATAAACTCGAACTCAGATCAACGAATATTACCCATTTTATTTAAGCAAATATTATCTATTTTCTCAAGTCATATCGCCAATTTCATTTATAGGAAAATTCACAGATTCGAAATCTAGGAAATAAAGATAATTTTTAAGGAAATTTATGTTTTAATACGTTATTACTATGGAAAAATTCAACATTTTGAAAAAAAAAATTACAAGTCTTTTGTAATTCGTCATTTCTTCTTCGTACTTTCTCCTCTGTTATGTAATATTTCAAATGATATTGGACTAATTTTCGATCATCGATTCACCGCAAAATCGCATATCTAATATAGTATATAAAATAAAGTCTGGATTAGGGGACTGATTAACGCACAGCGCAAACTACTGAACCTAAAATCTTGAAAATCGTGGTAAAAATACTTCTTATGACATAAACTTCTGCTAAGAAAGGATTTTCTAAAGTGTCACCCCTAATGGTTTTTGAACGGGGAGGGGAAAAAAATCGAATATCAAAATTATGCGTCAAATGATAGCATATTTTAATGTAGTTTTGTATGCTGAATCGAATGCTACCAAATAAAATTTTATAAGTCCAACAGTTCATGACACATTTCATATTTTTCTAATTTGGCGGTGTCTTTGGCATCTAAACCTCAAAATATCTATCATTACATCCGTTACTCTAGCAATGGAAAAAATTCAAATCAACCCTTTTGGCTAAAAAATAAAAACGGCTCTATGAGTTTGAAATAAAAATGCAAGCATCTTAATTTTTTTTAAAAATAGTGTTTTTATGTAAAATAAAAGGGAAAAAATTTCTGAGAATTTAGCGTTATAAAACAAAAATGGAAAAGGTACTACTTAGATATTCCGTCGACCAAAAATCTATCGTCAAACTATAAGATTAAATGCCAATAATGGTTGATCGTAAATATCAAATTCACTTGAATTTAAACAAACTACACGTGTTTACGTCATCAAGTGATTTTAATTTCGACGTTTTATTTGTATTTTTATTAATGTTATACTAATTTATTTGTTATTTCGTTATTTAAAATGAAGATTATGTCAATTTATATAATTTGGCGAATGGTTTGGCGATTTATATAATTTGGCGAGATTGATCGACGGGATACCAAAGGGGTACCAATGAAAATATTTAACTATGAAAGCAATGTTTGTAACGACTTAAAAATTATTTTCATATATATAAACTCGGTTTATGGCGTCAGATGCCGTCATCCGAAGAATCTACAAGAGTCTTTTTCTATTTTTTCCGGTCATAGGTTCCTCAATGAAAGAAATTATAATTGGAATAATATTGTGCGATTTATAAATTGCTCCTCGATAAGAAGAAAAAATGGGTACATTTATAACAACCGTGCGCACATCTCGCTGATAGCATTTTTAAAATTCCCAGTAGCAGTAGTTACATTTTGCGTATGTAAATTAAAAATATTTTTTTGCTTTTAATTATGGCATTATTTCCTGTTATTTTTTATCTTTTCAGTTTTTTAAATGAAATTAGTATAAGGCATGCATTTTAAATTAAATGAGTGAAAGGTTTGTGTTTTAAATGAAAATAATAAAATAAGAATATGCTATGAAAACAATCTTTATTGATTTATTACCTGCGCCCGGCTGACATAAATGTATCACAAAAGCCACATATTCACTTTTCTTTGAGTAGTTGCTCATGAGAATTCAAGTTAACCTTCCGTAATCGGATACTTAACATATTGGTGTATTAGCTTTAATGTTGTAAGCATCGTTTTTGTTTGAAGCGAAAACTTTACTATGAATTCTATTACACAAAATCGCATCATCATCATCTACTATATATTTACAACGGAAATTTGTATTTCATTCCGATTGTTTATAATACTTTCGTAGGCTATACCACAATTAGTTAGGTAATAATTTTGGAAAGGTTTTAGTGTATACATATTGTTCAAGGGTACTTAGTTATAGAGCAACAGTAAAAGTTCAAAAATTAAGTGAACCTGATTATGAAAGTTTAGCCTTTTTAAAAAAATCTGCAGAACATATTTTGTTACAAGTGACCCTGTTGCATGACTTTTAGGAATGGTGTTAGTATATACGATTTCATTATATGTTGATTAGTTACAGAGGTATTAATTCCTGTTGTCATAACGGTCTCTTTACCCGACCATAAGTGCGCTGTTTATAATCAACTAAAACAATTACTTCTTAATTGCTAAATTTTGTCCAACGCTTAAGATAACATTATATCGCAATGGCGTTCGCAACGTTTTCAGTAATGAGCAAGGTCAAGCTGAAGACCCATATTGTTTAAAATACAAGTTCAAATTCACCATTTAGTTTAATCCAAGGTTCATTTGGAAATATTGACCAGCGCAGCGGGCATAGCCTGCTAGTTTGTATATAAAAAAATATTATAGATATTTAGAAACGATTTTTTTATGTATATAAGTGCATATATAAACAAAAATAAAAGTTCATTAGATTTGTTTTCATAGCTATTTATATATTTTGTCAACATATCTCACTTTCTGATGCCCGAATAGCGCCAAGGTTTTTTTTTTTTTAAATGCGCTATAATGGAAAAGTACCTAAATAAATAATTAACAGAAACAACCAATTATACAAACTAAAACTTTTTATTTCGAGATCAAAGCATTGTTTTTAATTTCAATTAAAAATACGTATATCCTTCGATAACTTTAGTTGAAATTAGGTTCACAGCTTAATATCTCATTCCATAAACTTAAACAAACACAAGTGATTCATTCATCGTGAAATTTAAAAATTTTTTAAATCATTGAGGTAATCATTCACAAAGTAAGTTCTCCAACAATCAGTGGACAATATTCTAATGACATCATAGTAGGTAACGTGGTGACGGTATCGTTTGTTTATGGTTTGAAATCACAAAGATTTAATTTTGCAATGTCTCTTAGTTACATTATTTTATTGTCATATTTATGAGCTCAGAAGAAAAGCATATTTTTTCATTATTTAGTTATTAAAGACGGAAAAACATTATAAATGCATGATTTGAAAAATTTAAATAATTTTCTTTCTTAATAGTAAAAAAATAACATCGGGAAGTAACAGCGGGATTAAGTTAAATAAGTTTAACTGTTTAATTCTGTTGTAATATTCAAAATAACTGTATTTATTAGATTTCAGTAAACAACATCAGGGCCCGATTAAACTTTAAAGTTAGAGGAATTACAAAGTCATTTCAGGACCTTTCTTTTGGAGAAGCTTTTCTAAATTCCACATATACATGGAAACTCTTCAGTGTTAGAAATATTATTCTTAGGACTGACATAACATGAGAATGGCCTGCAGTTTTACACGAGTTTTTGAAAACTACTTTATATCAGAAATTTTGCTAAAAACTGGTTACTTTTTCGTTATAACGGACCACACTATTAGGATCATGACAAGTTGCAGCCAATTTCGCCAACGTCGTAACCAAGATCGTGAAGCACACACATATAATACCATATAATACCATTTCATGAAATCGTATACGATAATTTAATAGTTTTTACCTTACTTCAAGTGTAAAATTTATTTATTTTTAAGGCTTAACAATCTAAATTGTCCAATATATGAATTTAAAAAAATGTAAACAAAAATTGAATAGACATGACCGCACCTCAAATCTGCATAACACTTGGAACCAAACTGTGCAGATTAGTGGTCTTCTACTGTACACAGTTTTTCATAAATGTGTTTCGTTCTTTAAATTTGTTATTTTCATCTATCACTGCGGAACAAGCGAGAAAACTCATATTCTTGCACATGAGTTGTATATATCTTTATATCTAAATTTCCGTCATTTTTGACGGGCTACCTTTCTAGTTAAAATATAAACGTCAATATTCACAAAACAAATTAAGCTTTTAAAAAAAAAATAACACACTTTCACGTTAATAGAAACAAATGTATTGCCAATGAATGGGCCGGCGATCTGGCCAAAGCTGCAACAGAGAACCATTCAATAGATTTCGAACTCCCGGTTCTCCCCTCCTATGTGAGAAGAGTCCAAAAAGATAGAATTCTACCGGCCTGGCATTAGGGTGGAGCGCTCGCCTATGGAGAAAAACATTTTTCTTCAAATCAAAATTGGCCGGTGTGGGAAAGTTGCTCTATCAGATCCTCATTCTGAATATAAAATATCTTTGAAAAATATTAATATAAAATACTGCCCCAAGGTAATTGAATATTGAGAAAAAACGTAAAAGCGCTCGGCTATGGAAAATATTTTTTTTTTTTTCAAATCAAAATGAGGCGGTGTGGGAAAGTTGCTCTATCATATCCTAATTCTGAATAAAAAATATCTTTGAAAAATATTAATATTAAATACTGCCCCAAGGTCATTGAATATTGAGAAAAAACGTAAAAGTTGTGCATTTTCCTATTTTTTTCCTCAAATATACAAACTATTTTATTAATTTAATTTAAAAGGATGATCATCGAATTATCATTGTTGTTATTATAAATTTTTAGTAAAATTATGTAATATTTATATCAAATTCGCTTTTATTATGCTTACTCAACGACTATACTTTTTTTAATATATGAAATTTGGGTAATTGTAATTGTTTTATATTTTTTACTTAACCTGTGTAAAAAATATAATTTGAAATTATTCTTAATGAACTATAGTAATAAGATAAAAATAATTTACTATTGCAATTTACAAGCAACGAAGTTACCATTTTACAGTAGTCCATACTTTTTTTTTTGGTTTTAAAAACTGCCTTTTTTTTTCGAGACTCCAGACAAGTTTTAATGAACTCAACGCATCTCAAAGGACCACAAACAGCAGAAGAAGCCTCCGTAACAAGTTTTACACATCTTTCAGTGGCTTCATTGTGACAAGGGAATAGTTTAATCTTAGGTAAGATGTCTTCATCTATTGCCTTTGGATTTAGGATACAACTTGTAAGAATATTATGGTCTAAGAACTTAGTTAATGGTGGTTGTATCACAGTCACTTCAGCCCAATTTATAGAATCTATATAGACTTTGGCTTCCAAATTTATCCGTATGTAAAGAATTTCTTGACTTTCGAGATTTTATTGTTCTGCGTAGTGCCAAAGCTCTTACATAGTATGCAAATGTGTTGGCACTACGCATAATAATAAAATCTTGAAACTGAAGACATTCTTTAGGTACGTTCAAGTTACCTGAGATCACGTATGTAAAGAATTTTTTGACTTTCGAGATTTTATTATTCTGCGCAGTACCACACTTATATAGTATGAATGAGAATAATAATGCTATGCAGAATAATAAAAGTTTCACGAAAACAAACGATCAAGTTACATGAGAGACCAAAGACTATAACGATTTCATAAATTAGGCTGAAGTGACCGTGACATAACCACCATTAACTAAGTTCTTAGCTCATAACATTCTTACAAAGTGTATCCTAAATCCAAAGGCAATAGATGAAGACATCTTACCTAAGATTAAACTATTCCCTTGACACAATCAAGCCACTGAAAGATGTGTGAGACTTGTTACGGAGGATTCTTCTGCTGTTTGGGGTCCGTCGAGACGCCATGGATTCATTGAAACGTCTGGAGTCTCGGAAAAAAATGCCAGTTTTTGAAACCAAAAAACAATATGGACTACTATAAAATGGTAACTTCACTGCTTATAAATAAAACAGTGAATTATTTTTACCTTATTACTATAGTTCTTTAAGAATAATTTCAAATTATATTTTCTTACACAGGTTAAGTAAAATATGTAAAACATTTACAATTACCCAAATTTCATATATTTAAAAAAATATATAGTCGTTGAGTTAGTATAATAATAGCGAATTTGATATAAATATTACATAATTTTACTATAAATATATAATAATTATAATAATAATTCGATGATCATCCTTTTAAATTAAGTTTATAAAATAGTTTGAATATTTGAGGGGAAAAAAATGGGAAAATGCACAATTTTTACATTTTTTCTCAATATTCAATGACCTTGGGGCAGTATTTAATATTAATATTTTTCAAAGATATTTTTTATTCAGAATGAGGATATGATAGAGCAACATTCCCACACCGCCCCATTTTGATTAGGAAAATATATATATATTTTTTTTTTCCACAGGCGAGCGCTTTTACGTTTTTCTCAATATTCAATGACCTTGGGGCAGTATTTAATATTAATATTTTTCAAAAATATTTTATATTCAGAATGAGGATCTGATAGAGCACCTTTCCCACCCCGGCCAATTTTGATTTGAAGAAAAAAAAAATTCGCTCCACCCTACCTGGCATGCCAGGTAGGATGAATCTGACAAGGGACGACACACATCTGATATAATCTCCAATGTCTCAAGAGATCTATATTCCCTCTCCCCACCCACCACCGCCTTCCTCTCAAGACAAGGCCCATTTTAAAAATATTTAAATAATTTCCATTGCGCCTCTTCACCTCCATGCGAATGTGGTGAGATAAGCTCCCCAATTCACAGGGAGTATCACTGATCCCTGACCGAAGCCTGGCATTTAAGATATCTCTCTTCTCCCTCCAAATCACGGCTTCTTAATATACTTTCTCGTCCAGAACTGATGGCAAAACTAAACAAAATTTATAGATATCTCCTAAACATTTCCACACTCACATCCTAGTGGTCTGGCGTTACGAGCGTACTGTTGCAAGAACGGCAAGCAGACGTCTAAACGCCACTACCAACAACTATAAAAAATTCTGGTCTCCTGGTGTGTTCCAGCACACATTCTTTGCAGCAGCAATCATTTGCAACATACATCATTATCCTCTCTCATTTCTTGTCACGAGGAGGCAGTTTGTTCTACAGCGGGCATAGCCTGTTGTGTTACATTGATCTTTTCTTCCTCAGCCCAGCCCTTTTTCGCATGAGTCCCAGGCCTGGCGGACTCGGCTTCCGCCAAGTATTGACTGAAAACTGTATTTTTTAGGCCTAAATAAAGGCGACCATGAGGGGAAATATGCTGTACATACTTGGTTTTCTTGTCTTAGAAGTCTCACTTAGGCAATAAAACAAATGTATTCAATTTCTAGATTTACATTATCTTTTAAGTAAAAAATGTCAAAATATGCATTAAGTACAGGTTTGTAGAGGAGTCGCTTCACTCCCCCAGAAAATATTTATTTACAAAAATGCAATTAATGCAAGGTTATAAATTGAAAACTATGGCAGTTATGAAAATATATAAAATGCTAACTTACCATGATTTGTCGTATGAGTCCCAGGCCTGGCGGACTCGGCTTCGGCCAAGTATTGACTGAAAACTGTATTTTTTAGACCTAAATAAAGACGACCATGAGGGGAAATATGCTCTACAGACTTGGTTTCCTTGTCTTAGAAGTCTCACTTAGGCAATAAAACAAATGTATTCAATTTCTAGATTCACATTATGTTTTAAGCAAAAATGTCAAAATATGCATTAAGTACAGGTTTGTAGAGGAGTCGCTTCACTCCTCCAGAAAATATTTATTTACAAAAATGCAATTAATGCAAGGTTATAAATTTAAAACTATGGCAGTTATGAAAATATATAAAATGCTAACTTACCGTGGTAACCAAAACCACAATAAGCCAAAACAACTAACCTACAACCGGTGCATTAAGTATTAGAATTCGTAGGTATACACTTTGTCCCCCTCAAAAAAAGAAACAACATTTGATACAAACAAAATTGAGTATTTGATATACGTAATGATAATTATAACTTCTCTTAAATATTATAGGGGAAAGTGTTCATCTTCAAACTGAAATTATCAAAAACACTTATTGTATATGGACGCACATTATTTACTTAAAGTTTTCGAATTTTGTTACATTTTACTTTACAATACCAAAGTATGCCATTTAATCAATTAGTTTGGGAATTATGATTGTTTATATTTTTGAACTCATATTTAGAATTATTTTTATCGTTTTAAAATGGATTGAAATGCGGGATGTTTAAAAAAAAAATCGAAATACCCTTAGTAGAAATAATTGTAATTTTAGCATATTTAAAGCTTATAGAAATCAATTTCTGATAAAGAACTCATAGATGACAATCTATTTTAGTTACGAAAGAAAATTTCATTCACAGTTATCGTTGGAAGTTGAATTTCGAAAACAAAAATTGTAACTAATGATTTTTTCGACAGAAATTAATTTCTGAATATTTAAATTGTCAAATCAAGGACCTTAACTCAATTACCCAATTAGTTAAAAAATTACATTTTACAAACTATTGAAACTGAATTATGTTTGGAAATGATTAAAAAGTAATTTAACAGTAGGATAACATAAAACCTTCATAATTCCTTATCGTTTTCATCGAATGGCTTTTCGTGTTTTATCCTATGGTAAACTTACCAAACAGATGAGTGACAATACAGTGAAAAGGTGGTTTTTGTATTGAATATTACTGAGTTTTGTGAAATTTTAATATGTAGACGACCTCTTAAACTTACTTTTAATCGTACATTAAAGCAAGACATAATTTTCCGTTTAATGAATATTTTCGATTTTTTTTTCTGTGATTTTGTAATTAAAATGGCTAGGGTGTTCTCTCTCTCTCTCTCTCTCTCTCTCTTTTTTTTTTTTTTTTTTTTTTTTTTTTTTTTTTTTTTTTTTTTTTTTTTTACTGTACTTTTATTCTAAATTGAAATATAGAGGAAGAATTAATTTTCTAATTTCCAATGCATTTTTTTTTTAAATCTTTAAGTGAAAAAATATTTCTGAAGATAAGAAACAATAGTCAAAAACGAAAATATGATGAATATGACATAATAAAGACATTTTACATGGAATGATAAGTTGTTGAAAGCAATGGCTTTTTAAACGAAAAATAAATTGAGTACAAATCCTAACTTATAGAATAAATTAAAAATATAAAGTGTATTTTGTATAAAGTGTTAAACATCAATTTTATTTGTAATTAACTTGTTTGCTAACTAATGTTTCTACCAATTTTTAAACATTTTGTTAAATTAATGGAAATAATGATTATTTTTTTACGGCGATTAATTCATTATGTTGGTAAAATTATTTTAAAACATAACTAAAAGTATATTATAAGTTTTGCACCAAAATCATCACAAATAAAATTATTTAGCAGTTCTTCATAGAAATAAACACAAATTTAAGAAATAACATTAACTTTGAACATCTTTAATTTAGTCTGAAAGATAAATCTCTTTCCCTGTCTAACAAATGTCGACTTACCTGAAATAACATGTCTTAGAAAGAATGTTACGCTTCTCCGCATCGAAATACTTTAAAGAGTTTGCTTTTCACTTTCTAGTCTGCTTTAAACTTGTAAGATATCTTGAGTTAAATATGTTCAGCAATTTATATAACATGCTAGAATTATGTTTATTCTTTAACATTATGTAACTATAATGAATGCCGACGAATCTTTTAAACTATATATAATTTATTGAAATTTACTAAATATTGATATAACATGAAAAATATATTTTACACAAACTCACTTTCCTTTTTTACTTTATTCTTTCTAATAAAAATAGTGTTGTAATCGAAATTTTTTATCTCTTCCGGTTTTTGTCGGATTTACATATTTTATGTGTCATTGATCCCGAAAAACAAGTTTATATAAAAATGTCTGCCTGTCCGTCCGTATGTCATCTTTGTATCGTCGAAAAAAGTGTGAATTTATGAATAGAAATGAACCACATATTTTGTATACTTTTTGGCTATAGTCAGGAGATTATTTTTGAATTTGAAAATATTCCACTGAAAGGGGCGCTGTAGTACCGATTTTTCTGCCATTTTCATTATCGTACTATCGGAACGTGTATGAAATTATGCATAGAATTGAACCAAATATTTTGTATATGTTTTTGGCTATGGTCATGAGATTATATTTGAATTTGGAAATATTCCACTGGAAGGGGCGCTGTAGTACCGATTTTTCTGTCATTTTCATTATCGTACTATCGAAACGTGTATGAAATTATGCATAGAATTGAACCAAATATTTTGTATATGTTTTTGGCTATGGTCATGAGATTATATTTGAATTTGGAAATATTCCACTGGAAGGGGCGCTGTAGTACCGATTTTTCTGTCATTTTCATTATCGTACTATCGAAACATGTATGAAATTATGCATAGAACTGAACCAAATATTTTGTATATGTTTTTGGCTATGGTCAGGAGATTATATTTGAATTTGAAAATATTCCACTGGAAGGGGCACTGTAGCACCGATTTTTCTGCCATTTTCATTATCGTACAATCGAAAAGTGTAGGAAATTATGCATAGAACTGAACCAAATATTTTGTGTATGTTTTTGGCTATGGTCAGGAGATTATATTTGAATTTGGAAATATTCCACAGGAAGGGGCGCTATAATACCGATTTTTCTGCCAGTTTCATTATCGTAAAATCGAAAAGTGTAGGAAATTATGCATAGAATTGAACCAAATATTTTGTATATGTTTTTGGCTATGGTCAGGAGATTATATTTGAATTTGGAAATATTCCACAGGAAGGGGCGCTATAATACCGATTTTTCTGCCAGTTTCATTATCGTGCAATCGAAAAGTGTAGGAAATTATGCATACAACTGAACCAATTTTTGTGTATGTTTTTGGCTATGGCCAGCGAGTCCTCCATGAATTTGTAAATAGTCCGTCGGTAGGCGGCATTTTAGTGATTTTTGTACCATTTTCAATATCGTACCATCAAAAGATGTATAGAATTATGGATAGAATTGACCCAAATTTATTGTGCATGTTTTTGCCTATGTCCAGCAGGTCTTAAGTGAATTTTATAACAATCGGCAGGAATGAGGCGCAGTAACAGTAATTTTAATTGATTTTTCATAGTTATATTGTACATTGGCTCTGAACGCAGCGACGGGTAATTCGTAATCAGCTAACCCGCCAATTCTCAAGCAGCTGATGTACAACAACAGTATAACGAAATATATTGATTTTATTGAATATTATGATTGAGCTGAGCTCGTTTTTCCTCCGATTAGTAAAATGAAGCAGAAACTTAAGATGAAAAATCAAACTTGGTGTAATATTAAAGTAATAACTCTGAAGTATTAACATGTGTAACATCTTTTTGAAATGTTATCATGTATGAGAAAGAGGAAAGCTTTGGGAAATGCACATCCGACTAGTTGGAAATACGTTAAAAAAGTCATTTTCTTTAATCACCTGTTTATGTTTCACAATGAGACATTATAAAGAATTATAGATATTTTTTTTATTGTAAAAACCATCCATTTTTCTTATTTTTCAAGAATAGTATTAAAGATTGAGTATTGATACAAGAGATGGAACGGACAATATATTTATATTTCTTTCTCTCAAATTGATGAGCAGAATAATCTTTTAACGATTCCAGTTACATCATATTTAGTAACCACGGACAATCAACGAGATTGACATTTCAAGGTCTCATAGTTCTAGATTAGATATGTACATGATATTTGTATAAAATTTTTCAGATGCATGGACTTTATATGTACATTAAATTTATAAATAATGCTAAAAAGGATTTTGCCTTAATAAGACACTTTTTGTATCTTAAAGGGGGTCCTACGTAGGCGAAAAATGTATCATTTTTTGATAGATTTCGTATGAAATACTACCTACTGCGATCGCTGATATGGTGGAATTTCTGAAAAAAAATTTGCAGATCTACACCGATCATGACCCCTTGAACCCAAAACCACACTCATTAAAATTTTTTATCTATCTATCCATATGTACATATATGAACATGTCGCAAATGCATGCCTCCTGTCTCCATTCATCTAATTTCTTCTGGTTTTAGTTATTCAATAATATTTAATGTTTGCTGTTTTTAAAGTATGTTGTTTTTCAAGTTAGTTGTTTTTAGTTATTTTGGTTGTTGTCTTTTGGTTTAGTTTATTTATCTTCGGATCAGTTCTGTGGTTTATATTAATAATAATAATATATATATATATATATATATATATATATATCATTTTTTATGGACACGATAATTTCCGTAATTCTGCACAAATATCTTCCAAACTGATACATAAAATCAAGAAGTAGAAAATCTGGTTCAAGTTCGTTAATGGGTAAAAACAACCAAGGAGGTGGAAATAGAGAAAGGTTTTGTGAAAACCGAAAAAACCCCTATAACATAACTTCCTAATTTTTATACATATCAAATCAATTTAAATTTAGTATTACTTCTTGAAAAAATGCTCAAAATTTATATATCACAAATTTTTGATAAAATTAAAAATGGTTTCAAGGGGCGTAAAAATAGGGTTTCAGGGAGAAAAAAGACCAAAACTTCGTCAATTATTAAGATATCAAATTTACTTAAACTTATTATGAATATTTTTAGTATTATCTACAACTTTTATATTGAGGAGTTTTTAGTAAGACTAAGTTTTACTGAATATATATATATATATATATATATATATACATATATATAAACGAAAAAGGGGGTTGTTGAAGAAGAAAACAATTCATAACTTCGTCAATTCACAAGATATCCAATCCGCTTAAATTTATTATACATATTATCAATATTATCTACAACTTTCATATTGACAAGTTTTTCATAGGGTCAACCCTTTCAGCAAGATAAATTAAACAAAAATAGGGGTTGAAGAAAAAATTATCTTATTAAGTGTGTACTGAAATCCAAACGGGACTCATTATCTTAAACTCCTTTTCACTCTCAAAAGCTTCCAATTGGTAGGTTCTCGTATTCAGAAACTATAAAATGTGCTGTATTGGTCGAGTTTTTGATAAAGGCAGAATATATATCAAAAAATGCCAAGTGAGCATTTTGAACTGAATTTAACGAAACGATAGTGCTTGAAACGAAAAAAAAAATGGTCGTACAGAGTAAATAATTCCAAATCAAGTTATAATTAATTGAACAGAAAATAAAAACACAGGTCGCTTATAAATCTCTTCAAAAAATCACGTCAGCAGGTTTCATGATATTACTTTTTAAAAATGTGTCTGAAAATTTCGAGTTGTTGAGCGGAGAAAAATAATTTTTTAATACCGACTTAATATGATTTTCATAAGACGAGCTCTTACAGTGAATTGAAATTAAATATTCGTTAAAAGTGACAAGATAAAATTGTTAAACTGGGTTTATCCCTAATCTTGATTTAGTTGTTTTTCGGTGAAATTAGTACTTAACTTCGAAATCTACCTCCACCTTTAGGCCGAGCCGGCAGTGATTGTTTTCAACTTTGACAGGTTGACATGAGTGTGCTCAAAACTACATTTCAGAAAGAAAGTAGCACTTCCAAGATTTGTGACGTCAAAAATTAGTCATGTTATACTATCGCCAATCTTGTGCCGCCAATCGGCGACTCAGCCTTGCTTTTTCTAGCACTCTGTTCCTTTTTTCCCTATCTCGCACTGAAGAAGAATCTCGCTAGTAGATTCGAAACAGCTCTTTGCTGCTTTTCATGTATTATTTGTGCATTTTTAAACGTTGGTTTTTCTACTTTTCAATATTGTTGCACAAAGACTTTATTTGCTATTTTTATATAGAATTATAGTAATTCACGATTTTAAACTTCAGCTTGCGCTAGCTGTGTCATGGCTAATACTTGAATATTTTAATAATATTGGACTGTCTAATAGGAAGTATAATGTAGAATGTATATGATACTAAGATGTTGTATCGTGGTGTTGTTATACATCGATGTTGGTAAAAATTTATGACGAAATGTATTATGGTTGATCATATAGGCTCATTAAAATATCAACGACTGCTCTAATAAGAGTGTGTGCATTAATGAAGAATTTGCATTATCTGAGATTGATAACCGTGTTAAAGGCAACGGAACGAAAGGAATAGCGCACAAAGTTTTGCAATTGCATTATTTTAACAATTACCGTTCAAGAAATTAGTATAAGAATTGTAATTAATCATTTATGTGTTGGCTCAGTATAGCTCTTTTCTTTATCTTAAGATGTGAAATGATGTGTTTTAACGTTAAAAAATGCAGTGATGTACGATGCGTACGTCATGATTTTATCGACATTCGAACGACATTCAACATCCGAACGACATTCGATATTCGATTAACGAGAGGAGTACAAGACGTACGATGCCCATGTGGAATATGAAAATACAAATAATATGGTATATACGTCAGCACTTAAAAAAAAAAAAAAAAAAAAAAAAAAAAAAAAAAAAAAACAGTCTGTGTGTCAAGGGGTTAATGTTTAAGGTCTAATTATTGTACCAGTACTACATGTACTCCTACTTTATACTAACAATAACAAGATGAAAATTGGTGAAAACATCATTTATTAGGTTTTATGCAGTCATTACATAATATTAAAGCTGCATGTTAATAGATCTGTTAAAACCTTAGTATTTGCTAATAAAAAAATTAATTGAGTAGAAATAAATTCTATGCGTCCAGCATTTCTCATGTGAATGCCTTCGAACAACAGCAAATGAAAATTGTTATTTCTCATACTTTCAAAAATTCTCATTTAATATACAATTCGACTATCGTAAAATTGCATGACAGTGAGAGAGAGAGACGTTTTTATAAACAAATCACTGCATTTATGTACAAATAACTTTACGGACAAATACGCGTCAAATGCACAGAAACAGGATTGAAAAAAATATGTGATACGGGAAATCACGTTTCGAACACGTTACGAATTCTTTATATTTTTTTTTATTTAATATACTGTATTGCAGCCTGTCTAATTAGGCATATACTTCCCATTGCAATTCATATGCATAATTTTTTTTTTTTTTTTTTTTTTTTTTTTTTTTTTTTTTTTTTTCAGAAAATGAAATTGTCTAAGAATATTGCTTAGAAATGTATTAATAATGTTTAAAATCAATTTTGACGTATGCGGAATATATTATGCTTGTACACGTTTTCCTCGGCAATAAATCCAGACAAATTTCTATACATAGCTTACAGGCCAAAGTATCATGGCTAAATTTAATAAATATCTTATCTCAATTGAAACCAGTAGTGCATACAGCGGTGTAACAACATTTTATGAAATTTTAGACAATCATGTTTTAATTTAATTATATTTCAATCACTTTTAATGTATAATTTTGGTAACAGCTTTTAAAAGTAATTCCAAAATATGATTACGCCATATATTTTTATTTGTTTGATTACTATAATCTTGTATTGTAAACATTCTTAATGCGTAGTTTTAGGAGCAAACCTGTAAAATTTAGTCAAAAATTTGATATGATCCTGCTTCTCTATTTATTTGATAACTCTTATCTTATGCTAAAAACATGTTTACCCTACAAATATTCTGAAACATGTTTAAAAATTAAGTTTAAAATGCAAATATCTGAAAAACACTCATTTGTTTTAATTGTAAAATAGTAAAGCATTAAAAATTCTAAAAATATTTATAAATAATTTTGCAAGATTGTCTTCAACAGCTTAAAGTACTAATTTACGAAAAAAAGAAAACCAAACAACAACTAATGTTAAAGAAATGCGTATAATAAAATACTTAGCCGATAACTTTACTTTTGACAGCTTCTGACTCTTTTCTGTATACAGCAATCGAAATATAATTAATCTAGACAGGTGCCAAAAATATCACTTTTAGACAGGAACATTAATTAATTACTGTCTAAAATTCTTTTTTTAAGAAGATAAATAATTAAAATATTAATAATTCTGAAAGAAAAAATCTGCATTAGAAAATTTGCATTTGTTAATAATTTAATTTATAAAATTGAATGCGACACTTTTAAACGAAATATTGTACTTATTTACCGCGTTAATAATAACTAGAGAACAATTTTTATATATTTGGAAAATTACTCGAAGTAGAAATTCATAATTTAAACGACAAGCATTAAGTTGTGTGCCTAGCCTCAAATCACTATTTTTACGAAAATTTTCGATTTTTTAAAAATTATTTTAAATTAAAGTTCAAACATTTAGGATTCCGAAAATGCCTTAGTTTTGGTTTCCCGATATTTAGAAGCAAAGTTATAGCACAAAATATAAACCGGAAATGAATTTGGGACCATTTAAAGAGCCACAGAAAGGTAAACAATACATTTTAATACACAACTATATAATATATATTATATACACAGATACATAAACACTTATAAATAAGGAAGATTTTAAGTTGTAAGCTTTATACATAATTTTTTATGCAATATCACAATCTTAATTTGGATTTTCTGTAAAATTGTGTTTTTCATTGTGTAGGGGAGACCGGGTCTAGATGAAGAGCGGGGCAAGATGAAGAATGTCTTAATTTTCCCGTTTTCCACTAGGTGGTAGCATAAACTGGACACTACTGCTCTTCTATTGGCCGTTCGTTAAACAATAGTATAGAGACGCTGAAATTGCCATTTTTGTGTTAGTTGTGAAGCTTTGATTGTTTACGGCTGCACAGTTATAACTTTTATGCATATGTAAATAAGCCCTGCTACAAGTACATGTAAAATATATCGTTTCTCTTTAATATTTATGAGTAACTTAGTTTAAATACTACCTATTACCGTGAATAAATGTCAATTAATTGCCTTCCTTCATGGCAATAAAAACGAATATTTTTAAACAGGCTGTCGGGGGCAAGAGGACGAACCCCGTGTTTCGGAATATATTAAACTAACTGTGTTGCCCATTCTATTTAAATCCTGTAAACACTTGCTTGTCTGTGTGTTTGTCTGCGCGACCTTGGGCTTCTATTTCCTCTGGGGCTAAGGGGCGCATCGGATCGGGGGAGGTGTCTTTCGAAAGGGGGCGACCAGAGGGAGACATTTTTGCCATCTGCTACCCCCCCCCCTAGTTCCACGAAAGAAAAACCCTATCGGGGTCCGTATCTCCGCTTCCAAGCGTCCGATCGGTGCGAGGGGGGGGGGGGTACCGTTAGACGGGGTTCGACCTCGTGGTCAAGACCTCACCCCTCACCCGCTCGTCCCCATCACCCCCCCCCAAATAATTCAAATATTGTGACCCACCAGCAGAAGAATGGATCCATTGCTGTAAATGCCAAGAGTGGCGGCATAAGGAATGTTTCAATTATGAAAATGTTATTTTTATTTGTGACTATTGTTAGCTGCACAACTAAACAGTTCAACATTACGTTACAATCCATTATGCTTAGTCTGATACTTTGTAAGAGGAAAAAACATAGTTATCATTTTTTAAACCATGTAACATATTCAAAAAATAAAATATATTCAAAATTTTTCAGTGTTGTCATCTTGCCTCAAAGCCAAAGTCATCTTGCCCCAGTACTCGGGCAAGATGAAGATTTGTTAATAATATGAAAAAAAAAATATCCTTTTTTTTTTTTGAAAAATTAAATAAATATTTAATATTACAACGAATACTCTAACTGTTCATGTAAAATTAATTTTACTATTCTTAAAAATGAATTTTTAAAAAATGTTAACATAGTCATCTTCCCCCGGTCTCACCTACGTTTACGAGAAACATAATTTCCTGAAAAGATTTTAAGATATTGAAATAAAATTTTGTAACAAGGTTTTTCTCATCTATTGGTATGTTATGAAGCAAAATATAGCTTGTAAGTTATATATTATAATATATAAGTTATATATTATAAATTATAATTTATATATAAGCTATATATTAGTTTAAGAGCTGATTTTATTTAAAAATACACATTTATTTTATAATGATTTGTATACAAAATTCAGTATATGTTAGTAAATTTAAGAGTTATTGCAAATCTTTTGCGTCATAACACAGGCAAGTGCTTTGCTAATATATTGTTAAAAGAAAAAGTGAAATATATTGAATAGATTTCGTTATAGAAGGTTTGGCATAAACGAAATTCTTTACTAAAATTTGAGTAAATATTGACTAAATTTTAAAAGTTAATTAAAATTCCATTAAATATTTACATGAATTCATAGCTTTATTCACTGTTTTAATTAAAAACACATGCTTTTGATAAGAAATCCATACTTTTCCAAAAATGTTTCCCGAAGGTACACATACCTTAAGGTATAATTCCTTCGAAATCTTAAATATACCTTTATAAGAACAGAGTAATATAAAGTCCAATATTCCTCAAAATATTTACAGTAACATATTTTTAAAAGTTTAAATACATTTAAAAAAAAAAAAAATCTTCGTTTTATCTGCCTAACATTTGAGTATTTATATTGAATGTCCTTATTTTAATGAAGATATTTTCTTCCCAATGTAAATGTTCAGTCATATGATTTTTAGTTCTTAATTAAGATCCCAGCAAGCACATACCTTTCGGCACAGGATCGGACCGCAGCCGGCAGTGTCGGTTAAGTACCGGCATGGGCACTGTGGTTTCGGTAAAGTGTCGGCAGCATGTCGGTAACTAAGTCTTAAGTATCTCCTTTTTCGACTGCCGGTCACCGTAATCGATTCCCTTATGGTTATATATCGGCAAGCAACATACACCAGCAAACGACGCCGGACCGATATGTAAATTTCTGTTAGTGGCCTGATTAGATTTGCCAACATCGGTCCGAATTCGAAATTTTTAGTCTTAACCGACATTTTTTCTTAATTTTATTTGAGTTTGAGTTCAGATATGATATGTATATTTCATGTATTTCATATGAAATTCTAACATTAATAAACAAAAAATATCTCAAAAACAGCCTATATTTATTTATTTTTTTAAAGCTGTTATTGAATTCTTTTTAAAAAGGACTTACAATTATTTGAATCATCAAAAGTGTTTTTTAAATCACTACTTAAAATTATTATTCATTATAAACTTAATCGTAAAAAAAAAACTTCATAAATTAATTGTTTTCTAAATATATATTCATTTTAAAAACAATAGCTATGTTTTTTTTTATTTTATTTAAAAATTAAATTATTAAAAAAGTGTTTAAAATTATTTTACAAGCTATAAAAATATAAAAAAAAGCTACCCAATTTTTTAGCATTAAAATTTATAACAAAGATTCAGAAATCTCCACTTCTAAAAATAATTTATCAAAAAAAAAAATAATAATAATAAAAAAATAAGAAATTAATATTTCTATTTTATTTGATGATTAAAAAATGTCGATAAATAAAAGAATCATTACTGCTACATAATCACTAAAAAAGCTACCCAATTTTTTAGCATTAAAATTTATAACAAAGATTCAGAAATCTCCACTTCTAAAAATAATTTACCAAAAAAATAAAAATAAATAAACAATAATAATAAAAAAATGATAAATTAATATTTCTATTTTATTTGATGATTAAAAAATGTCGATAAATAAAAGAATCATTACTGCTACATAATCACTAAAAATATATTCGACATTAAATTATCAAATGACAAAAATGAACCCCTTTTCTAATTAAAATGATAAATTACCAACTTATTTTTTTTTATTAAAATTACTTTTTCTTTGTTACAAATATTTCTTGAACTAACACATTTAATTACATAATTCCTAAAAAGAAAAATGTAGTAAGAGAAAAATCTCTGAATGTCACTTATTTTATTCAATAAGCATTCTTAAATTCATAAGAAAGATTCAGAAATATCCACCATTTAAAAATTATCTTCCAAAAGAAAAAAAAATGTAAATTAATATTTTTATTATATTTTTAAATAAAAAAATATTGATAAGTGACAAATTAATATTTCAACATACTCATTAAATATATGTTCTACTTTCAAACATCAAAACGACATAAAATGAATTATTTGTCTAATTAAAAGTTATTAATTACCGACTTTTTATTTAGTAAAATACATTTTTCCATGTTAAAAACATATATTTTATAAACTAACGCAAAGCATGTAATTACATTACAATTACTAATAAGAAAATTTTATTAACTGAACGAAACCTCAAAAAATATTTTTTAATACTTAATTATTCTTAAATTTATATCTATTCTTAATTATTCTTAATTATATCTATATCTTAATTATTCTTAAATTTATTCTTAAATTCGTTTGCTTTAACGAATTCGCTAAGATATTTATTTCATTCATTTAAATATTAAATTAACTTTTAAATACACGCGTGAAAGACAATTACAAATAATAAATAAAAAATAAAAAATAAAATAAAACACTTCTAAATTCTAATTTTCCCATCTACCATGTACATTGAACGATAAACCATTACGCATAGATAAGTCTTCCCCTTATTACCTCATAGAATCCTCCCGAGATCAAGTCTGAGTGGCCAAGAGGGTAAGCCGTCTACTTCCTGTCCCTGGATTCGTCGGATAAAACCAAACCTCTTCCAGCGCCGAAACGCGTTCCTTTCAAATAGGCATTTCACGATGCCGCCATCAAAACAGATTTTTTTAAATTGATGCTGGTGTCGAGCTGCGGCCGGCATTTGTATGGATAGCTATCGGCGTGCTGTCGGCATAGTTTTGCCGATACCGGACCAGTTGCGTGTATCTTGAATCGGGCCGTATCCGCGCGGCGTATCAAAAATGATACGGAACCGGTATCGGTAACCGTTATCGTGCCAATACCGCCAGTAGTAGCAATCAGCTGTTGGCCGATTGCTTGCCGATAGTTTTGTGTTTGCTGGGATATTTTACTTTAATTAATAATAATCAATTTATTGATTACACTCACGTTCATTAAAAAAATATATAAATTAAGCTTTTTGGGTTTTCAATAATATTAACCTGTGTTAAAAAAAAAAAAAATAAATAAATAAATAAATTATTACCCTCCTTTTAAACTTGAAAATATGCCTGGTTCATATATATATATATATATATTATATATATAAGAAGGTAATCAAATAGATATTTACGAACCTATTTTCTTGTTTTGTTAAGAGTACTCGTTAGATATCTTTTGACTTTCAAAGGTATTATATATATATGTATATGTGTATATATATATATATATATATAGGGGAGAGTAGCCTAATTTGGACCACTTCACTTATTTTCAGTTGTAATTCACTTAATTTTTGGAATATCTGCAAAATATCACCACACGGTTCAATCAATTCACCTACTAACTAAATAAAACTTTAGATCATTTTCTTTTTGAAAATCTTAAATTTTATTTTAATTGAAAAAATTGTCAAAAGTGGTCCAAATTCAGCAACTGGTCGCCTAAGTTGGACCAGCAGTCTCCTAAATTGGACCAATAAAATCAGGTTGTTTTAATGACGAGGGAATGTAACTAATTTTATTAAAAGCAAAGTTTGCGGTTACTGGAACAATCAAACAAAATAACAGCAATGAAGTATGACGAAATCAAATATCTGAAAATAAGAGTAAGTTAGAGAGTACAGTTTTAATTCAAAATGTATTCAAAATATAAATCAAAGTTATCAGTAATTAAGAATAGAAATTATGAAACTAATTGCCAGTTACTTGAATATCATGTAAGGAGTGATGCAACGATTACACATGAATTTCGTTTATTGATTTAATTCCAGTGCACATAACATGGAACCGTATTTGGCAATCTGAACACTGAATCATTTCTGCTGTTTTATTTTCTTACAAATTAGGCAAAACCAATCATCACTATCTAGATTTTTCTTTTTAGATTCTGAATTATTAGACTTTTTTTTGCAAAAGAAGATTTCTTTACATTATGATTGTAGTTCTTCTCTTCCATCATTTACTTGCTAATTGCAGAACGACTATTTTTTAAAACTTGATGTTCCAATTGCTTTTATGCTGTGATAGCTTCTTTTTAGTCAATTTTTTGTGTTTTTTGTTTGTTTGTTTCAAGGTTTACTTTATATGGCGAAGATTTTAACACAAATGTTTTTTGGCTCCCTCTGTACTTTTATTTAACTAAATTTAGCAAACGATATAACATTCTAATGATTTTTTGGCTTTTGGCGAGGATTTGTAGCTGCAGCCTTATTGCAGGTCAATTTCTTCACAACTTACTCTCTCCTTTTTGTTTCCTATATCTTTAACAGCTTTTACTGTCCCCTATTTGTTTTTGTTTTTTTATTCCAGACAGTTTTTCTGTGTCTTTTTCATCATTATATTATAAAAGTGTTAAAAAATATGCTCTATTGAAAAATACGCTACGATTAATTATACGCAAACATTATATATTCAAACAGTGTTGAATTCAGCCCCCTCCCCCCGGAAGGTTTGAGGTTTTATTCGTTTTAATGGCAAAAAAATGTAATTTTACACTCCAGAACTGTAAAAATCTACTCTTCCTCACGGAATCGCAAATATCCTCCAGGAGGAAAATGTTTGAATTCAACTCTGTAAACCAAATACGCCATAGGAATAAAGAATTTTAAAAAAATAAATACAAATACATACAAGATAAAAGAAACTGAAAACAAAATTTAATGCATAAACATGTAAAAATATTTTTATGTTTATATAGGCCTAAACTGTATAAAAAAATTAATCCAGATATACCAAAAAGAAAAAAATAAAATAAAACTTGCATGGAGATAGTAATCCATTATTTAAAAAAAATAATAATAAAAAAATAGTGTACAAAGCGTACCGTCCTCGAAATTCATTACTTACTTTTCAAAATTTATGATCACATATCTGGTCCAATTTAAGCAACTTAATTTGGTCCAATTACGGCAACTGCCCCCTTTTTTAAAACAGATAATCTCAAGACTAAGAACAAAAACGAAATCAAACAAATCCGCGTGAAAAATATGCACAATAAACAGATGAATTTATATATGTATATCAAAACATAACAACTTACCTTAGTTTTAAAGTACTCACTTACGTTTAGTAGGAAAAAAGTAGATCAAAACAGCTAACTTTAGGTTTTTTAAAATTGTCTGAAAACAACACGTGGTAGGCGGTTGCTTCTTCTAATCATGAGTGACGTCATTCTGATGAGTAGAATTTCAGCGGTAGATAGCGTCTCTTCCTGTAATTAACGGCAGAATGGCAACTGTCCAATTAAAGCGGCGTTCCAAATTAGGCTACTCTCCCCTATATATATGGGAATGAAAGATAAGACTCAATAGTTAAATGAAAGTGATATCTCAATCGAGACTCATAAAAGGTGAACTCAAAATTACAGAGCGAGATGTGGTTGCTCTATAGATATTCAGCAATGGAGTCGTTTGGTGGTTTTTAAAAGCAAGACTCAGGGAAGCTCTTGCGAGTTGTATATTAAGCTGTTATATAAGCTGTTATATAAGCTGTTATATAAGCTATATTTTCAATATTAAGCTGTATGTTTGGTGATATATTAAACCTTTTTAAACCTATTCTCAGTTTGTAGAGCATTAGTTTCAATTAAGCAATACAGTATTCACGTTAAAACCTACAGTTTTATACATATGCGTATATATATATATATATATATATATATATGTGTGTGTGTGTGTGCGTGAATGTGCATGTAAGTCCTCTCATTTTAAATAGTACTTTTATAGGTTTCCATAATTAATAGAAATATATATATACACATAAATTTTATAGATACATGTATAGCATTTCAATAATCATGAAAATAAAGTAATAGACTTAATGCAAACTTACCAAAACAATGTAATCAATATTCATTTTAACATACTTAAAATGATATTTGTAAATGAGTATTTGGTATACACAATTAAAAATTATAAAAACCTCCAAACGTTTTGTTTGAAATGTTATAGAGCATGCAATAATTATATTAATTATTAATTAATTGTAACTAATGCATCTTGAACGTAAAGAAATATATTTAAATGTAATAGAACAGTAGTTTTACTTTAAATAAATCCATTATATTCTATCTTATTTATGACGTTATAACAGAGAGTGCAAAATAACATTTAGAAAACATTGAAACATGCAATGTAAGTAGGAGAAATATATTATTACGTAGATCTAATATGCATTAAGTGCTACCTGAATCCAAGGCCTCAGTGCTTGCACAAAAATGCCGGCTGCCGAAGGCGGAATATTTTCATCGGTTGTACGTTACCTTGAATTTCCTCTTTTTTCTCTTTACTGCCTCTTTAATTTTATGAGATTAAACAAACGAAAAAAATATTTTATAAAATGCTGGTGTCAAAATTTGGGGGACCGTACATACGTTAGGAAAAATCCGTCTTTAGCGCCGCTATTTTTTGTTAGTGTTGAGGCGGTATTCATGGGGCTGTGGTGACATGCTGGTTAGTGCAGTGTGTCTGGGAAGCAAGTAGGTATACGTTTGCTATAACTTTGCTTATGTTAAGTATATTTAAAACCTATATTTTGTGAGCGTCAAATAGATATTCAAACAGAAATTGATGAAAAAATCATTAAGTTTATCATCTAAATTACTATGCATTTGTATCCATACTGAAGAAATATTTTACGTTTCATTGTGAATGAAAATCAATATTTACATTCTAATTTCTTGGTATTCATTAAGCCTTTTTATAATCATGCTAAAATAATGAAGGAAATAACAATTCGTTTCTCAAACACAGAATACTTTCAAATGATTATTTGAAATATAATCGTCGAAATCAAGCAATCCTATTTTACGTGTTAAAATAGCTATTTAAGTTAAAAAATCAGCACTGATCATAATAATACACAAATATATATAAACTAATTGTAAATATTAAGAAAGTGGAGCAGTTAAACTTGTCAAAACTAGTAAGATTAATACATGAAGCATTCTTTCCAGATTATGAAATGTTTCTTTATAAAGTGTCTTACCCATAAAGGCATACATCTTACATTTATTTTTAAAATATTAAAACTGAAATTGGATCAGTAATGTTTGGATTGTATTGAAGTGTATAAGATATTTAAAGTTATTAAATGTTATTTAATACAACATAATTGAAAAGGAAAAGTTCATTAAAGTACATTTCGGAGCAACTGAGTTAGCACCTTTAAACGCATTTAAAATTCCTAAAAAAAAAGGGATAAAATAATTGTAATTTAGTATGACTTCCAATGGCATCAACAGTTATTAAAATTAAAAGAGTATGAATTTAATTTTTTTATTTCGGAATTCACATGTATAAGGTTTGTTGGGTTAACTGGAGCCACGAGGTAACTGCACCATTGGCTATTTTATAAAAAACCGTTGGTGTTTTTTAAGTTTTAGCTTTTGTGAGCAATGCCCCTTTATCTCTACTTCCTAAAACAACGTGTATAACTCTCAATTTGCTGTAATAGGTTGTCAAAAATTTACGTTTCTTTTTTAAAACAACGTCAATATGGTTGAACTTCTTCGGATTTTTATTAAAATACTGTAAGTACTTTTATTAAACAATCTTTTTTTTTTTTTTTTAAAGATTAGACATATAACTACATTAATATTATTAGGTATCTATACATAATTACTTCATGTTTTAAATGTAAGCCCGGTGTCCCAGTTCCCCATAAATGTTTCAAGAATGGGGTAACTGGGACATGTATCCGGGGTAACTGGGCCATGCTGGATCCATTTACCCCAATAGTTATAAATACATTTTTTGTGTTTCTCTTACTACGGGAAGTAAATTTCTCCATTGGTTTTTGCTCTCAATAAAGAAAATGATAGAATACCTTATTTAAATAACGTAATGAAATAAAAAAAAAGCATATTGAGTATTCTCAAACAAAATTTCTTGACCCCTTGAGAGGCGGTGATGCCGTTATGGCATCACTTAATTTTAATTCCTAATTGAGACATTGGCACCTGAATTTTATAATTAAAATTTAACCTTTATTAAGTACACGAAAATATACTTTTACATGTTTTCAGATAGATTCTCTTGTAAATATTGGTGTCATTAAATTATTTCAACATTTTACGAATGCAAGTACCTTGCCCCTGAAAGCCAGATAACCAGTCCTTGAAATTGTACTATACACAGGGGTCCCATTCTATAGGCATAGCTGCCAATTTTTATGCTTTCTTGCTACTACTAAAATTTAATAGAGATTTTAGTTTTATTTAATCATAAGATTTCGACGGTTAAATAAGACAACAGTTACTATAATATTTTAGTGGTAAGAGGAAAGCGTAAAAGTTGGCAGCTATTCTATAGGAAATCTTTTATCGTCCCTACCACTATTTTGAAAATAATATCTTCATCGCACCTTTCTTTAAGGAACAATAAAATTTTCCGTATATAATGCGCCCCTGGATAAAGATAAAGTACTTAAGTACTTACGTAGCCTTTTGTTCAGAGATTTACCTTGCTATTTTTTCCTTAAAATACCCATGTGACTTTTATACTTATTATCTATACTAAAGTACATGAGTACTCACTTAAGTTTTATATTTTTGGTATAAATAAATCTAATATTTTCACTTTTAGTGCTTTTTTTAGCCACACTGACAGCAAAGGTTTCCCTTACAACGCTGTTTATTGACATATAATTTACATGATCTGTCTGGTTTAAATTTTTTTTAAGTTGTTAACACTTTTTCTAACAGGACCTTATATCCGATATGAAAAAATATAAACGTGTGTGGAACATTAGACCCCCTGGTCCAGTTACCCCATTTTTGTTTGGGGGGGGGGGGGGGGGGGGCAACTGGACCTATGAGGAAAGAAAGACGAAATAGGCATATTTTTATATTTTTAAATATTAAAATGTAATTTTGAGCATTTCTGTCTGATAGAGGGAACCTATCTGAACACATTTACAGAAGTTCAGACTTTAATTGAAATGAACATTAGCTTTTTGAAGCTGAATTGTCAGAAGCTCCTGAGTCACATTGTAAAATCATGTCTCAGTTGTCCCAACTAACCTTATTTAGTTTAGGCAGTTAAACTTTGTCATTACATATATCTGATATTCTATAAAAATTTTCTGATCTCAATTTTTTCTTGAATTTACCAGAAGCTATGAAGACATGGTTTTGTAATTCTGAATAGAAGAATTTGCAGGGTTGCGTTAACATTGCTGAGTTAAGGGGATTTAAACTTTCTTGAGTTAAGAGATTATTTAAAACATTAATATAAGAATTTTCAAATATATATTAGAAGATAATATCAATGAAAGAATATCATTTGTTTATGTGGACTTTTTTACAGGATGTTCGGTTTTTGTTAAATATTGAAAATTCTTCTTGATCCCAAAATTTTAATTAATGATTCATAAGTGCATTTTCATGAAATTGCATGTTCTAATATTTTATCAATTTCAAATATCGTTCTAAATTTTAAATAATTTGTAAATATAAAAGATATATACGATTTATAAAAAAATGGCAAATACTAAATATTAATGTTTGTCAATTCGATTTCATGTCCTTTTTATGAATTATTAAATTTACTGTCATAAGTCACATGTTTGACATTTTGTAATTTTGAAATTGGTAGTTGATATGATTCATTTTACTAAATTCCGTTCAACACATTACAAGCTTAAATAATGATTAATTAGTACCTCACAAAATTTAACACCGGTAGAAAAATGTATATTGCTACATAATGAGAAAATCTCTAATGGTAAAGATAAAAATTCTATAATGGTCATAACTCAATGTTAAACATGCTGTATATATAGCGTTTCTTAATCCCTGAGATTTAGTAATTACAGATTTGTATGAAACATTTACAAAAAAAAAAAAATCCCATTCACAATTTTGAGAAAAACAGTAACTGTCCTGATTTCGCGATGCCTTTTTTCTATATTATATATAGAATTCTGTTGGAATTGTGAATACCGCTCAACACATCAACATATTTGCATATTCACATATTGTCTGTAATTTGCATTAGTATGTATTATTTTCTAATTTGTATTTACTTTATAGAATATTTGGTCTCCCAGACTATACCAGATAGATGGAGGAGATAAAGCGATAATAAAGTGGTTCCAGCAATTTAAAATAAGTACCGTTGCCCCCAAATGTTTATGCTTTCACAATTGACTTGACAGATTATGTCAAGAATATTTTTTGAGATAGTTTGGTGAATTTACAACTCAGTCGTAAATTCGATCGCAGACGTAGAACCGGGTCGGGGAAAATGTTGTTGTCTCATTGACTCAGGACTTTCCCGGACATCAGTTTCCAATCAGAGGCTTGAGCTTAGGGTCATATTCCGATGAGTTTTTGGAGTGGTGCTATGAGAAATGTTATTATTCAAGGACCTACCTCCTCTTTTTTCTGTAATAATTTTATGGTGGCTAAAGGGGTTTTCTTTTCGACATTGCAGCCAGAAAAAATATTGTTTGGAGCTTCAAATTATATTTAAGGGGACCGTCGACCTTTATTTGAGCAAAAATCCAGTCCAAAATCAAAATTTAGTTTTGTGTGTATTATTACACTCCAATTTGTACTACGTCATTCGTTGAAAACTGCACGCAGATGGGATTAATTTAGGAAAAGTTCCAAGTGATTTAACTTTGTTCACAAGCAATTTTTCGAGCCTTTTAATATAGTTTTTATCTGTTCTTCTCAATACGGATCGTTCAGCTGTTTTTTAATATTTGAAATGATTCTTGCTACTTACTTTTTGAACAGAATTCTTGAAACTGATAAGGAAGAATCATGATATTGCTTAAAAAGGAACTGCGTATGCATTTTAAAATTCGACTTCATTGAGAAATTTGATTATTAACTTATTATAAGGCAAAATTTTGTTGAAAATCGATGTTGAAAACTGCACGCAGATGGGATTAATTTAGGAAAAGTTCCAAGTGATTTAACTTTGTTCACAAGCAAATTTTCGGGCCTTTTAATATACTTTTTATCTGTTCTTCTCAATACGGATCTTTCAGCTGTTTTTTAATATTTGAAATGCTTCTTGCTACTTACTTTTTGAACAGAATTCTTGAAACTGATAAGGAAGAATCCTGATATTGCTTAAAAAGGAACTGCGTATGCATTTTAAAATTCGACTTCATTGAGAAATTTGATTATTAACTTATTATAAGGCAAAATTTTGATGAAAATCGATGTTGAATTCAGAAAAATATCTCTAAGAAATTAACTATTTAAGGGATTAACGAATCGATACACAAATATCTTTGTAAGTTGGACGCGAATAAAATCCAAAATCGAGGAAATGTCTAAAAAATTATGACTCAAGGAACATTTTAAAATTTCGTTTTAAAATTTAAAATTTTTAAAAAAGATCTTAAAATTTAAAGAAGATTGACAATTTAATTTAGAGTGTTCTATGTACTTGTGGTGAAATGTATATTGGCACAAAATATCAAATGTCTATTACGAAGATTAAAAGAATTTTTTTTAAACGTCCACCATCCCCTTAATGGATGAAATGAGAATTTTAATGTGTATTTTTGTTTATCTCTTCATCTAGTCTATTGATGGGTTAACAGATATTAAACCATTTTTCCGCAGATGTCTGTTTCTTTACAACAAATTCAAAACTACCAGAATAAGAAAATTTCAGACTCCTATGTATATAATTACAATAATACTATTTAAAATTGTGATCATAACTACATTATCAGAGCAGTACAAAAAACTGCTTAAAGAAATGGATATGGCGTATGAAGACTGGTTTTAGGCATTTGGAACAAGACTAGGTAAGGTAACAGTGTTAAAAGTAGCAAAGCATTTAAAATTCAATTTGCTTGTTCATTTTGCACCTGGTGTACTAGAGAAACAGAGGAACGATGAATTACTCTATATACATTGGTGAAAACAATTAAAGGGACAAATGGGTTTTTGCAATTAAAAAAAAAAACTAACAAAGCAAATAAAACCAAACTTGGCCAAAATATCATTCGATATAAGACTAATGTATGGGAAATCAAAAATGGGCACAACATGCACCCTAAATAAGGTAACTCGTCACGGGTCCAGTACAGCAGCTGACCGACACCCTGTCAGTCAGAGAAAAACATGTCTAATAGAGTGTATACTCATCTGTAACAACTGCACAACTCTCACATCGGCGTTTCATACTGCTTCCCAGTGTCCTTATCAATTTATATGGCAACTGCAACCACCTTTGCACCAAGGCACCCTTGAGCTCATCGATGGTCCTTGGAGCTGGTCTTCGAGCTGCAATTAATCGTCCAAGGGCGTTCCATATGTGTTCGATGAGAATAAGGTCAGGGGACATCGCAGGTCACTTCATTCGTTGAACATCCTACGATTCAAAGTAATCGTCCACCAACTGATCCCTATCTGGGCGGGCGTTATCGTCCATAAAAACGAAATTTGGTCCATATGCTCCGCGGATAAGTCTCAAAGAGGGTGCAAGAATCTCGTCCCTGTACCGCTGACCTGTCAGAGTACCTCTATCAAACACATTATGGTCGGTACGCCCGTCTACCTTGATGCCTGCCAGACCATCAGACCACCTCTAGCATAGGGATCATTTTCGACAATGTTAGAGGGCCGATATCGACTCTCGGGTTCTCTCCAGACGAGAACACGTCTCAAGTCGCTGTCCAGACTGAATTGCGACTCATCACTGTACAGAACTGCCCCAAACTATCCTCTGACCAAGACAGGTTATCTCGGTACCATACTAGACGGGACTTTTTGTGGTTCATAGCCAGAGGGATGCAGACTACAGGGCACCTGGCATACAGGCCACCTGCATTAAGTCTCTGGGTGACTGTTTTCCGTGAAATGGATGTTCCTGTAGCATTATACAGGAGACGAGACAGTTGTTTCGCTATCGCGGACCTATCCCGGGTCAAGTCGCGGACCGGTTAAAAGTCTCAAATAATGGTCTTCAGCGGCCGTTGTTGCCCTTTTTAGGCCTTGACCAGGTACGGGGTATCACTGTTTTGGTCTCTGTGAACTGTTTCCACAGAGTAGACACCATATTTCACGGAACACCGAGGTCCTTAGAACAGGTAGCCTGTAATTGACTGGCCTCGAGTCTTCCAACAATGGGCCATCTTGTGGCATCATCTAGACGATGTCGACTAGCCATACTAACGATGGGTAAACGAAGAAAGTTAAAAAACAAGGATTGGGTTATGCTACGATGCTTCAAAACGCCCTTCCGCTACAAGCTTCGGCGGTCAAATGAGGCCCCTCTGCACAAACGCGATCACAGCCCCACTTTCTTATGACCACACGTACCACTTGCGTGGCAGGTGTGTCCACGACGAGCTTAACTATCATCTAATACCTTACTTGCGTATAGGGATAACTTATTTCTTTTTTTTCCTAAACCGTTTGTCCCTTTTATTGTTTTCACCAGTGTAAATAACTCTAATAGCTTAATCCTTTCCTTAAAGATGTCTTATAATAAACAAATCAACAGGCTTATTTTGATTCGTACAAGGAAGATAGAAGGCGGAATATTACGCAAACAGCATGAATATATAACTAAAGGCAGTTTCAAACACAGTTCTACGTATACGATGAAATCAAAGTTTAATTGTAAATTACGAATAATTAGAGGCAATTATTATCAGATAAACAAGATTTTCATTTCAAGACTTGATTAACAATTTTTGATAATTCATAATGACTCTTAATTTAGAAGTAATAATGAATTTCCTCATAACTGTAACTTTTTCCCGTAACAATATTATTATACATTTAGTTCTGGATAAAAAACAAATCTTTAAGATGTATTTGTAATTGTTTTATGCTTTACTACCGCGCTAATTGAAGCTTTACGAACTTGATAGCAACCATAAAACGCGCAAAGAATATCTTCCTACCAGTTCCAATGCATGAATTTAATATTTAAATCCGATCGTGTTCTTTATTAATTGTTTTTTGAAACAACAAAATTGCCCTTTTCATGCTAAAACTCATGAAAATTTGCGGAATACGACTGATAGATATAAAGCTACTTTACAATAACCCAAAAACCATTTAGTACCTATTTTTTATTTTTCAGCTGTCTCTTTTCATAAAATATTATTGAATAAATAAATTGCGTTGCATTATATTCTTGATGAAATAAAGTTTACGCGGAGTTTGTCTACATGGTATTACTAAACAAATTGTAGCGCCGATGACAACAAAGCTATTGAAAACTTTTCTCCAGAAATTTCCGATAATTTTACTTACAATTGCATAAATTGAATTCTATTATTTATTTACAGAATTGAATAAGTTAAATCAGTAATTTTCTGAAACACATTGCCAAGTAAATCGGACGTGTGTTAAAAAAATATTGTGCATATACATTGGAAGTTTCATTCTCAAGACAAGACAAACTAATAGTTTAAAGAATGTGTATAGAATGCAACTTTCTAAAACAAAAAAGTGAAATATCTGATTATATAATTAAAACAAGTTGGGAATTGCTCGTCAAACGTGGCAAATGAGGTGCGTTCGTTCAATAACTAGTTTTATAATTATTTTTTGCACCCCATATTGTACTGAATGTGTATTTATTTGCAATTCATAAGTGCATAGTCTGTAACATCATTAAAATGCACTTGCAATAATTTTTTCCCATTCCCCTTAATGTAACGGAAAACTTTTGACTGTCCCTGTAATTAAGCTATACATCCGATTTTCATGAAATTTGAAACGGCTCGACAAAATTTTGCAGCAATTATATATTTAAAATTTCAGCCCATTCGGAAAGCTGTAACATCATTAAAATGCACTTGCAATAATGTTTCCCATTGGCTTTAATGTAAAGAAAAACTTTTGACTGTCCCTGTAATTAAACTATACATCCGATTTTCATAAAATTTGAAATGGCTCGACAAAATGTCGCAATAATTATATGTTTAAAATTTGAGACCATTCGGAAAGCTTTAACACCATTAAAATGCACGTGCAATAATTTTTCCCATTGGCCGTAATGTAAAGAAAAAATTTGACTGTCCCTGTAATTTAACTATACATCCGATTTTCATAAAATTTGAAATGGCCCGACAAAATTTTACAACAATCATATATTTAAAATTTCAGACCATTCGGTTGGGTAGTTTTTGCTCTATTATATGCGGACGGACAGACGGACAGACGGACGGACAGACAGACGGACTGAACGACGACTATAGGTGCTACGTATTTATATAATTACGAACGCACCTAATAATGATATAGTAAGAAAAATTAAAAGCGGACTTAAAACTCAATTTGTATACTGATATTTTGAAGAAATTTAAATTTCGCCTTGTAGCTTTCATTTGAATTAGTTATTTTTAAATAAAAATTCAGATTTTTATTTAGTAAAAAATTGGATTTTCTCTATTTGTCCTAAATTTGTATTTTTTAACTGCATTAGCTGAATTAATATTATTTTTGTCACTTTTATTATTGCAATAGTTCATTTTTTACTTTGCAATTGCTGATAACATTTTTAGAAACAATTATTAATTTTCTTAAAATAATTATACGTACATTTTTTTCCTGAAATCCACAAAAGACAAAAAATATTCTATTACAAATTTCTTATGAAGTATGTATTTAAATATAATTATATCGTTAGATAAACTTAATAATCTGGATATTTTTAAGGAATTGTCTCACCTTTATTTGCAGAACTAATTAGATATTTTTATTCGTTATTTATATAATAAAAAAATATTATTATTGTATATTTTATGAAAAACTGAACGTTCAAATGAATAAAAATACATTATATTTTATTATTAAAATGGCCTTAATAGGCTTTCTAGTACTCTATGAAAATTTAGATATCAGAAAAGAAGGGGAATATTTGAAGATCGGTAATCCTTCTTTGAAAGAGAGTGTTTGAGCAATGAAATTGATCTCATTGGTCCTTACTTAACAGGATTTGGAGACTTCGTATAACAATGTATTGAATATAAATTGCATTTATTTAAACTCAAGATTCGTGATTTGAATTTTTTTAATATTAAAATGAAAAGAATCTTCATAGAAATATTCAGAACTGTTATACAGTAATAAATAAATATATGTGTAATATTTTACTGCGAAATATACCGAAATTTAAGAACATGAATAAATACATGGAAATTACCTCAATTCTACTCCTACTACATTGTAAGTATTTGCAGAAAATCGCTCTGTCATTCGACAGTTTTTTTAGATAAGGATTACTTAAATATATCTACATCGATCACGCTGCGTAACATAGTCAAGTAACCTTATCTTTCTTTACAAAAAAACATTTAATGACCCAGCAGTTTGCTGCATTTTTTTCACAATGTAGAGTAAGCGTTAAAGTGCTTAATGATTAAAAATAATAATAAAGTGAAAAAAAAATTCATCAATGAAAGTTATGTAATCTTCCTAGTATAATTAAAATATTTTAACTTTCTAAACACATAGTTGAAAATTATATGTCTGGTCGAACTCTAGATAGAAATTTCCAGCATCTATTTTGCAAGTATCCAGTACTTACGCAGATTGTGGACTGAATTTAACTTTTGTAAAATTTTGACTCTGTTAAAATTTAAGTTATACGAATGAAGTTAAAAAATACACTTCCTTTTTTATATTATGTTATGTCCATTCCAATAATAACATGTGTCTCTTTATTTTTTAGTGACATTTTTAGTTATAGAAACGTATATTAAGAAAACCAGAAATTTGTTTCAATTAAAGCAATAGCACAGATTTCATCTCTATACATCCATTAGTGCTCTGTGTTGTAGCTAATGTTGAACTCGTAACCACTTCATTAGTGCCACTAGACAATGAAATGTTTTATGGAAAATGCACACAGATGAATGTATTATTTATAAATTTCACATCGCCTGTTTATTGTTGCCTCATTGCTTTGGATTTGACTAATAATCTAGTCATCATTCCTACTTAGTCATATTTAGGTATTCAGTGACTTCTAAATTACATTTAGTAAACTTGAATATTTTATTTTTATTTTAGTATATATATATATATATATATATATATATATATGTATATATCTAACGACAAATACTCAGCATGTCTTAAATGACTACGTAAGCAAATATTAAAGAGGTTCTGCCATGGTTTTACCTTTAGAAACATGGAATTATTAGCAGTCAAATAGTTTTAAGATAAGAATTTTAAAGCTAGATTATTCGCTAAATAATCTAACCACAAATTAAAAATCTTGAGTCATCATTCGCGTTTTCGACTATATATAATAATGTTTTTTGGTAATTTGCTTTTTTTTCGTTTATGCGAGAGTAAATGCTGCCAACAACATATATATATTTCCATATCAGCGTCGACATATCTCAATGTCCTTGGTTAAAAATTTTAAACTTCTAACACTAGTTAGAAAATATATAATCTCCCCTCACCCTTTTTTTTAATAGTTTTAAGTTAGTATTAACCGTCTCAGGAATTCCGAATTATTGATTATTCTTAAGGGTATTTATGCAATTACGTATTAATTTTATTTGCATAAATCTTGCGATTTTGAAAAAAAAAAGTGCTTGCTGAAATAAAGCTTAGATGATTGGTCTAATATTATACATTACTTCTTATGTTTCAGCTTTCAGCAAAATCTTTCGTTTTCATGAGCTAGTTGTTCAAAGCGTTCCTGGCTAATCTTCCGTAATCGGATTTCTTGCCAATTGAGTATTAAATAAAATGTTGAAAGCTTCGTTTTTGTTTGAAGCGAAATCTTCACGATGAATCCAATTACAGAAAATCATATCATTATCTATTACATATATAATGCGCAGCTTTGCATTTTGATAGAAAATATTAGTTTCCGGGGGTTAAGTGTATAACACATTGATCTACGTCGCTTACGGGGAAATATCTAATCTTTTCGAACCCGATTATTTAATCTTTCTTTGTTTCAGAGTTTCATGAATTAAAATAAGAAAACTATTTTTTTTTTTTTTTTTTTTTTTTTTTTTTTTTTTTGAAAGATATTTTCGTGATGTAGTTATAAAGATTGCTGTATTTTAACTGATGGTGGATGCTACAGTCTTATTTACTGCTATTGCAGTTTTAACTGCATTTTTTCTGCTAGAATGAACTTAACCAAATAAATCAACGGATAAGTGACGTATTTATCAATGCACTAGATACCCTAGCAAATGTATGGGATGTGTTGAGTACCGCATGAGAGTTTGTTGTGTCACGAGCGAAGCCCACATCGGGCATCTTTAATAACTTATATAGCTATAGTTTCACATTACATTTGTATTTCAAAAATAAACCCATTTCAGCAGTCACAAATGTGTTTTTTTTTTTTTTTTTGTCCCAGTCATTTTGAATCACCCTATATAAAAGCTGTTACATATCTGGTAATTTACATTCGAGGCATGCTTTTCATGGAAACATTCCAGAAACTTCAGATTAAAATCCGATCACATTCTAGATTTCGAAAACTGTTAAATGTTGGATTCCAACTGCAGTAAATTTAAAAGTAGAATTTTGTAAAAAGGTTGCTTTACAATGTTATAGTAAAAGCAACTAAACAAAGCATGTGCAATACTACAAGTGATTTGTACAAACAGCAAATATAACCTGCTATAATTTCACGATTTTCACAATAAATACAGTAGCTGGCAATAGTGTATAGATGATACGTTTTTCTCTCGTAACATTTTCGGTAAGCAATATATACATTTAAAACGCTAAGCGTTTTCTTTAGACAGTCCGTGAGAAAGAACTACTGCATCAAATTACATCATTCTTTTTTTAAATAAAAAATATGTGGCCACAGATTTGCTATCGTACATTCGTTTGTTCAAAAATTTCCTTAATTAGCCGTAATATTAAATTAAAATTTGACTTATGTGCATGCGTAGTACATAAGTACAAGTCGGTGCCTTGGAGCGACGCGCTACGTTGATGCGAAGTAATGAATCTTACGTTTCGCGATTCATTCATATTGCGTGTCCTGCATGCAATCCTGTGCATGGAGCGTGTCCTGCATGCGGCATGTCCTACATGCGGATTCTGCAACAAATAAACAATACTGTGCTTTGGAAAAGCAGGCTATTTATTTTATTTCTTTATTGTAATTTCTACCAGTTTCAGCTACGATCACTCATTATTTTTATTTAGATAGCGAATCCTAGCCTTATGGCCATTTAGGCTTAAATTTTTCCGTTTATGATGGGCTGAGTATTTCTAAAAATTTACTCTATTTTGCTTTAAGGATCATTATAGAAAAATAATAAATTTACACTAAACACAAGAAAAAGTGTAAATTAATAAATAATATATTTTAAAATAATAAACAGATAGCATGACACTATTAGCCATTATTTATTACATTACCTTATCTCATAAAGTTTCTTAGATGACGCAGAATCTTTAAAAAAAAAAAAAAAAAAAAAAAAAAAAAAAACTGAAATGTTTAGAGACATTTATAATTCAATGCGTAGTTTAAATTGAGTTTTAGTGTATAATATTTATTTACTTTAAACATGTATTTGTTTTGATTTAATAAAAGCGTTTGTGAAAGTGTATAATTTTAAAATGATCACTTTCGAAACAGCGTTAATTACTTTCAAATGTTTCGTTTGGTGTAATCGATTACATTTGGTGACAGATAATGGTGTTGGTACAACTGAAGAGAATTTTCTAATTAATTTCAGGGGTGGGGTATTTTCTCTGCAGGGTGTTCATTTCAACTCGGAAAATTTGATTTTTAAATGTTTTATTTAATTTTTTATGATAACTACATTTTTATGTTTTTATGAATTTAAATTTATTCAGTTAGTTGTTCTTTTTATCAATCATTATATTTCTCGCAACATTTCAAATCTTATGGATGGCTTATAATATTTTAAATTGTTAAATTATAGTATTAATTGTATTAGAGTCAATTTATGTCAAAAAGTCCTTCCGGCCAGTGCCGGGAGGAAGAGGTAGCTTTCATAATCCTTATTTAAAAAAAGCCAACTTATATCATGCAAACACACGAAGCTCATTTTAGTGGAAACCGAATATATATAAACCGGGAACCGAGGAGACCGAATAACCGAGGAGATTCAATACTAATTTTTATCAATATAATGAATGAGAATTTCGCGAAATTAGTCAGCTTTATCCAAGCTGCTTTTCTTTAAAGTAACTTATATTTGGCTGCCAAATTCGGCAATTTCTTAAAGTGCCTGTCATTTTAAGGCAACATGGTGGATGAGGCTAAGCAGTGAACTTGGTCGAGACCTTAGTAATTGCTGTGCACATGTTCACTCACATCGGAATCGGTTAATATATAGGAGTGCTGTCGCATGCAAAAAATCAGATTTTTGAAAATGTCACCCACAGTAGAAATTGAAACTGCTATATCTGAGCCATTTTTTAAGGTAAAGACAAACAAAAAATGCTCCTGAATCCTTATATCAAGATCAAATACTTAAGAAAGAAACCTTTTTCAATTTCTAATTTTTTTGCACCTCACTTTAAATATATATATATTTTTTAATTTAATGGCCGCCATTTTGAAACAAGATGGCTGATGAATCTGGCCAGTGAACTTGGTCGAGGTGTTGATGAATACTATCCACATGCCTTCTTACATCGAAATAGGCGAATACGTGTGTTATCGCGTGACAAATACAAGATCGTTTCAAAATGTTAGCCATGCTAGAAATTCAAAGTGCTATAAATCAACCATTTTTTAAGATATCAACAAAAGAACAAATTTTCAGAAACAAAAACTGCTCCGGAATCTTTGCATCAAGGCCAAACACATAAAATAAATCTTTTTCATTTTCCAATTTTTTAATACCTCATTTTGAATTTTAAATTTAATTTTTTTTAAATGCCAACCCTTTTGAAACAAGATGGCGAATGAAGCTGACCAACGAACTCGGTCGAGACATTGGTATGTACTATGTACAGACCAAGTTACACCCAAATAGGTTCATAAATACGCCTGTTATCGCGTGACAAAAATCAGGTCGTTTTAAAATGTCAGCCACAAGAGAAATTCAAAATGCTATTACTCAGCCATTTTTTTTAGATATAGACGAAAGAAAAACTGTTCCGGAATCTTTGTATTAAGGTCAAACACATACAAAAGAAATCTTTTTCATTTTCCAATTTTTTGGTATCTCATTTAAATGTTTTTATTTTTTAATTTTTTTAAATGGCCGCCATTTTGAAACAAGATGGCGGATGAAGCTGGCCAACGAACTCGGTCGAGATATTTGTATGTACTATGTACACACCAAGGTACATCCAAGTCGGTTCATAAATACGCCTGTTATTACGTGAGAAAAATCTGAACGTTTCAAAATGTCAGCCACGCTAGAAATTCAAAATGCTATAACTCAGCCATTTCTTAAGATATAGAAGAAACAAAAACTGCTCTCGAATCTTTTTATCAAGGTCAAACACATAAGAAGAAAATATTTTTTCAATTTTCAATTTTTGGTACCACATTTCAAATTTAATTTTTTTTTTTAATTTAAATGGCCGCCATTTTTAAACAAGATGGCGGGTGAAGCTGGCCAACGAACCCGGTCGAGACATTGGTATGTACTATGTATAAACAAAGTTACATCCAAATCGGTGCATAAATACGCCTTTTATCGCGTGACAAAATTGAGGACGTTTCAAAATGTCAGCCACGCTAGAAATTCAAAATGCTATAACTCAGCCATTTTTTAAGATATAGACGAAACAAAAACTGCTCCGAAATCTTTGTATAAAGGTCAAATACATAAGAAAAAAATATTTTTCCATTTTCAATTTTTTGGTACCACATTTCAAATTTTAAATTTTTAAAAAAATTTTAAATGGCCGCCATTTTGAAACAAAATGGCGGATGAAGCTGGCCAACGAACTCGGTCGAGAGATTGGTATGTACTATGTACACACCGAATTACATCCAAATCGGTTCATAAATACGGCTTTTATCGCGTGACAAAATTCAGGACGTTTCAAAATGTCAGCCACGCTAGAAATTCAAAATGCTATAACTCAGCCATTTTTTAAGATATAGACGAAACAAAAACTGCTCCAGAATCTTTGTATAAAGGTCAAATACATAAGAAAAAAATATTTTTTCATTTTTAATTTTCTGGTACCACATTTCAAGTTTTAAATTTTTTTAAAAATTTTAAATGGCCGCCATTTTGAAACAAAACGGCGGATGAAGCTGGCCAACGAACTCGGTCGAGACATTGGTATGTACTATGTACACACCAAATTACATCGAAATCGGTTCATAATTACGGGAGTTACAGTGTGACATAGGTCATATATATATATATATATATATATATATATATATATATATATATATATATATATATATATATATCAATTTTGAACGGAGGGTGGTTTCGGGGTCTGGGGGTCATGATCGATGAAAATATACCAAAATTTTTTGAAATCGCTTTCCTCCGAACGGCTGCAATAGGTAGCTTTTTTGTAAAGAAAGCTACCTAAAATTGACCCACAAAAGTTTTTTAACGCAATATTCATGATTTATTAAATCTCTATAACTGTAAATATATTAGATGAAACCTAACAGCAAACCACTTTACGGTACCATAGATAAATTGCAATACTTTTCTGTTTTACTGACACCATTTTTGTCAAACGTAACACTAATGGTTTGCACAAAATGAAACATTTGAAAAAAAAAATTGACGTTGCTGCGAAAGTGATCATTTGAAAATTCTAGGCTTTTGCAATTTATTTTATTAAATCTATACAAAAATGGGCTAAAAATAAAATGAATATATAAATATTATACAAAAAATAAATCTCAATTTAAACTGCAAGTGTGAAATTTTAAATGTCTCTAAACATTGCAGCAAACGATTCAATATTTTTAAAATAAAGAGGCCGCGTCGTCACATAAACTGTATGAGATAGGGTGGTCAATAAGTTCTATGCTGTCTTTTATTGTGTTATACAATATTAATTCTACATTAATATGCTAATAATATACATATATATATATATATATATATATAATGATGCCTTAAGCAAAAAGAAAGTGAAGTTTTAGAATTATTTGATATTGACTGAATACATTGTAAATATGTGGTCTAATACTGATTAATCTGTACAACTGTAAATCATATTCGCAAAAAGTAAACTAACTCTAATTCACAAAAAGTACACCTAATAGTTAAGAAAAGATAAAAACACCGTAAGGTAGCCTTTAGAAAATTTTAAATGAACTATTTAAAAAACGAAATTTAATTTTTTCAAGTGGAACAAAACCCTTTTCTGGTGAAAAAAAATTCAAAACATTTGAGTATTTTTCTCTGTGAGCAGTGTGAGTCTTGAAGAGCAATAAATGTATTAATATAATTTATTGTATTTATTGTATTTTATATTTCTACAAACTTTTTTTTTAACCCAAAATTGTAATTTTATTTATATAGATATAAAAATAGATTAATTTTACTTAGTGTTGACTGTAGGCCAATTTAGCTGCCCACAGCGCCCGGTGGCACTTTTAAGATAATTTATGCACCCAGCGGCCCTTTTTAAATATTTTGCATAATCAGGATCCCTTACTCTCCTTTTTGAGGCACCCTTTCAAGTTTCAATCTCTCATAGAAAAAATGTAGAAGAAAAGGGGGGGAGTCCTGCAAGTTTTAGTCTATCATTTGAAAAAAAAAAAAAAAAAAAAAAAAAAAACTTTCAAATTCGTCAGTTGGTCATGCAAAAAAAAAAATCCTCAAAATTCACCTGTCGGCTGCGGAAAAAAATTGTGGCATTCATCAATCGCTGAAGAAAAAAAAATCTGATTGTTGCTAATTAAGGAGAAAGATCGTAAAATTTTCGATCGGTAGAAAAAAAAATCAAATATTGTACCGTTAAATAATTTATGCACCCAGCGGCCCTTTTTAATTATTTTACGTAGTCAGGGGATATTACCGCCCTTTTTGACGCACCCTTCCATGTTTCAATCGGTCATACATAAAAAAAAAAAAAAAAAAAATAGAAATTAGTTTCTGAAAAAAGTTGTGAAAATCGTCTATCGATCACATGTTAAAGCCTGCGAATTTTGCCAATAATTATGTTATGGGGAAAATCCACAAATTGACAAATTTTTCATTGGAAAATATTCTGAAATTCACAAATCCATCATGGAAAAATCACAAAGTTTCACAGTCAATCGCAGGTAAAAAAGCCTAGAAATTTTTGCCTATCAATCGCTCCCCCCCCCCCCCACCCCGAAAAAAAAAAAAAAAAAAAAAAAAAAAAAAAAAACTTGAAATTTGCCAATTTGTCGTGAAAAAAAAATTCAAAATTCACATATCATCTGCGAAAAAAAGAGTGGCATTCATCGATCATTGAAGAAAAAAATCTGCGATTTTTGCCAATTAAGTAAAAAATTTAAAATTTGCCGAGATCGGTAGAAAAAAAATATATATATTACGGATTTCAATTGGTTCGGAAATCCGTTCAATCCGTTCTTGAAACGGATATACCATTTCAAGTGGTTCAGCACTGATTGCTAGACCATTTTTAAAAAATCTGAAATTTTTTGCACAACAACCTAACATGATGGAAGTTTAAAATGACTATTATTTTAATCTTATTAATTTTTATTTGTGCATGGCGGCCATCTTTGTTTCATCGCCTGCAACAATTTTCTCACATGAAGGGTTTACGGAATTGTAAATAATTCATTGTTTATTTCTCCAATTCAAATACGGATTACATCAATTTGTACAAAATACATTGGGCTAAAAATATGGTAATAGAGTAGTTTCCGAAACTAAATGCTTATTGGTCAAATTTAAGCATAAAGTTTCAGTTTTTTTTTTCCAAAATTTGTCCGTTTACTAGAGGAAATTTTTCTAGCAAGGAAAACTGTCAACATGACATAATTTGTTTTACAAATAGGCTGAAAGTACTTGTACTCACGCGCGAAGTTCAAGATCTGGGACTTGCTTTTTCTTCGCTAAAAAAATTCCCAATTTTTTCAAAAATGTCAAAAGTCGCACTTTTGAGGCTTTGATATCTCTGGTGGGGCATGAGATAAAACTCTGAAGTTCTGGTTTCTGGCAGTATTGTATGGTAGTGTTATGCACAAGAAATTTCAGTATGGAGATTTGACTACAAGCTGAGATATGGTAATAGAAACATGTCACAACAATACTGCCAAACTATTGTTTTGTTGTAGTCACAGATAAGTATTTACCTCAGAGTGTCATTTAATTTTTTTTTTTTTGATTATCTTTAAATAATAGTTACAGAAAATAAAGCCTTTTTCAAAGCATAGAAATTAATTTAAAAAATAATTATGCTTAAGGTCATATATTTTGTATGGTTTCAGTAATTTTTGTTGTAAGTAATTTTAGCAACTAAAATAAATCTCGACACTTTTACATAAAGAAAAAAATATTTTTCATTCAAGACATGAGACAAAAACAGAATGGGGAAAGAGAAAAGCTGTTAATTATGTCATACTTGTTGAGACATGATCAAACGTGTCAAAACACATTCTTACTTGTTGGTTTAAAAACCGCAATTTTTATATTTCACAAAATTTTATTTGTAGGACCAAGTCTTGTCATCTCTTGATAACTTGATTGAAATTCTTGGCCCTGCTGGCTCATAGAAATAAACTTCGAAATCACTATGTGCAAATCTCACTTAATTAATATTTCCTAGCTTACTTCTTATGCAAAAATATCATTTTTCTGCAGTATGAATTTTGAAAGGGCTTTGGATATCTTTACATCCTGAAAGTTACTTGATGCTGATGCATGGTAATATCGTATAATGTTTCATTTACAGGAATATACTTATGGTAGGAACATGTTTCAGGGACTGGTAAGCAGCATTAAAATTGCAGTTTTTAAACCAACAAGCAGGAATGTGTTTTGACACGTTTGATCATGTCTCAACAAGAATGTCAACATTAACAGCTTTTTTCTTTACCTATACTGGTTTTGTCTCAGGTCTTGCATAAAAATACGTTTTTTCTTTGTGTAAAAGTGCTGAAGTATCTTTTAGTTACTAAAATTACTGAAACTATACAAAATGTATGGCCTTAGGCTAATTATTTATTTAGTTAATTTCTAAGTTTTGTAAAAGGCTTTTTTTCTGTTACTATTATTTAAAGATAATCAAAAAAAAAAAAAAAAAAAAAAAAAAAGACACTCTGAGGTAAGTACTTAGCTGTGACTACAACAAAACAATAGTTTGGCAGTATTGTTTTGACATGTTTCCCTTGCCATATCTCAGCTTGTAGTCAAATCTCCATCCTGAAGTTTCTTGTGCATAACACTACCATACAATATTGTCAGAAACCAGAACTTCAGATTTTTATCTCATGCCCTACCACAGACATCAAAGCCTAAATAGTGCAATTTTTGACATTTTTGAAAAATTAGGGATTTTTTTTTTTTTTGCGAAGAGAAAGCATGTCCCATATCTGGAATTTCGCGTGTGAGTACAAGTACTTTCAGACTATTTGTAAAAAAAAAAAAAAAAAACATATATCATGTTGATAGTTTTCCTTCCTAGAAAAATTTCCTCTTGTAAAAGGTCAAATTTTGAAAAAAAAAAACTGAAAGTTTATGTTTAAATTTCACTAATAAGCATTTAGTTTCGGAAACTTCTCTATTACCATATTTTTAGCCCAATGTATTTTGTACAAATTGATGTAATCCGTATTTGAATTGGAGAAATAAACAATGAATTATTCACAATTCCGTAAACCCTTCATGTGAGGAAAATGCTGCAGGCGATGAAACAAAGATGGCCGCCATGCACAAACAAAAATTAATAAAATTAAAATAATAGTCATTTTGAACTTCCTTCATGTTAGGGTTGTTGTACAAAAATTTTCAGATTTTTTGAAAATGGTCGAGCAACGAATTAATGATTTTCTGGACCACTTGAAATGGATTGACCCTTACAAAATGTACCATGCGGTCATAGAAAACAAAATCATGGTTTTTACCAATTACAAAAACCAAAATAGTGAAATCCACTGATCAATAGAAGGAAAATATTACAAAATTCTTCATTTGGATGCAGGAAACAAAATCTAAAAATGCGTCGAACGGTTGTCGGAAAAGATCGTGAAATTTGTTGAGTGCTGGCTGCAAAATATTGCAGCATTTGTCAATTCTTTATTGGAAAATATAGCAAAATACATCAATCGGTCACTTATAACAGGGTATTGTAAACAAGCCATTACAAAGTATGTTTTTTGAATAAGTTGCAACAGTGTCCTTTTTGAGAAAGACACTTAAAAAAAAAATAAGTGTCCTTTTTAAAAGTTCCCATCCAATGGCCCCTCTTTTTCCAGAGTTAACACTGTTAATTTTACATGGGGTTTTTCTATATTTTGTTGGTATATTTTTATGCACTTAGTGTGAATAACTTTATAGATTAATTATGAATATCTTTGTTTTCAAATTTCTTTAAAAATTAAATTCTTTCAACTGCTCGGCAAAATTTTCCTGAATTTTGTGGAGTAGTGTTGAATCCAAGGGGGTGGGGAAGTTCACCGCCACCCCGTGAAGATTTGAGATATTGTGTTTTTAATGGTCTAAAATGCAACCCCCCCCCCTTCCCTGGAGCCAGAAAAATCCCTTCCGGAGAAAAGTATCTTAATTCAACACTGTGAATGATTAACGGCAGATTGGCCGAGTATTCGATACAGCTGTATTAAGCAATAAAATAAGTAATGCTGCACACGATTGTGCAAGTAATGATTTTCTGTACATGAGTAAGCTTAGGACTGTCTAAATAAATGTAATGAACAAAATAATGAGTGATCAAAATGGATACAAATTGCCATAAATAAATTAAACAAATATATATTTTTTTAAAGCAGCCGCTACAATATACTTTATTCCATATAGAATCCTTAGAACGCTTTTTCATTAACAGACACAATATGAATAAGTTGTACATGATTGTTATTATATGACATTGTTTTTATGCAAAATGTACTTATATACGCTATAACAAAATCAGCATAAAAATTGATAGGTAGACAAGCAAGTAGCACATATGAATGCATTCTGCATGCACTAATGTCAGATAGCGGCAAGTTTGTACGATATACAGTGTTGAGTCAGTTAATGGAAATGTGCTTTTAAGGAAGTAAAATAGATATACAGCAGACAAACTGCCTTCATGAAATATATAATATATATTTAGAAAATTTATTATCACATAACATAAATTAACCAACACGATGCTGAAAGGTCACATGTATAATATTGTTGTTATCTGAATTTTGTGCATAAAAAAACTGCGTTCATAATACACTATGTTCTTTTACACCTATCGTATAGATGATGATTCTGACAAGCAGTAAAATTCAAATTTTATGTTCCTATAAAAAATAATTCTTATTTATTTGAATTTTTTTTAAAGATTTATTCTATAAAACTTTCTAACATTTTAAAGCAGTGATGAACTTATTTTTTTATATGGTACCGTCAAGTTTTGACGGGTTCCATCTATTATTTATTTATGATGTAAATTAGTAATCTGTGCCTGTTTTAAAGCTCAACAAAATTCAACATTAGAACAAGTGAGACTTATGCATAAATTAAAAATATTCCGAATATTCTCAAAATTATTTAAGAAAAAGTTTTGAGACGATTTTGTTTTTCTAAAGTTTTATTGAAATTATGTATGTTATTGTAACAAAATACAGCAATATTTAGTATTTAGTTGCATGTCCTTTTGCTTTGAGAACAGCAGAACGTTGTCAGGGCATGGAATTAACAAGGCTTTCTAAGGTGGGCGTGGGGATTTTAGCCCAATTTTATTGAAGATCCTGAAGGAGTTCTGTTTTTGAAGCATGCTTCCATGTCCCCTCTTTCCTTCCGATGTGTTCCCAAATACGTTCAAATGGATTGATGTGAGGTGACAGAGTCGGCCGTCCAAAAGATTATTTTTCATAGCTGTAAACCAATTTGTCATCATTTTGGAGGTGTGCTTCGGATCATTATCCTTCCAAAACATCCATTCACGAGTCATCTTTATACGTGCTTATGACAGCATTTGATGTTCTAAAATGTTTGTATAAGCATTGTGTTCTATAATACTATCGATGTGTACGAGGGTGACGACGCCATCAGCATGTATAGATCCCTAGACCATTACTGATCCGTTTTCGTGTTTCAATGCTGGACGTTGGTACCAGAGAACCATTCTGGTGCCTTTTGAACAACGCATATAACGTCGGCTATCACATCCGAATAAATTGAATTTGGATTTCCTTTCAAGAAAAATTCTTCTAATATTTGATTATTCCCGTTTCGTGCCCCTTAGCATATTTCAACTAGATTTTCTATTCTTTGCACTGATGAAAGTTTTTTTTTTTTAGAGACCCGTGCCGCACACAATCCTACGGCATCCAGACGGCGACATGTGTTTTCGTCCTTACTCAATGGGAGTCCCTGCTTGGTGGCCGTCTCCTTACATAGTTCATCAATGTCCTTGTTTGGATCAGCGACCGAGCTCCATCGGATCAACGCGTTTTGATGTTGAATTGTTTAAATCCTAATCATCGTCTAAGGTTCCTTATCCTTGAAGTTCGCGCACACATTTACCATCATTCTTCTTCTTTGCTATGTGGCCAACAGTTGATTTTTGAATTACCAACTGCATGGTGATAGCAAAATATGACATTCCCTTCCCACCCCGCTTCTTTAATCATTAAAAGAAGAATGGCCAAAGCCGTATTTTTCCTTCTCTTCATACTGAAATTGATACAGACACTAACATTACGATTTTCACGTGCGAAACAGAATTCGTATACTTTAAGGATTGAGTAAGTGAGTTTTGGCATACAACAACTTGGCTGAGTTGCTGGGTTGTTTCCTGCTTTATGTATGAGGCATCTCATATTCTTTAACATTCTGGGAACATAACTACTTAAAGCTACTAATTTTTCATATCCGCGCAAAGTTATTGAAATTAAAAAGTCATTTGCATACAGCTCTTATAGAAAGGAAATAACGAAAATGTAATTTAACACTAAAAGCGCGGAGCGGGTCAATTTGACCTAAATCGATGTTTAATTTGTCACCGTTTGTAAATAATATTAATTAAAAAAATATTTCCCTCCGTCACTTTTAATATTTTAAATTAAAAAACAACTTATCGAATTTGAAAACGCATAACATAAATAAATTTCCGGTGATACCCATTCATACCTAGAACAGCGAAGTGGGTCAATTTGACCCGTTTTATGCTTTTACGCATAAATGACGAAAAAAAAAATAATCATTATGTTGGAAGTAAGGAAAAAGTACATCTGCCTCACCCTGAATTCCTCTAATGTTTAGAACCAGGAGGGGGAATAGTGAAGGTTTTCAATTAAAAGTCATATATGCTCGTTGTGAAGGTGGGTCAAATGTAGTGAAAAATTACAATATAGTAAACTCTCTGTAAGGCAGACTCTGTGTAAGACGAAAATCTATCTAACTCGAAAATATTTTCAAGTCCCTGCGAATCCATAGACTTAGAGTAAAATTTGTCTTATGCGGAATATTTTCTACAACGGAAAATTTTCACGGTCCAGATCGATTCCGCCTGAGACAGAGTTTACTGTACATGTTTATACAAATTCTTGAAGTCGCTTCTATTCTGTATTTATTGTAAGTATAGATACGATGTCACAATACCGTAAACTTAACGTTAAAGAAGACTTGGAATAATTGCAACATTTATCTAAAAAATTATTCAGAAAGCGATAACAATGATGATGGGTTTTTAATTTTGAATAGTGAGGATCAAAATCTGCCTGTAAATGAAGTAAATTTGAATACTGATGAAGAAAATGAAAGTGACAACGATTCTGCCAGTGCCCTAACAATCGCTGTGCCTTCTTATTGCAATGATATTGATAATACGAACAATTTCTATACAACACTGGAGCTTTCATTGAAATCCACACATTGAAATCCAAAAACACCAGCCTTAAAGGTGTAAAACACTCAAGAAGAGAAATATCATTCTCTATAAAAATGTCAAAATCGGAATTGCATGCGACTACTGTACTAACCCATAACGACATCAGTTTAGCTGTTTACCAGGGGAAAAAATATTAAAAAAAAAGGTTTGTTGCTCAGTATTCTGCATCCAACTATTGAAGTGTTAAATAATTCTAAAAAATTAATAATAGCATGACACATTTGCTTACTACAACGAAACTAAATTCTGTGTACATGTGATTGACCATAAGACAAGAAAGTAAGCTCTCAAATATGCTTCACGTAAGTGTTAAGGTCATGTATTATATACTATTTTGGATTTTGCTGCTATCAATGCTTGAGTTTCATATAAAGCCATTAGTGGGAAATGTCATAGAAAATGGCAATTTAACAAATACTTAGTTGGAGAATTGCGAGAAAAGTTTGTTTTCTAAAGGCAGAAAAAGTGTGTCATTTGGGTGCGAAGCAACTACTGAAACCGATGCAAAACCATAAACTAAGTATAAACGAGACCGATGTCGCACTTCAAAGTTTGAAAAGAGAATTTTTTTCTAAATGCGTACATTTGTGGTATATGTACAAAATTTATTACTAAGTTTTGGATACATACAAAAACATGGATTAAACAAATCTGTAAAACTTGTGTGTAAGTGGTATTTGTTTTATATATTTCTTTTTATTACAATTATAGTAAAGCGAGGAGAGTTCGCGCGGTAGGAGAGATTGCGCACAAAGAGATTCGACGGGAAGGAGTAGAGTGCGCGCCCAGCGACTCCAGGTAGTTGTACAGCAGCATTAGTGCAGTGTCTACATGATTATGCATATTTATTGTTCCAAGCGTCTTGGATAAAGCAGTGCTATTTTGGTATTTTTTCCAAAGTAAGTGCTTGAATTTTCATAACTGTTCGTCAGAATTTTTATAGAGCGTCAATAATAGAAAATATTTTGAACCTAAACAATTTCTTATAAACTACTAACCTGGACTAAGTATGCGAACACCAGAAATTCATTTTAGAAGTGGCCGTATTTAAATAAAAGACCACGCAATCTCTTCTACCAAAATAGGAGAGTTTGCACATCTGCTACTTAGGAGAGATGGCGCATTTCCCCATAAGTTTAAGTGCTAGGAGCACTTAAACTCATCACTAAAGATAACACAGCTTATTGATAAATTTGTATAAATTGCAAATTACGCGTAAAACATATGAATGAATCAATTTTGAAATAATTTCGGAATAACACATAATTATCAAAACTAAATTTGGCAATAAATTAATTTGCAAAAAAAATACTTTTGCAGATAAAAATTTTATTAATAAATTAATAATACAGTTGTTATTAAATAAATTTTATGTAATTATTTTTGTTAATAAATTAACAATATATTTGTTAATAATTTAATTATATATATATATATATATATTTAATTTATGAGCAATTAATTTGCTAATAAATTAATTTTGTTAACTAAAATAAATTTTCTAATACAATGTTTTGGAAAAGCTTTCACCCATTCCAATTAGTGTAATGCCATCGAAATCAAAAGGAAACAGAGTGCAACTAATGTTACTGATCCACAAAATATATATGAAAAAAAGATTTAAGAAGGATGCCGCTACAAACAAACAAACAAACAAAAAAAAGCCGAAGATAAGGTGCTTTTACAAAAAGTGGGATAAAAAAACTCAAGGGACAAAAAACGAAGGTCAATGAGGATGAGTGCACACAGTATCAGGAATTGTACCAGGAGACAATTTCGACAACTGACTGGATTCAATATATTGCTTGCTACAGGTGATTGCACGAAAGATGCACGTTTTACAATAATAAGTGCATCGATTGTGGATGACGACAACTTCGGTTAGCAAACAAAATACAATGAAACTGTGGAAATCGAAATGAAGTAATTTTCAAGTTAAACATGTTATCTACTAGGTGAATGTTTTTTGTAATCTTAGTAAGGCTTGCTTTTTCTGATATTTTAATCTTTTTAAATTAAAAATTTTAACTGTTGTTAAAATTATTTCTTTTATTTATTATTTAAACATTTGGTTAAAATATTCACTCCTAATACAAAAATATTTACTCACAAAATGTCAATTTAGTGTAATTATTATTGTTAACAATTTAATTGTAGTTATTATTAATAACAATCTCTTCTACCCATGTGCGCAATCTCTCCTACCCATGTGCGCGTTCTCTCCTACCCTGCAAGGAGAGATTGCGCAAAATAGTTTTCTTGGTTTTATTACTGCTGTTCTATTAATTTACAGTATAACAACAAAATAACAATGGAAATGCATAAAAAACAAATGAATTCAAAATTATTCAGGCATAGTTTAGCAAAATATTAATATTTAGATTTTTTATTATTATTCTTTTGAAAGGTGCGCAGACTCGCCTCGCTTTACTATATATCTAAACTTATTCGAATGAGATAATCTATTTTCTATTAAAATTATGAAGTCTAAGGGTTTTTTTTTTTTTTTTTTTTTTTTTTTTTTTTTTTTTTTAAATATATGTTACTATACTTAAAGGATATACAATTATGAATAATATCATTTCAAAAGTATAAGGTAATTTCTGGTGACTTACACATAAAATATAATGTAAAGAGTGTGAAATATTGATTATTATATAAAAATACAATGTATTAATTTTATTTTATTTTATGCCTAAGTGGTGCCAGATCACCAGATCACTAGGATCTGATGTAGACCTTATTTGCTCCACCCGGTAAGTTCCCCAACATGCGGGGATTCACTACACATAGTTCCAGTCCTCGGAAAAAAGACGCATGCCAACGAGGGAAAAAAATACATTAACACATAGATATACATAAAAACCAGCCGCTGGAGCACAAAGCTCCTACGCGACAGGCAGCGGTGGGTTGATCCTGGAGATAAAAGTCCATAAATCAAAAAAGAAAATTTGAGGATTGTAACTTGATCCCGGACCACATCGCCCAGATGGTATGTGCGCCGGATACCTGCTCCTGCACGACAAGGGGCGCTAGGACTGCCAGTGTGCATATTTGTTTATTTTCACTATTTAGCGTCAAAATGACCCGCTCCGGGATTCCAGCAGAAGTCCCGCGGTTCTAGTGTTAAACTCCAGGGACGGGATTCGATTCCACATCTTCTGCATGGAATTCCTCCGATTTAGCCACTCAGCTACCGGAACTCTAGCGTGTATAACAATATCACATGCAGCTACGTCAAGTATTAAAAACTTGTATTTTATCACATTATCTCAAAACTTCTGCTTCCAACTTTTCAAATTCACGTTCCGTATTTTAAATAAACAATTTTCACACATATCGTTATTTGTGCAACATTTAGGATGATAATACTACAAATTACTAGTTTACATTATTAAAAAAAAAATTCCTTACAGAAAAGTTAAGACAGGAAAACATATCTCAAATCTTATCCCAGCTACTGTATATCTCAAAAAGGAATAGATTGTAATTTAATTTCGTTTTCAGGTTATTCGATTTACGTAGCAGTAAGTTCAGTAAGTACCTCAACCTACTACATATATTCAATTAGTTTAAAGTGTTCTTATTGAACTGGAAATGGCTGTAAACTGTATGTATTTTTCGTTCCTAATTTATAAGATGAGCTCAATTTGTTTAACACAATTTTTGAAGTTTATATATGCAAATTTTATGCAATTATTTACCACAATTTTTTAACCTACACTAATTAAGCTTGAATTTAAAAAAAACACCGTTTGTTTCCATTCTCTGTTATTGTATTCTCCCTTACAATATTATTATAAGAATTACCTGTAAAATATAAAAAAATCTGCATAAATTAACATCAATTAATGACTAAAGAAGAATTAACATGAACAAAAATCATTTATGACTATACAACTAAGTATTTAAATATTAAAAGATGTGAAAGATGAACTATGGAAATTTGCACAATATGTTTGGGTTCATTTTTTTTTTCTAAATGTTATGTATAACACGTGCCAATGCCTAATATAGGAAATATATATATAAATTGGGAAATAATTTTAGCAAATACAAATTTAAAAGATTAAAATATAATCGAAGCTCACATTAAATAAATAAGAGAAAAAAATAGTACACAAATGAAAGTTATTTGAAAGATTTACTTTCTTCGTGTATTCCCTACGATCAAAATTGCTGGAGAAGGTTTTGCAAAAAATTGATTGAACCGGCTTCTTCTTCTTATTCTAAAAAAAGTTTTTTGAAGGGATTTTTTACGTAATTTATAGAACTTGTTCTTTTATATTTTTGAAAACGTTTTTATTTCATTTCCTAAAATATTTCATTTCTTTTATATAGTGCCTTTAATGAGTTTCGGATTTTTAAATAGTTAAAAAAAATAAAAATAAATATATGAAAGTTTTAATATTTTTAATATAAGCACAATTAATTGTAGGTTCCAGGTAATAATTTACGTGAAGTTTATTTTCTCTTATATGTTTAAGAATAAATGTTCAACTTCTAAATCCTACTGTTTACTTACCAGGACGTTTTTTTTTTTTTTTTTATCGATACGTAATATGAAAACAAATTAATATTTCTTGAATTGCCATTTGAATGTTCGATTTAAAAATAGTGTACGTGTTGTTTCAGTTACTATTTCTTGAGACATAGAAAACATAGAATGCCTTTAAAATGAAACATTAAGATATCTATCCCCTTTATGATATGTAAATATCTCATGTAATGTGAATACATTGGGTTGCAACGCAGTTAATTTATTATATAAGTCTTACAGTTGGTTTGGACACGGAATGTTGGGAATAGAAATTAACCATTGTTATTCTCATAGATTCGATTATGTAATTTTTTTTTTTTTTTTGTAAATTTGATCTACATTTTCGTTTTATGGCAACATAATTACTGGAAAAATAAAAGAATAAAGTAAAATATTAGGATATTTAGATATTTTTGCGCCCTTTTGCTTCTTAAAACTCAACAGAAAAAATATTTTTTTTATTTTAATATACGTGACAAAACCACTGTCGTCTGCTATTCAAACTGTTGAACAATCTGAAGCTATTTTAATTTTGTTTGTGTAAAACAATTATATATATATATATATATATATATATATATATATATATATATATATATATTATATTATATTTGAAAATATCTATTGTAAATAATATTTATTTAACATACCACCACATTTACCCAATTATTACGAGAAATCTGAAAGACTGCAGTATTATTAATCCATGTTAAATACCATTTTGGATTTTTAATATTATGTAAAAGAAAGGCTACTCAAATAGACAGAAAATATATATCTACAGAAAAATATATAATTTTAAATATCGACACTAATGATAAAAAAAAAAATGAAGGGATGCGAATAGTTGAATATGATGATTTGATTTTACAGCTTTGCAAATGAAGACACCACTTTATCTTGTGTTTACAATAACTTCGCGATCATAGTATTACATGTTTCTACTTGTAACTGTTTAAGACTGTTTTCAAAAATCGTAAAAGTGAATAGCTTTAGTACAAGTAAATGACATCAATTTATAAATGAAAGAATGTATCTAAATTCTGATAACTGATATAATTTTGTATAAGTGCGTTAGTTTCATTCCACTAGTTCATTTCATTCGTTATTCACAATTCCTGAAGGAAAGTAATATTTCTAAAGAATGACATAATTTAAAAAAAAAAACATCATTGAAATAGCACGTTGAGAAGAGGCGAAATTTTCCTAGATTTTGAGAATCCTGATAAGAGGAATGTGACCTATTTTCGGCGTGCATATATGGTTCGGAAAATTGTATTCAGATCCTGAAAGCCCATATTACTCAACTTGGTTAAATCGACTGAACGAGTAAGCTCCGACAAGACACATAAGTAAACAAACAAAAACTTGATGATAAGTACATACTCACCATATTGATAAGCTATCAAAATTTGTGTTTTGAATCCTATCAACAAGTAAATTTTTATCTCCGGTGTGCCTTTGTTCTCTTATAAAATGGTTCTACTAAAGTTGAATCGAAATATGATACCTTGCAAAAGGTGATTTTCATAATTTGTTTGATACAATATTTTGTAATTATATGTTACTTATAACGAGGAATTTCATAAAATCAATATAATATCTATTATTTAAATGAAAAAAAAAACAAAAAAAAACAGTATATATTTTTTTAAGATCATATGCAACGCTAATGCAAAACGCCTTTTTGTTACGAAGATAGCTTTATTATAATTCATGCTTTTTATTGTTTTAGCTTATTTAATATAAATTATACTACAATTTTATAAATTGATTTCGATTTATCTGAAAAAAAATAATATGATGTTCTGTTACTTTAACTTAAATTGATTAAGTTATAATTAAGTACCAAAGACACATTTTTAAATAGTTTATTAAATATTTTTTAATTGCTGCTTTGCTATTTTAATGATTAAATTACATAGAAAAAATATGTAATAAGTAAATAATATTATCTAATTAAGTATTTTGAAATTTCGCAATTGGTTCTTTAAAAATACTTTATTTTATTTTATTTTATTTTTATATAAAAAAATAATGTACGGAAATTTTACAAAATATTTTTTTTAGAAATATTTTGATGAATTTCAAACAAAAAGAAAAAAAATTGTATGAAATCCTGAAACCTATTATGGTCTTAAAAACTATAGTACAAAAAAAATAGTCTGAAGTTTTCAAACAACGTTATTGAAGTACGCTTAAAAAATAAAGAAGAAAATAGTTTGGAGTTTCTGTTTCTTGCATTAAATTTCCTGATTTTCTATCTTTCCCTTTTAGCAGAAATATTTTATCGTTTTTAATGAGTCCTTCTAAAGATTTCATGATCATTAATTTTGTTTAAAAAGTAAAAGGAGAAATTTAGAAAAAATAAATATTTTTATGTTATTGCAAACTTTAATATCTTTAAGAACTCTACGCTGTGTATAAATATCTTATATTGTTATATGATAAAATATGTATGTTTAAATGACAAGTCACGCTTTTAAATATTTTTGATAATATTACATCTTTGTATTTGTCGTTGAATATTATTATATAAACTTATTATTTCGCGGATTATCACGTTAATGTTCACTATAAAAATAAGGTATTACTTGCTGCTTATTTTTTTCGAAAATTTCAAAAGAGACTAGAGACGAACATATACACGGCATGCTCAGCTTCAGCATTTTTTCCCAAGCTATCATACCTGCCATTACGGAACTTGGCCATATCCACCAGAATGAGGTTATTAAAAATTAGCACGTTGCAATAAAGGATTTTTAATGTCTGAGATAGTGGCATAATTTTTTTTTTCCAGAAGTCCTCTCAAGAAATGTGAGTTTTACACCCGTATATCGCAGTTCACATAAAAATAACTTTAATATATAATTAAATGCATCATTTAGTCATAATTAAATGTTACCGTCAAAGTTCTGTACGTCTTCTATGTAGCTCTAGTGCGCAAATTGTATTATACATTTTTGGGGGGCTTTTGTCTCTATTTCTTTATGAACAAGCCGCAACTACTTCGCAGAAAAGTCCACGTGGCACGGAATTGGAGGTTCCTTTCTACAGTTATGGACTCCAACAGTCGCAGATCCGATTACGGAAGATCCCACTGGAAAAGTTAAAGGCAAAAACAGAAACGTTTAAGACACAAACTAACGGCTTCGGGTGGGCAGGGGCGTTTAATACATCGCATGAACAGTAGAGAGCATCGATCTCCTTATAGCTATTAGACATTACACACGCCAACTCTAAAATTACGGAAACATCTATTTGTTTTTCTCAAAATATTTAAAACTACTTAAAAATACTTTTTATAGACCATTCAGTAGTATGTAGTTTAAAATATATATTTTTCAAAATAATTTTTTTTCATTTTTCTAATTTTTACAGTTTTTTTCATAAAGAAAATATTTCGTAAAATTATTAATAAATAAATAAAATAGCCTCAGTTTTTTCTAGTATAGTCAAATTATAAAGCCAACATCTCGAGTAAAAAAATATTCCAATCTTAAAATTTAATTGTTAACAGTGTTTTTCTTTGTCGAATTCCAAAATTTAAATAAAATAATTATTTTTTAATTCAATATTAAATTAATTATAACTGTTAAATGTTGTACAGTTTTACTTTAAATAACTAATGTTAATAATAATCCTCTGAATTTTATTTAATAATAACCGCATCATAATCCCATGATTCCATTTCTACTACATACGAAATATTCTATGTGCACGTACTGAAAACTAAGTTATGAAATAAATTTATATATAATTTAGAATTTTCTAAAAATCAGATATAATTCGACATTTTGTAGATGTTCTATTAAATCTTAGCGTAAAGAATGCCAGCTCGTTAAAAAAAGGATAAATATTTGAATTTGTTTAAACATTATGAAGTAGAATTATGTAACATACTACTTAATGTATCTGCAAAATAAAGTTTTGATGTTAATATAGTGATATTAGTTCGGTAATTTACGCGGTATATTCTTTCCTAATTGAAATATTTGATATTTAATCTGCTCTAGTTTCCCATATTCTGTACAGCAATTTTAAAATCCTTTGTTAACCATTTAATTAGTCTTTCTTCCACATGGAATATGAAACAGCTTGTAATTTGGATAATTATCTTAACTCAAATTTATCTAAAGCTTTTACGTAAGATCAATGATAGTTATGAAAGCATAGGTTAAGTTTATAAATGCTACTGGGGTTTTAATGAAAATATTTCGAATGTATGTTTATTCTTGATTTATACCTATATTGGTTTTGAGTGAATTTTCTTTTTTTTTTCTTGATAAATTTATTGTTTGCTTTTTACCACATTCCACTAAATAATAAAATTTTTGAGCAAAATGTCAGAATATATGTCTTAGATTAAACATTTGGTTTACTCTGAAGATAATATTTAATTAATTTTTGCGAACTCAAACTGCTGTTTCAACGCACTCTCATACATTCCACTGATGTTCTCTAATTATAAAAGAATGCATAGTAAAAAAAAGGTTAATTAGTTAATAAAACTTATTAATTGAAACAGCATCTAGCTGGTGATAAAACATAATTAAAATTATAAAACTTTGTATAAACCACCATAAAATCAAAACAATACACAGCACAGCACATGTTTCGAGCTGGAGAATATAACAGGCCGTCATCAGCCACTGTAAACACGTATCCGTAAGGGGACAAGGTCGCATATGAACAGATAGGGGGAATAGGAAAGGTTACAAAGAGTGCAACACTTTGCGTTAGCTGTAAGGTAAACATTAATGATTGAATATGTTGATCCAATAATATCATGTTACCACAATGATAGAAACAAATAACAGAAAAAAAGTGAAAAGGGAAAAAAAGAAATAAACAAAATGAAAAGAAAAAAAAAAAGAAGTAAATTAAACAAATAAATAAATAAAATAATAAAAAAAAGAGAGAGAAAGAAAATAATTAAGAGATATTGAAAAGGCATTGAAGTACCATAAAAGGCTATCCTAAACAGTTCTTTTCGATTAGAAATTAGAAAATATAATATTTATGGCACTATGAAAAATGCCAAACAACTCCATATATTTTAATATTAACGATTTATTTAAAAAAAAAATGGAAGATTATAACCGATAACTATAAATTTCGATCTAGAAGCCGGCTTTTTTTTTCTTTTTAATCACGAAGGGCAAAATATCCCTTCATTGCAGATGTAAAGGAAACAACGAGTTATTCAACAAGTGTGATATCGGCACTTCGAACAATTACGAACGAAGTCTTCGTAGACATATTCCTGCAGCTTTCAGTTGTGAAAATTGTTTCTGGCTATTAGAGACAAACCTGAAGAAGAACAAAGACTTTTTGTATCTTTAGGTTTTTTTTTATTGCGTGACGCAATTTTGAATATTTGTGTATTTAAAAGGAAAAAAAATAAATAAAAAAGTGCGAAAAAAAAGGTTAAAAAATTAGATTCAATTTCAAATTTTTCTTAAAAGTATGAAAAAAAATCGGCATTTTTATCGGTGACTAAAATATATAAATGACATAATAACTATTTCTTGGTAAAAATAAAATATTTTTTGATTTATGCTATACCAATTATGCAATGAGAAATTGCATCCTTTACTCACTTAAACGCTAAATTTAATGGCGAATAATTTCTTCATCTAATAATTGCTTACTGATCGTTAATGCAAGAATAATAATAATGTAGATTAGAGAAAGATTATCTTTGTGATTTTATCATCTTCATTTTTCTCTTTAGCTAATATTTATTTTTAGTATGAAATTATATTAAAGATTTACACGAAGAATATTTATGAAAAACATATATTTTTGTACAACAGAAGAAATAAATTGGTAACATGGTTCATTAGTATAAGGAATTATCTTTTATGATAGATGGAATTCGTAATATATTTTAGACCTGTGTAGTCCAACTATGGACATCTGCGAACCATTAATCTGCTACAGGAAAAGCTCTACAATTCTAATATTCTATTGCAGAAATTCTACAATTCAGTTAACAAAATATTCTTGAAGTCAACATGAATTTTTCAATATACATTAACGTCTAAATTTTGCATTCATATCTATTAAATATCATATTTCTAAAAACTCATATTCCCATATGCAATATAAGTGTTTTGTTTTACTATTCTCTTGAGTATTTCATCTCATATTGATGCACCTTAAAAGAATATGCATTTTTCTACGCAAAAAGCATTCGAATTAGAATTTAAATCGAATAATACAGGGTTCGTTCGCTTGAAGGACATTTAAGCACCTTTTAACATAATTTTTATAAAGTAATATTTGCCTTATTCAACGAAAATAAATTATGTCTTTAGATCTAGCGACCAGTGTTGTAGGGAATTTCTGGTACCAAAATACCTAAAATCCCATGAACTCTTTCATGCGTACGAGCCGTGTAATAGTTGACGAACATTAGATAATTATTGTGTAACAATTATTTACTATTAATTATGTGTAGAAGTTTAGAAATATATTTAGTTATTAATGTTATATGGAAATAATTCCAAGTGCTAAAATCATGTCAAATTTCAAGATCTCTGTATACCAATATCGAAAAACATCCGCATACATCTTTTTTTTTTTTTTTTTTTTTTTTTTTTTTTGAAAAAAGGAAAAATCTTTTTTAAATATATTAACGTGTAATATAATTTAACTAGAGAATGTATAATGACATCTTAAATATTAATATTTAAAAGTGTAAATACGTTTTTTAAGACAACATTTAAAAGGCTTTTTATGAAGTGGTAAAAACTACGTTTCTTATTTATTATTTTTAAGAAAAATATTAAAAGTATCACTAATGAAAAGAATGCTTGGTAATATGCATCATAATTTATTTGATGTGAATAAGAGATCAGTTTCCACGGACAGTAAGATTATATAAGCGGGGAATTATAAGAGATGAAGTTTATTGCATTAAAAATCATTTAAAAAATTCTGTAAGATATAATTTTTAAAGGTAAAATTACTTTTCACAATCTCTTATTATTTTCGTTATTTTCTAAGATAAAATCCGTGACTGTGTACGTACGAAAGGTACGACATTCGAAAATCTTAATAAAGACAGAGTTTTTTTAAATCCATATAAGATTACTATTGCTTAACAATTACACGGATGTCGTCATAGAAACTCAATATTTACATTTTTTAAATATTTTAGTATTACCGTATTCGAATGTTAAACATAAAAAATATTCATAAAAAAATTAACTGTCACTTAAATAACTTTATTTTTATATAAATTTTAACTTAATACTGAATACTGAATGCTAATTACAAGACTTTTACCTACAGAGAATAAATCAATTTATACTACGATTAATAAATACATGTCTAATATTTATATATTTTGTCCTCGTATCCACACAAGATATAAAGCAATATCTAGTTTAGCATTATATTTTCTGTCCTGTTAAATATAAAATATACTTATAGAAATAGATATCTATACACCAAAACCAGATGCAATTTCTAAATAGCGAAATAAACATTTTGTTTTATTTGGAATTTCATAGAATGTAACCAATCCTTCTATTATTTGCTTATTACTTTCATCATTTATCCCATTGAAAGCTTATATTTTCTTTTTTAATGTGTCCTAGAGCTATTGTTTCAATTCATTAATGATAAACAATATACCATAATACTAGTGTTAACGGTGTAAGAAAATCGAAATGCAGAGAATTCCAAGACAATCTGGAGATATTGAGAAATTCTCATAGGATATTATTCTCGTGAATCTTCTTTCATTTTGATGGGGAATGGAGGCTTTTATTTATAATGAAACAAATAATTCTATATATAAACGCGGTTTTAGAAAGTCGGTATTTTCTCCATTTGCTGTAAAGTGTTTTCTTGTAACATTTATGAATCTTTCTGAAAACGACAAAGGACTAGTATGGATAAACATTTAAAAAATGGTCTTACGCAATTTATGAAAATTAAATGTATAGTATAACTATTAATTGGTATAAAAATATTATTAAAATAATTAACATGAATAATTATTAGTGTTAGTCTTATTAGTTAGTAGCAAGAATCAATAAGATACTACTTTAACAATAAATAATGAGTTTTAAAAATATTTATATTAAATCACTACTACTTTTTAAATTATTTATTTATTGTCATTACATAATATTATATTGTATTTAATTTGTGAGACAATATATTTTTTCCAATTATTACTGAATTGAGGTACCGAGTTTAGTTTAGCAATTTAAAAATCCCTATATCTCTAAAATAAACATACATAAAAACCAAAATATCTTGTTTTGCTCTGTGTTTAACTGATCAATTATGAAAATAATATTCCTTCAATTTTTAACACCTCATGACCACAACAATGAATTCTTAATTCTAGCCACCCTTGGAAACAAGTTTGGAGCCCGTTAAATGCATCATGTTATTTTTATTCATAACTTAAATGAATTTCTCAATCCTTCGCCAAACTTAAATGATCCAATACAGGAATCAAGAACATGGAATTTTTATGTTAGCCGAGCACGGTGATAAATCGTCAAACATTGTTGCCCTCACATGTTTTCGTATTTTGTTAATTTCACTTAAAATATAATCCTTTCACTCTTTTAAAGACATACATAATGTTAATTTAAAACTGAAACATTCAAAATTCATGACTTTCACTTACTTTTTTCTTTAAAAAAAATAAAAAAAATAAAAAAAAAAGAAAAAGAAAAGAAACGAAGAATGAAAAGAAAAAAGGAAAAAATAAATTATACCTTGAAGTACTATATTTAATTTCAACATCAAAGCATTATTTTAATTTTTCACGCAAAAAATAAAAATTGTTTCTGGCAAGTTAAAAAAATGCTGTTTGCCAGATTTGCGCCCGGCTAACATACACTGTAAAAAAAATACTGCCAGTTTTCCGGTAGGAATCGAAAAAATAGTTGCCCTTATCTTACCGGAATAATTTCCGACCCAGCTTGGAATAAAATCCGTAAAAATAAGGAAATAGTCAGTAAAACGGTATTTTACGGATTTTATTCCGATTTTACGGATTTTATTCCGAGCTAGGTTGGAAATTATTCCGGTACGATAAGGGCAATTATTTTTCCGATTCCTACCGGAAAACTGGCATTATTTTTTTACACTGTAGACGTACAGAGAAATCTTTGCAGTCATAGCAACTTTTATGTAGTTTAGGGCTACACAGTACCCTTTTTATAAAAAAAAATGGAGACTATTACATTAAAAAAAATTAATAAACTTATTTGAGATTTTAAAATTAAAAGGATTCTGGTTAAAAAAACAAAAAAATCATTTTAGCTATCTCCATTTTTTTTTCTTAATTTGACTTTTTTAAAAACTTTTATAACATTTTTTTTGTTTTGTTTTGTTATTGAAAGTGACTAATATTCATTGGATTATTGGGAAGAAAAGTTAGTATGGAATTAAAGGTGTAACTTTTATTTAAATGTATTTATTTATTTATTTATTTATTTATTGTAGCGCGAAACCTGAAAAAACACAAGAAATTTGGATATATTAAGTTTGACATTTAAAAAAAAATAACTATAACACTCAGACGTAAATTCATACTTATTATTGTGGTGTATATATATATGTATCAGTGTATACAAAAAATTTCAAAACTCTATCTGCAAAAAAAGAAAAAAAGAAATCGGGAATAGCATATACTAACATCAACAAAAACAAAAATTTGTGAAAAATACATAAGGAAAACTCAGAACACTCTGCGAACACTCAGAAAAGTTCAAATATCTTTAAAACTATTTGGATTTAGATCTACAATTTGGAGCCATGATTCACAATCGTACGGACCACTGGAAAATTCAACAAAAAAATATTCGATATTTTCGTCTTTTTTAGGGTAGTGTGTAGCCTTATTTCGAAACCATATTTTTAATTAAAAAGGCCGCATATGAAAAGCAAGGAGGTCAACTCGTAATTTTGTAAGATAATCACATCACTTGGACTATTGAAATATACGTACTTAGTGTATGGTTTCTTTATCGGAATTTTCGTACTGTCGGAATAAGTTTTTATTATTATTATTATTTACAAAAAATAAGAAAAATTAACGACGGATTTAAAACAAAAATAGATATTCAGATATAAAAAAAATCTACATTTTCTCGGCAATTTTAAAATACATATCATGATTCTTTTTATTAAATTTAGCCAATTCTCGAAATTTGTCATCATTTTTACTGTCACAAAGCACTCGTTACCATCGACAAAGTAAAATAATTGTTTTTTCGCAGCCACGTATCTTAGTGTTTTATAAATAGAAATTAATACGTGCATGTCACAATCTGGTTTCTTTATCCAAATTTTTATACTGTAGATATAATATTTTTACAAAAATTACCGACTAATTTAGAACCAAATTGGATATTCAGACGTAAAAAAAAACTACATTTCTTTGGCAATTTTCAAATCCATATCTTGATATCTTTTCCTAAATTAAGCCAACTGGTAAAAAATTGTCATCATTCTTATTTGTCATATAGCACTCTTTTTCCCTGCAAAGAAAATATTCAGACGTAAAAAAAAACTACATTTCTTTGGCAATTTTCAAATCCATATCTTGATATCTTTTCCTAAATTAAGCCAACTGGTAAAAATTGCCATCATTCTTATTTGTCATATAGCACTCTTTTTCCCTGCAAAGAGGAATAACCGTTTTATCGTAGCCACTTAACTTACGGTTTTATACAGAGGTCGGCAAATAATTTTAAGTGGTGTCCGAATACTTTTGAACAGAATTATCGAGGTCCACAGAAAAAACACATAAGTAATATAAGTACTTACTACATTTAAATTTTTATTTTTACATACATATACATATAATACAAAGAAGGAAAGTGATGCATACTTTCTGAAAAATTACTACAGACACAGGCATACGTTCCGAAAATTTTCACATTCACATAATAAAATGGAAATGGCAAGTATTCGTTGAAGAATTAATGCGAAAAATTACACTTGCGGTCTTGATGCAGTTTTTTAAATTTTGGCTCACGTGGTGAATAGCTAATGTGAAGAATGTATTCAAGTTGGGCGTCCGTTAGTCTCGAACAATGTTTGTTCTTCAAAAAATTCATTTCATTTTGAAAATAGTTATTTCACATACACTATATGGCCCAAAGGTGACCGGTTACTTGCGATTTTAGACGTTTTCTTAAATATCTAGAAAAATACATGAGGAATTATCTTGAAACGCCAGGAGTGTAAACAGAATGTTGCAAGTCATATATTTCCGTGAAGATATTTTCCTGAAACTCCATAGGGGGCCGTCAATAAAAAAAACCGAATATCTTTTGGATAACCCTGTACATACTAACGTAGCAAAATCGTTCATCACAGTAGATTATGATTAATTGCCTTCTTATAATAAACTGTGTTCATTCTTATGAGAATAGCATGTATATTCGTAGAAAAATTAAAGTTTTTATCAAAATAGTCCCAAGATTTTTTCTTATAATTCATAGAGTTCTTAATATAATAAAAAGTTCATTTCCGAAAATGTGACAAAAAATATTGTACACAACTTCCTGCAGTCAGAATTAAAAAAAAAAATAATAATAAAAATTTGATGAAAAATGAGCTGATTTACTAAAAAATGTTTCACTGCGCATGCGCGAATGCATTCAAAATATAATGTGCATAATATTTTAGCCAAGTTTATAGAACAACTATTGTGAAAGCGTGAAAAACATAGCTTGAAAATTCTAAAAATTATTGTTGATTGAATAAGGTCGAAATCCGCTGTTCCCAAAATGAAACATAAAGATGAGGGGCTGTATCCAAATACAGTAAAGAACGTGCAATATTGTGCATGCTATATTGGCACAAATTAATGGATTTATTGATACATCCCCTCATCTTTTTGCTTCATTTTGGGATCAACGGAATTCGAGATTATTCTTTAAACGATAATTTTCAGAATTTTCAAGCTATGTTAAAGACTTTTGCAAATGTTGATCTTTACACTTAGCTAATACATTATGTACATTATATTTTGATAGCATTTGCGCATGCGCAGTGAAACATTTTTTAATAAACCTGCTCATTTTTATCCAATTTTTATTATTTTTTATTTCTGATTACGTGGTATTGTGTACAATGTCCTTTGTCATATTTTCGGAAAAGAACTTTTTTTTTATATTAAGAACTCTATAAACTATAATCAAACAATTTGGCAAAATTTGGGATTCATTTTATAAAAACTTTAATTTATCTACGAATATACATGCTATTCTCATAAAAATGAACACAGGTTTTTGCAACAAGGCACTTATTCATAATCACTATGTTGAACGCATTTGCTACGTTTATACAGGTTTATCCAAACTATCGTTTTTTTTCAATTTGTTGACGGTCCCTCAGGGGTTTCTGGAAAAATCTTCATGGAAACATATGACCTGTACTATTCTGTTTACACACCTGGAGTTTCAAGATAATTCCTCATGTATTTTTCTAGATATTTAAGAAAACATCTAAAATCGCAAGTGACCGGTCACCTTCGGTCATATGGTGTACATATGGGAGCCAAACATAGTAGTCAGTTCACTCCCTCCCACCGTTGTGCCTGCGCTACAATGCAGCCGGCTAGTCATACCGCCGTGAATACGCACCAACGCAGCCTGTCAGTTCACTTCCTCCTAACACCGCGCCTGCGCCCCAACGCAGTATTTTGAATTTTACATCATAGCAATTATACACCACTATTAAAAAATCAAATTCATCGAGCTATGACTTGTAAAAAAAAAAAAAAAAAAAAAAAAAAAAAAAACATTCATAAAGCTATCACTCAACCATATCTGTTATATTTAAATATTAATAAATTATTTATTCAAATTGAAAATTTTTGGCTGTCAAGGATTCGACCTTCCGCGGTCCGGATGTGGACCACGATCCGCCTGTTGCCGACCGTGGGTTTTATATATATAAGTCGTGTGGGTTCTCCACAAAGTTAGTTAAACTGTGTAAGAAAGACAAGTATAGAAGCTTTATTTAAAATACCAGAATCGGGTTGTATATAAACTAGGTAGAACTGTAGCGTTCTCATTTTAACTTTGATTCTAAAAGAATATATAACTCCTTTACAACTGCGAGAAACATTAATATTATATATATAAAAAAAAAGTACAATTGATTCAATCTGTAAGACTTGAAATAAGATGTATGTAAAAGTAATAAAATTAATCTGTCAGATGAAAAGCACACAACAGATCAAAAATACTATCCATATTATGATTGATATAACTTTTTATTCATACATTACAAAGCATACATATATGTAATTCGATGATATATATTATATAGTGTAGGTCCCTGTCATGCGTTCCAGAATTTAATGACAGGATACGAGGAAAAACTCTTTGACAGCTTTTGTGTTACTTTATAGAATATATTTATGTACGTCGTGGGAAAAGAAAAAAAATTAAACATCCCCTACTAACTCCTCAACAAATTGTCGTAGAAGAAATTTACCGGTACCGAATGATTGGAAATAAAGTCTACTTTTAAATGATGTGTATAAAATATGCTAAGGGGCCATCTACATATTAAAACGAACCCAAACTTCATTTTTTTCAATGGCAATACCCAATTTTAACAAAATATTTCAAATCTTCGGTTCAAACTATGTCTAGACATCAAATTTTAAGTCACTTGAATGGTAAGTTTTTGAATTATAAACATTCAAAATTTAGTGTTTCTAATGTTAAATTACATTTTCATATTTTTATTTATATCACCTAAAATTATACTCCGAATGTGCTAATTTTTTGTGTAGCAATAATACTAAAATGCCCAATCATAAATACGTTGAATTTACAATTTTTATAATTTTATGATATGAATTAGGAATTATGCAATTAATATTCGAAAAAATTATGAATTGTAACCTACAATTTTTTGGTGGATTTAGGTTTATTAAGTCCTGCTTTATGGAAATCTAAAATTTCACATTTTTTTTTCCAAGTAGTTTTCAAATTATGCTTAAAAAACAGCAAAATGTTGGTTTAAGACCCAACTATCCCTTTAAGATCAACTATCCCCTTAACCTATCCCTTTAAGACCCAACCCGCACGATCGTGCGGGTTAGACATTCATTTAAAGCTTTGCTTCTCGGTCGTATGTAATAAAAACACGAATCGAACGATAATTCTGGTTTGCAGATAAAGTAAAGTATAATTTTTATCAACAGGTAGCAATTGCAGTCTATGCTTTAATTTCTACAGGCATGGCTAGCTTTGTTTACAAATACACCGGGTCTTAAAGGGCTATGATAGAATTGATTTGATATTTTTAAATTTCTTCTACTATCCTGTAATCTAGCAGTCTTCAATCACTTCTTGAAGGGCGCTTAAGATGCCTTGATCAAGAAGGGGGCTCTCTCGGTCAACAATCTCGTACTGAACTTTAATTCTGATACAGTCCATAAAATACGCTCGTTTTAAAATAATTAATTTCTGGGAAACTTATTGTACGAATTACACAAAAATTTGTTTTTAGGCTAATTCAAGGGTGTAGAGTTCATTTATGCTGTCAGAAATGTGTACTGCTATTGAAAAAAAAGTTATGGTTCATTTTAATATGTAGATGTCCCCCTAAGCAAATTTTACATTATTTAAAAGTAGTCTTTGTTATCAATAGTATGGTACCAGTAACTTTCTTCTGCGATAATTCTTTGTAGACTTAGTAAGGGGTGTTTACTTTTTTTTCCACGACTTCAAAGATCATACAAGAAAAATTTCTGAATTTCAACCATACTTTTTCCTGGCGTAGGAGCATCTCAAAAAGCAGATATGTTCTTAAAATTAGTTGATAAATAAAACATAAAGACAAAAATATCATATTTAAAAATTCCGCCGTTTTCAAGAAATATTACTTTATCACTGGTTGGAGAAATTTATGATTTGAAATACATTCATTTTATAGAGAGTGGAAGTTTCATTTTAATTTCACGATTCATAAAGAATACCGTTTGGTACTTGCAGCAAGAGATAACTATTGCATAAAATTAAGTGTATTTTTCTAATAAAATTATGCGCAATGTTAATTTTGACGCAAAATTCGCGGGAAAAAAGAGAAAGTGATCTCAGGGACAAAAGGGATAATTTTCGTATTTTTGAAATTTGTTTGCTGGTTTCAAAGAAATGTGATTTTAGGTAGCTTTCATTAAAAAAAGCTACCTATTGCAGCCGTTCGGAGGAAAGCCATTTCAAGAAATGTTGGTATATTTTCATCGATCATGATCCCCAGACCCCGAAACCACCCTCCGTTCAAAAGTTGATATATATATATATATATATGGGTCATTTTCAATAAATGCATACAATTCAGAAAAAACATTTAAAAAAAATTACTTTTAAATTTCACATTAAAAATTAAATAAGTGATAATGTATAAGTTAGATGTGTCTGTAAATATAATTAATTAAGCACTTTAGCTTTTGGTATAATTTTTATATACTATTTTACTATATTTTATACACTATTTACCAGTAACATCGTAACAGACTTGACATTAACAGCAAAATATCTTCCAAAACCTATATGCTAATTATTAACACTAAGAAACAAAACAAAATCTTTAATATATTAACTAGATAATAATATTCAAGCAAAAGAAAGTACTAAACTTATATTTTTAACATAAAAAATTAGGTAACAGACTTGACATTGAATAAAAATACTCACCTTTATAAAAAAATTCTTTTCTCCACTACACTGTTGTTTTTCAACTGCAAAAGAAAATGGCTACAAGTAAATATTTAACTAGTTGCCGAAACGTCAGTGAAGGCTTACTGTGGAGACACGAAAAGTTTTGGTTTCTGTTAGTCTGTCTGTTAGTCTGTCTGTTAGTCTGTCTGTCTGTTCCACGATAACTGCCGCAAAAAGCATCCGATCGGCTTGAAACTCACTGAGCATGTTGATGAGGTACCCGAACTTAGATATATAGTTTTTGGTTAAATTTGGTTCATTCGTTCGGGAAATATGGAGCATTTTATTTTGCTCTATAATGCTTTTCTATGGCAAATCAGACGATTTTCAGATTTTCATTTGTTGAATAAAATGGCTCATATGAAAAATGGATTTAAATGGTAAATTTTTGATGCTGAAATATTTAAATAAGATTATTAAATTATTCCAATTAGTTTGAAATTTTGTCAATATATTTGCGAGATTTTTTTAATTAGGTTTATAATATTGGGGGAAATTTTATGCATGTTTTCCAATAATATAAAGGATTTTGTTTTATCAATTGACATAATGCATATTTAATTTTTTCCTTTTCTTTCATCTGATACCTAGCAACGTATTTGGTCCTAATAATATTAGTATAATTGCGTGTATAATGTTTGAGTAAAGCCAACGTCAAAACGGATGAATTAATGCATTTGTATCTTTGCATATAGATGGATTTTAGCCTGGAAATAAAAATAAGCAATATTTCATTTATTTTATTTATTTTATTCGAATATTTTGCTTAAAAATACAAAAGTTCATTATTTATATAAAGAATAACGTAACATTTTCCCATAACATTTATCAATATTTCTTTAATTGTTCCCAAGAAAATCAAAACCCGGCATAATATTTTCTTTTAAACAATTTTCAATTGAAATGTTTTGTCGTGAAACAGGAAAATTAAAAATAAAATTAAGAATAGAAAAATTAATATGGCGGCATATTGGAAATAAAAAGAAAACTCTCGAGTTCTTAATATAACAAGATGAAAAGTTTTGAGTAAGTACGCATAGCAGGTGAATTAGACGTCATTTATCGAAAACAAAAATGCTGGAATAAAAAGATCTTGGGTAAAATAAAATTAACTATTATTCACGGAGGAAAGAGATAGATGGAGATGCAGTATACCGTAAAAACAGTTTGCAATACGATGTGCGTTATCGCTCAGATTTAAATGCCCTCACTCTGCCCTAACAAAACAAGCACGTGGAACAGGGACCGAATTCTTTGACTTCATCCCTACATTTTGTCTGTAAAATGAAAATGATCTGCTTATATTTAAGCAATAAGCATTCTAAAGTAGCATTTCATTGTATTATGAATTAAAAACTGTATTGCTAAAAATATTATTCTGTTTTTTTTTTAAGCACGTTGCTGTGTTGTGCCGAATGTAGCGGATTTTTAGGGTTACATTTTTGGCGTCACTTCAAGATTTATTGTTTGTGTACGGTTAACATGAATATTTTAATTTTAATTGAAATATTATTAATTTATATATAAAAAAAAAAACTTATGCTTATCCTTATAAATCACAGCGTAAAAATATCTAAGATATACTATAAGCATCCGCACAATCAATAAAAAATTAAGATTGTAAATTTAAATAGACTACGGGGGGTTCAGGGGGGCAGAGCTCCCCTGAAGAAATGCAATTTTTGATTTAAAAACTTACCAGAATAAGTAGCTCATCAGAATTTCAGAACATCAATCTATAACCACTTGTTTAACACTTTTAATTTCTGAAACATTACGAAGTATTTTGTATGCTTATAAATATTTATGTAATTTGAAAACTTTAAAAAGCGATTTGTAGGAAGTTGAATATTACGCAATGAGTGTTAAAAAACAATGACTTGCAAAGATAAAGTTGAGGCTCCTGATCCGCAGATTTACTAGTATAAGTGTTTTTATTGCAAATGTGCTGCCGTCTCTTGGTGAAATTGTCAACCTTTATTTCATGAAATTGTAGCTTGGCACCCACCCTTACACCCTTGACAAAATATGAGGGACAAAACGTTTTGTAGATTTTTTTTTTTCTGGAATAATGTTAGAAATTTAAAATAATGATGATTTATCTCATTAAATGTCTCAATTACTTTTCTTTTAAAGTGAAAAATTAAGTGAAAAAAATATTACAGAATTATAAAATACAGAAGAGGGACAGCTATTAGGTAGCTTTCATTACAAAAAGCTACCTATTGCAGCCGTTCGGAGGAAAGCTATTTAAAAAAATTTTGGTATATTTTCATCGATCATGACCCCCAGACCCCGAAACCACCCTCCGTTCAAAAGTTGATACACACACACACACGTATATATATATATATATATATATATATATATATACCCGTATATATATATATATATGATCTTTGTCACACAGTAACTCTCGTATTTATGAACCGATTTGGATGAAACTCGGTGTGTACATATAACAAACAAATGTCTCGACTGAGTTCGTTGGCCAGCATCATCTGCCATATTGTTTCAAAATGGCGGCCATTTAAATAAAAAAAAATAAATTAGAAATGTGGTACCAAAAAATTGAAAATGGAAAAATATTTTTTTCTTATGTGTTTGACCTTGATACAAAGATTCCGGAGCAGTTTTTGTTTCGCCTATATCTTAAAAAATGGCTGAGTTATAGCACTTTGAATTTCTAGCGGGGCTGACATTTTGAAATGACCTGATTTTTGTCACGCGATAACAGGCCTATTTATGAACCGATTTGGATGTACCTTGGTGTATACATAATACGTACTAATTTCTCGACCGAATTAGTACGCCAGCTTCATCTGCCATCTTGTTTCAAAATGGCGGTCATTTAATTTTTTTTTAAGTTTAAAATTTAAAATGAGGTACCAAAAAATTGGAAAATGAAAAAGTTTTTTTTTTGTATGTGTTTGACCTTAATACCAAGATTCCGGAACAGTTTTTTTTCTTCTATATCTCAAAAAATGGCTGAGTTATAGTATTTTGAATTTCTATTGTGGCTGATATTTTGAAACAGCCTGAATTTTGTCACGCGATAACAGGCGTATTTATGAACCGATTTGGATGTAACTTGGTGTGTACATAGTACATACCAAAGTCTCGACCGAGTTCGTTGGTCAGCTTCATTCGCCATCTTGTTTCAAAAGGGCTGCCATTAAAAAAAATAAATTTTAAATTTAAAATGAGTTATCAAAAATTGAAAAAAGAAAAAGATTTTTATGTGTTTAACCTTGATACAAAGATTCCGGAACAGTTTTTGTCTCGTATATATCGTTAAAAAATGGTTGAAATATAGCACTTTGAATTTCTAGCATGGCTGACATTTTGGAACGATCTGATATTTGTCACGTGATAACACGCGTATTTATTAACCTATTTCGATGTAAGAAGGCATGTGGATAGTATATCGTAATGTCTCGACCAAGTTCGCTGGCCAGCTTCATCAACCATCTTGTTTCAAAATGGAGGCCATTAAACTAAATAAAAAAAATTATATTTAAAATGAGGTGCAAAAAAATTAGAAATTAGAAAAGGTTTCTTTCTTATGTATTTGGCCATGATATAAGGATTTCGGAGCATTTTTTGTTTTGTCTTTATCTTAGAAAATGGCTCAGATATAGTAGTTTAAATTTCTAACGTGTGGTGACATTTTGAAAAATCTGAATTTTTTGCCTGCGACAGAACTTGCATATATCAACCGATTCCGATGTGAGTGAGCTTGTGCACAGGAATTACTAAGGTCTCGACCATGTTCACTCGCTAGCCTCATCCACCATATTGTCTTAAAATGGCAGAACTTCAAGATATCGCCGAATTTGGTAACCAAATATAAGTTACTTGAAATAAAAGCAGCTTTGATAAAACTGACTAATTTCGCGAAATTCTCATTCATAATGATTTAGTACTGATCAAGATTAGGATTGAATCTCCTATAATCGGTTTCCACTAAATTGTGCTTCGTGTGTTTGAATAATATAAGCTTGCTTTAAAAAAAATAAAGAATATGAAAGCTACCTCTTCCTCCCGGCACTGGCCGGAAGCACTTTTTTTTTTTCCTTCTACTAGATGCAGAAATCTGCATCTTTACGAAAAAAATATGAAAGTGATTATTTTTATGTTTTAAAAATATGTTGTGTAGTGTAATTAAATAAATATAATATTTATAGTCAGTTTTAAATAATATATTATGAGTACAATTTTTTTTTTTTCTACTGTGGGACAGCATATGTATGCATATTTTGAAAATGACCCATATATATATCTGATCTTTGTCATACTATAACTCTCGTATTTATGAAACGATTTGGATGTAGCTGGGTGTGTACATAGTACATACCAATGTCTCGACCGAGTTCGTTCGCCAGCTCCATACGCCATTTTGTTTGAAAATGCGGCCTTTTTAATATTTTTAAAAAAAATTAAAATTTGAAATGTGGTACCAAAAAATGGAAAATGGAAACATATTGTTTTCTTATGTGTTTGATCTTGATACAAAGATTCCGAAGCATTTTTTGTTGCGTCTGTATCTTAAAAAACGGTTGAGTTATAGCACTTTGAAATTCTAGTGTGGCTGACATTTTGAAACGACCTGATTTTTGTCACGAGATAACAGGCGTATTTATGAACCGATATGGATGTACCAACGTGTGTACATGTACATACCAATGTCTCGAACGAGTTCGTTGGCCAGCTTCATCCGCCATCTTGTTTCAAAATGGCGGCCATTTAATTTTTTTTTTTAATTTTAAAATTTGAAATGTGGTACCAAAAAATTGAAAATGGAAAAATATGTTTTTCTTATATGTTTGACCTTGATACAAAGATTCCGGAGCCGTTTTTGTTTCGTCTATATCTTAAAAAATGGCTGAGTTATAGCACTTTGAATTTCTAGCGTAGCTGACATTTTGAAACGTCCTGATTTTTGTCACGCGACAACAGGCGTATTTATGAAAAGATATGGATGTACCTTCGTGTGTACATAGTACATACCGATGTGTCGACCGAGTTCGTTGGCCAGCTTCAACAGCCATCTTGTTTCAAAATGGCGGCCATTAAAAAAAAAATTAAATTTTAAATAAGGTACCAAAAGATTGGAAAATGAAAAAGATTTTTTTCTTATTTGTTTGACCTTAGTACAAAAATTCCGGAACAGTATTTGTTTCGTCTATATCTAAAGAAAATGGCTGAGTTATAGCATTTTGAATTTCTATTGTGGCTGATATTTTAAAACGACCTGATTTTTGTCACGCGATAACAGGCGTATTTATGAACTGATTTGGATGTAACTTCATCTGTACATAGTACATATCAATGTCTCGACCGAGTTCGTTGGCCAGCTTCATTCGCCATCTTGTTTCAAAAAGTTGCCATTAAAAATAATTAAATTTAAAATTTAAAATGAGGTATTAAAAAATTGGAAAATGAATAAGATTATTTCTTGTATGTGTTTGACCTTAATACAAAGATTCCGGAACAGTTTTTGTTTCGTCTATATCTAAAAAAATGGCTGAGTTATAGCATTTTAAATTTCTATTATGGCTGACATTTTGAAACGACCTGATTTTTATCACGCGATAACAGGCGTATTTATGAACCGACATGGATGTAACTTGGTGTTTACATAGTACGTACCAGTGTCTCGACCGAGTTCATCCGCCATCTTGTTTCAAAATGGCGGCCATTTAAACAAATTTAATTTAAAATGAGGTATCAAAAAATTGGAAAATGAAAAAGATTTTTTATGTGCTTGACCTTGATACAAATATTCCGGAGCAGTTTTTGTTTCGTCTATATCTTAAAAATGGTTGAATTATAGCACTTTGAATTTCTAGCATGGCTGACATTTTGAAACGATCTGATATTTGTCACGCTATAACACACGTATTTATTAACCTCTTTTGATGTAAGATGGCATGTGGATAGTATATAGCAATGTCTCGACCAAGTTCGCTGGCCAGCTTCATCCGCCATCTTGTTTCAAAATGGCGGCCATTAAATTAAAAATAAATTATATTTAAAGTGAGGTGCAAAAAATTAGAGATTGAAAAAGATTTCTTTCTTAAGTATTTGACCTTGATATAAGGATTCCGGAGCTTTTTTTGTTTTGTCTTTATCTTAAAAAATGGCTCAGATATAGCAGTTTGAATTTCTTTATGTGGGTGACATTTTGAAAAATCTGATTTTTGCCTGCGACAGCACTCGTATATATGAACCGAAGCCGATGTGAGTGAGCATGTGCACAGGAATTACTAAGGTCTCGACCAAGTTCACCGATTAACCTCATCCATCATGTTGTCTTAAAATGGCAGGAACTTCAAGATATCGCCGAATTTGGCAACCAAATATAAGTTACTTTAAATAACAGCAGCTTGAATAAAGCTGACTAATTTCGCGAAATTGTCATTCATAAGGATTTAGTATTGATAAAAATTAGTATTGAATCTTCTATAATCGATTTCCACCAAATTGAGCTTCGTGTGTTTGAATAACATAAGCTAGATTTTTAAAAATAAGGAATATGAAAGCTACCTCTTCCTCCCGGCACTGGCCGGAAGGACTTTTTGATGATGTGATGATAATAGTATATGATGATAGTATATAATGTTTTGTATTTTCTTTGTATATTTGTTTTACTGTGTCAACGAGTAATTTTGAAATATGCCGGGAAATGAAGCAAGTGGCAGCGGTCATCCGGAATTTTAAATGTTTCTTAAATAGTCGTTGCAGTTCAAATTCTTTGAAATTTTAGGAGTTAAAGCAAAATATGTTTGTAGCTTGTGTGAGGGGTTAGTAGTGCTAAAGCCAATTGGTAGGCCCTCCGCCCGGCCGACTCTGTAGCTTGTGTGAAACAATTCAGAATAACTATTGATATCTAGTGGCGAAATGGCTCAGTAACAGTTTCCTTTTTCATTTCGCCTATTTAGTACAGTAGTTAAAAATAATAGACCTTGTTGTCTGAACTCTTTGAGACTTTGAGAAGTCATAAATATAATTGTTTTGCACGCCGTGAGAAGCAATCGTGAAGAAATGTCGATATCTTGTTGAGAATTGAAAACGTTTTCTTCTCGCATTCTTTCTTCTTGTTTTGGGTTCGGTTCCGTTAGCATAACAAACAAAAAAAATAGTTCTTGTAGTCCAATTTCTGTAATATTTTAATAGATCAGAAATGTAACTATATCCAACTCTTCATTTAAATTTCGTAAAAAATGTATATTTAGTTATGAAAACTTCAGTCGAAGTCGAGCAAAACTGCAAGGAAACACCTCGATTTTTATTGCTTTCGGCGAAATTTTAACCTATTTTTTTTTCTAAAAAACAGTTTTTCTTACCCGAACGTTTTGAAATTTTAGAATGTGATGCAAATCCAATTTGTAGAGAAGCTCTAAAAATATTGTGTTGAAATACGAACTTTTAGGCACTTTTACCGCAAAAAAATATCGTCTCCTTAAGGCGCAAAGTTCTCTGCGGTTGCGAATTTTTTCGATAGGGTTATATTTAAAAAAAAAAAAAAACAATTGCATCTTTGAGCAGAAAAAAGATTATAGGTTTACAAATGTATTTTTTATTAATTGGTGCCTCGCAAATTGCGGCCTAAGGAAGTGACGCCAAATGGTAGAAAACGAGAATTACGGAAACTATCCATTTTGAATATTTTTTTTTCAAAGAGTTTTTTCCAAACAGATTACAGTATTTAAGACATAGACGTACGTTCCTTAAGAATATTACTTCCGTTTTAGCTATATTAAATAGTTAGGTAGTTCGAGGTTACAAAAAACAGTAGACCACCATAAATTGCAGCATTTGGTTCATCAGCTATACGGCTGTATCGGTACAACTGTAAAATTCGGGATTATGGTAATGCACATGAACATGCGCTTTTGACAACTCGAAATGAAATGGAAGCTCTTGAAAGATAGTGCGTTGCGAGTATTAATTAAATTCTCAGAATATTAGAAATTTAAAATTATGTGTCTCAGGTGCAACGCCGTGGACTTACCCTACAGAAACATTCAGTCTGGTATATGCTGCAGATTTTCCAAACCATCGCACTACACACTCAGACAGACAGAACGAAACCTTTTTTTATTATTATAAAATAATAACAGGTATAATTTATTATTTGAAACATCATAACAATAATGTTCAAAGATAATGATTTCCGAAATTCTCGTGAAACATAATTAAGAATACTCTTTATCATGTTAAAGAATATTCCATGAGACGTTTAAGCGGAAATTACGGGCACTCAATGGTGAAATAAAATGATTAATCGGTATCAATAGCAATTCGAATTGAGAAATTTTTACAGCTGTTATTAGTGCGATATATAGTTTTAGACAATATTAATAATCTTAAATTGTACCTTGATCTTATTAAACATAAAGTAACTGTGATATTTTAATTTCTAAGTCTAAAATTAAATTTATTTAAACATTATTGTACGTTTTCTCATTCATCTTATCCTTCGAAACAGTTATTTAAATGTGTTTCCTTTACAAATAAAAAAGAAAATCTATATATCTTAACTTTTTTAATATAAATTTATTACAGTTGTTATAAAATTTATAAGTAGCTGATCCGCTCGGCGTTGACCGGATCCGAAAAGGTAAAGTACGAAATGCGAAAAAAACTCTAAAAATGGCAATAAATAATTATGCAATGTTTAAGAATCTCAGCACATATCCGGACAAACTTTAGGGAAACGAGAACAAAATTTATTCTTTAGTGACAAATTGAAAGGGAATTCCTTTTTTCTATTCTGGAAATATAACACTGAACGAAAAAAGAAAAAAAAAAAACGCTAAAAAATTAATAAACAAAATAAAATAAAATTGCGAAAATAAATATATATATATATACGAATTCCAAATAATCTTTATTGAAAAGATGACATCGTTTACAATAATGAATTAAAGATTAAAACTGGATTTATTTTATTAATGTGGGGAAATCGCCGCAAAACTTAAAAAATATATATAAAATACAAAACTCGTAGAGGACGAAATTTACGTTGGTGGAGCAAAAATAACCGGAATTATTTCATGAATGCACAAATTTATCCGAAACGTGAAATCACTATAAAAATCACATTGATAAACTCAGATGACAAAATGCTTTATATTAGGCTAGAAGTCTTGAACGTTATTCTTTTTAAGAATGTGTAAAAATTTGCGGCAGAAAACGAAAGACAGTACAAATTGCATTAAAAACAACGCAAAAATAAAAATATTGTGTACGAATCACAAATAAACTTTAATGAAAAAATGAGAAATTTTTCAGAATTGTGAAAAATTTTAAAACCGGATTAGTTTTAAGAATGCGAAACAATCACCGCGAAAAAAAAAAAACAAACAAAATGCTAAAAATAGCATAAAAATTCCTAAAAAATTAAAGTTGGCAGAAAGAAATATGTAGTATACTGGGGTAAAACATTGTAACAGTAATCCTTTCAAGAATGTCTAAAATAGAACCGAAACGACAAAAAAATACGGAAGTAATTTTGACTATCACGGAAGTCAAAATGTACATTCGCGGAAAAAAAGTAAACACTCCTTACTAACTTCGCAAAAAAAATATCGTAGAAGAAAGTTACTCGTACCATGCGATTGGTAATAAAGAGTACTTTTAAATGATGTATATAAAATTTGCTTAGGGGCCATCTATATATTAAAACGAACCATAACTTTGTTTTTTTCTATAACAGTACACAATTCTGACAGCATAAATTAACTCTACACCCTTTAATTACGCTACAATCACATTTTTATGCACTTCGTGTTATAAGTTTCCGAGAAAATAATTATTTTAAAACGAGTGTATTTTAGGGTTTATCCAAATCGAAATTTGGTATTCCATTGTTGACCGAGAGAGCTCCTTTCTTGATCAGGTCATCTGAACCCTTTAATTCCCATTATAGAATACGTTCCAGAAATTACGTACTTCAGAGAGTCTGTCTTTACACCAGAAAGTTTCAATGGTTAATTTAGCTATATTTAATTACGGAATATCTGATATTAATTAAAGCAAATATTGCTGTTTTCATTTTCTAGTCTGAATTAGGTATTTAGGAATAAAAAAAATCTATTAAATTCAAGACACTGTTGTTTGCATATGTGCAAAGCTGCATACTAGAGGGTTAAGCGCCACTGAAGAAGTCATTGAAGACAGCTAGATTACAAGATAGCATAAGAAATTTCAAAATATCTAGTCACTTCTATCATAGACGCACCCTTAAACCATCATTTTGAAGTTTTTTAAGCAAAATTTGAAACTACTTGGAAGAAAAAAGTGAAATTTTGGATTTCCACAAAGCATGAATTAATAAATCTAAATGCATAAAAAAATATAGGTTGCAATTCATAATTTTTTCGAATATTAATTTCATAATTCATAATTCATATCATAAAATTATAAAAATTGCAAATTCAAAGTAGTTATGTTAGGGTATTTTGGTATCATTGCTACACAACAAAATAGCACTTAAGGAATATAATTTCATGAGATATTAAGGAAAATATGAAAATGTTATTTAACATCAGAAGCACAAAATTTTGAATGCTTATAATGCAAAAACTAATCATTCAAATAACTTGAAATTTGGTGTTTATGCATAGTTTGAACCGAAGATTTGAAATATCTTGTTAAAATTGGGTATTGCTAAAGAAAAAGATGAATTTGGGGTTCGTTTTAATATGTAGATGGCCCCTAAGAAAATTTTATATACATCATTTAAAAGTAGACTTTATTTCCAATCGCTCTGTACCAGTATCTCTCTTCTACGATAAATTGTTGAAGAGTTAGTAGAGGTGTTTACTCGCCCCCCCCCCCCCCCTCCGAAACGATTGTACTACATTAGTCTGTATGTTTGATACAAAAGACAATCTACAAATGTCAAAAATTCATCTCTGAGATAAAAATAAATCTCAAAGTCGCACCAAAATTTGCAAAAATTATGGAAGACAAAATTTACTACATTAGGCTGAAAATTTAAAACAGATTTATTTTTACGAATGAAAAAAACTCTCTGAAACGGATCACGAAAACTCCCAGTCCCAGAAAAGTCCCAGAGGACAAAATTTATTATATTAGGCTAACCATTTGAAACCGAATACCTTTTCTGAATGCTAAAACATCGCCGTGAAACGCGAAAGACGCTGAGAATTGCTAAAAATGAAAAGAATCCGCAGAACAAAATTTACTGAAATAAGCTAAATGCTTGAATTTCTTTTAGGAATGTCAAAATAATGCTGCAGAAGAAAAAAAAAAGCTTAAAATAGCTAACGTTTTAAAAAAAAAATGCAGAGAACAAAATTTATATAGTGTTTAAAACATTGTAATTGGAATTTTTACACGTATATCAAAAATCGACTCAGTATGCGAAAAAACACTAAAAATCACATGCAAAATTAAAAAAAAAAATTACAGAAAGTGTTGCGTCAAAATTTACTATATTAGCCTAAAATTTTCAAAGAATTCATTTTATGAATGCAAAAATATTGCGTCTTAAATGCTATCTCCGATTAAAACTTGATGCAACTGAGTTATTCCCTGGTTTAGGAGTCACAATTTTTGTTAGCACTTTTATAAAATCTGATATTTTAATTCTGTTTTTACCTTTTATTCGTTATAATCGACATTTTCTACTTTTAAATTAGTAATAGATAAAAAAGAAATAAAACCATGTTTATCTAAATTGATATTTGTTTTCATATACGTATTTTTAAGTACAGAAAATGTTAATTTTTTTGAGAAAGTGCAGGAAAAAATGAAGACGGGAAGGGGGGGGGTGCAACAGAATATCAGGCACAGAGCTTCTCTTTGGCTTAATCAGAATTATAAGAAATATTGTACGATTTTATCTATTTCTAAGGTTGATATATTTGTCATGTGACATTTTATAATAAAGTTATATGCAATAAATAGTCTAGTTATCAATATTATAAATATCTTTTAAATAGTTTTTTAACCTTTAACTGATGTCACAGAAATTGTCACATAACTAGTGTGAAGCGGTCTGTGAGACCGCTACATCGAAAGATGAATAAAAGGCACGATTAACTCATAGGATGGTGTTTTTGTGCTAAACTTTTTGCACAGGACTGTTATAATTGAATATCACCTATTCAAAAGTCTCTGGTGATAGTACTAAAGTTTCAAATGGAATAAAATTTCGGTAGTGTTTGTAGTTAAACTGAAAATTGCAAGTTAAACTAAAAAATTTAAAAAAGCCGCGGTCTGAGAGACCGGTAACATCAGTTAAAGGTTAACTCGTAAGCTCCACACTGTGAATTCGCACCGACCGAAATGTCGGCGTCTTTAATTAATGCGCATTTTTCATTCACAAAGTAAGAATTTTGATAAAATCAAATATTTCATTTGGATTCCTTATTAAATTTCGTATATGGATCATGTAGTTATATTTCATTATCACCAGACTGCCAGCAAAATTATGCGGAGTTGAAGTTACAGAAACTCAAATCGCACTGGTGTATAAATTATGGGTTAATATTGACGCCCGAATTTCGCGAATTTTAAACGATGTTTTCTATGATAATCATTTAGTTGTAGTTATGGTCACAGCTCTTTGGCAAAGAGGGATGAGAGCTTTTTATATTAGCAACGCATTTATTTATTTGAGGGTTATTTATATTAGGCATTATATGCAGCATTCAAATAACTTTTGCATATTAACAGTGTAAAATTGACACAAAGCACGGTGCTGCGCCGTTATAAATATTTCAAGAATAATATTGAAAAGTTTAATTATTAATAGTCCTGTACTTAAATTTTAGTACAAAATCCCCTGTGAGTTAATAGAGTTACCCTGTGAGTTAATAGAGACTTTCATTCATCTTTTAATCAAGTGGTCTCGGGGACTGCTCACACTAGTTATGCAACAATTCTTGCCACAGCAGTTAAGGGTTAATTAAATTAAAAAATATTTACAGTTAACCCTTAACTGCTGTTAGAGCTGCTTTTTTAAAATTTTCACAGTTTAACTTTTAATTTCCAGTTTAATTGTCGATACAGCGAAATTTTGCTTCATTTGGAGCCTAGTGCTGTTGTTTGAAATGTTTGATAAATCAAAATTTTATTAAAAATAGTACTGTACAAACAGTTTAGTGTAAAAACAGTATTTTATGAATTAATCGCGCATTTTAGTCATTATTCAATTGAATGGTTTCGCAGACCGCTCACCGTTGTAATGTATCAATTTTCTGTCACAGCAGTTTATCGTTAAATGAACTTTTTCAGATGAATTGTAATACATAAAATGAATTATCACATTTAGGACTATGAACGTCGCATTTAGGTTTTAGCTGCCATAAATGCGACAAAAATAACCTAAATGCGACAATCCTATATTGTGGTTTTATACTACAGATAATTATTAAATTTCTAAAAAACAAGTTAGTTTTTAACTAAAGGTACAGTATTCAGTAATTTGTTGCTTAATAAAATATACATTTATATAATAAAATCCCCAAAATACTCTAAATGCGACAAAACTACGGAGAATCGTGTCTCATTTAGGCAGACTGACCTTATACGCAACAGAACAAATTCTATTGCCAATAAGGTTATCTGAGAGAAGTATGCCAACTGGTTGATGTGCCAGGTATCTAAATCGGTAGAGCATTGGTAATTCAAGCCTGCATATTGGGTTAGATTTCCAGCTTGAGCATATATTTGCTTTGTTGGAAAAATCCAATTCGTGTTATAACAATTCAGCATCTTCATTTTTATCTCTAATCGTCTATTTCTATTCTCTTTTCCGAAAATTTATTTAAAAAAATAATAAATTAATAAAAATAAAAAATTCACCTCTGAGATAAAAATAAATCTCAAAGTCGCACCAAAATTTGCAAAAATTATGGAAGACAAAATTTACTACATTAGGCTGAAAATTTAAAACAGATTTATTTTTACGAATGAAAAAAACTCTCTGAAACGGATCACGAAAACTCGCAATAAAAATTTCTAAAAATACAAAAGTCCCAGAGGACAAAATTTATTATATTAGGCTAACCATTTGAAACCGAATACCTTTTCTGAATGCTAAAACATCGCCGTGAAACGCGAAAGACGCTGAGAATTGCTAAAAATGAAAAGAATCCGCAGAACAAAATTTACTGAAATAAGCTAAATGCTTGAATTTCTTTTAGGAATGTCACAATAATGCTGCAGAAGAAAAAAAAAAAGCTTAAAATAGCTAAAGTTTAAAAAAAAAAAAATGCAGAGAACAAAATTTATATAGTGTATTAAAACATTGTAATTGGAATTTTTACACGTATATCAAAAATCGACTCAGTATGCGAAAAAACACTAAAAATCACATGCAAAATTAAAAAAAAAAAATTACAGAAAGTGTTGCGTCAAAATTTACTATATTAGCCTAAAATTTTCAAAGAATTCATTTTATGAATGCAAAAATATTGCGCAGAATGCAGAAGAGCGCATTAAAAACCGTGAAAAAAATCTAAAACCGCTAGCAATCGCAAGGAAACTTGCTAAAATTAAAAAAATAAAGGAAGACAAAAATTTACTATATTAGGCTAAAAAGTTGAAATAGAATTTAGTTTTACTAATGTTGAAAAATCGCCGCGAAACGCATTAAAACTTATGGAATAACAATTGCGAAATGGGAATTCGCGAAAAATTAAAAAAAATAATTTTCGAAATCCGAATTAACATTATTAAAATGATAAAAATAATTTTGGTGTACTAAGACATTTTATTCAGAATTCCTTCACAAATGTAAAAGAAATTGCCACGAAAGGATAGAAAACGTTAAAGATATCATAAAAAATCGCTAAAATTAACTGTTCGCAATAGATATAATTTTCTGTAGTTAACTAAAATACTGTAACAGGAGTTCTAAAATATTGTGACCGAAAAATCACAGACGAAGGCAAATAAAAACTATAAAAATCGCTGAAAGTCCCGATAAAATTTCAAATAAAAACTCTAAAATTTATAAATCAGGGAGGACAAAATTTATTATGTTAGACAAATAGCTTTAAACAGAATTTCATTTAATATTGTTGAAAAATCGCATCGAAACGCGAAGAAATTCTTAAAATCGCATAATAAATTTCGCAAATTATAAAAAAAAAAAAATGACTGTACGAAATCCAAATAAACATTACTGAAAAGGGCATAATATTCACAATATCGGAATAAAAGACTGAAACCGCATTCATTTTAGTAATGTGAAAATATCGCTGCGAAACTTGAAAAAAAGCTAAAACTCGCAAAAAATTAAATCAAAGATTCAAACAAAAAAATCCGAAATTAAGGTTCGAGGTGCATAACTACGTACATAGATGTAACTTTCTACCAGATTTTGTACCTCAGCGTGCAGCGGTCTCCTCAGAACACACAAAACAGACACACACACAATTTTTTTTTTTTACTTATTATTATATATTAGATATTATTATTATGTTTAAATGTAACAGTGTGAGTGAATCCTTACATATCAAATCCCTTTGTATTTATTTCAAAGCATGTGCGTGTACAGATATGCATATAAACAAAACATGAAATATCTCAAGTATCTCCACTGGACTAACCAAACATTTTATAAAATTACGTGGATTCAGATGCAAACTTTCGGAAAATCTCGTCACAAAACTGTAGACGTTGGTGTATATTTTTCTATATCTGTATTATAAAGGAAAAACGTATATATGCGTAATGCTGACGTCATTCTGCGAATGGTAACACTTCACGATAAAATTTCGCTTTTTCAATTTTTGCTACTGCAATTTTATAAACTTCTAAACATCGCACATTTTTAATTAGTAATTTTATAGGGGAAAAAATGTACTTTCAAAGGATGTTAGTTTGAAACCTCTATCAGAATTTACCCATTTTTTATGGGGTTTTAAATATTTTTAAAGCATACATTTTTGTAATCTATCTTCGCGGGTATGCTCTCTCATGAAAGAATAATAATAACTCATTTACAATAAAAATAATATAAAGTGTCAACCTTTTGTCTCGATCAAATATTCCAAAACGAAATTAAAACTTACTACGTAAATAAAGAAATAAAATAAAAGTTTAACATCCATACAATCAAACAGTTTCAATTTTTGCACCGTAGAATAGGAAAAAATTGTACTTTCAAATGAAATTTTTCGGCAACGTGTTTCGTAATTTACTCATTTCTTTTATATGAGTTTAAATATTTTTCAAGCATTAATTTTTTTAATATCTATCACCTGCAGGCTTTATTACGGATCATTCAAACTTAATCAATATACATTTTAGTCCAAAATTGTGGACATTTTTTTAAATTTTCATGTTTTATAACTTTGTGTACTTGAAGAATAGGGTAATTCTAGGATAGGGTAATTCTAGCCATAGAGGAGAGATGGCCAGTTTAAATATTTTAAAAATATATCATAGATTGCAGCATAAACTTTATTCGTAAGAAATAGTTCAACGTGTTCTTTCATTGCGACTTACAACTGTGTTTTTCAATTATAAAAAGAAAGTGTAATTTTAATGTTTGTTTAATTTAGTGGTTGGATATTTTTGTTGAGTTAGGTATCTGAATGTTTTGCATTACGTGTATTACATTCATTTTTACTTGAAGGAATTTTAAGGCACGTGTATAATCCATTTTTTACTTTTAAGTCTAAAACAAAGCCGTACAATGGCGCAGTGACACTTTAAATTGGGTGGCAATCTGTCCATCAATTTTAGGATAAATGGCAATATACAATCGAGGAGAGATGTCCACATGTAATCAATATTTCAAAATTATACGGAGTGAGGATACTAAACTAAATGTAATTATTTTTTAAATAATTATATAACTTTTATGCTTATCAGTATAATAATTGATATAATTATTTAAATTTTAACTAATACAAATATTTCAATAATAATAATATAATATGCCTTAATGATGTACTTTTGCTTCAGAAAATATTGAAAAACTTCAGGAACGTTCATCCCATAAACAGATAAAGTTGATAAATAAACTTAAAACCGTGAAAAATATCTTAAAAAAACACGACACTTCCGGCAGTGAATAAGAGGATATACAATTGAAATTATTAGATACTACAGATTCCGAGGGGATAGAATTGGATGAGGATCACTGTATTGGTTATGCAGAAGAATATAATACCACAACTAAGAAGGATGACTGCATACAATGAATAAGGTGCCATAACTGTTTCCATGAAACGAGTACAAACTATCAAGATCTTTCCTGAAAATGCAGTAAAAGTTTACGAAATTTGAAGTATTGAAATAATACTTCAAATTTTGTTTATTCACTTATTTTCTGTGATATGATTGCATCTTTACACATTTCCATATGTTTTTCATCATTAACTACATGAAATGTATTATTTCTTGCTATTTTAACTTCATTTTTTCTTTCTTGTATTGGATGGCCACCACCCCTCGGCTTAAAGGAGAGATGGCCATCTGAACTTTCTAATTCAATTTTGTTTCTCAATTTTTATTCTCGATATTAAACTATTTTTTGACCAAATTATGATGAGTATATGTATAACGAATTCAAATATGCATAAACATTTCTTGTACTTGCATTCTAAAAATTTTTATTTCAATATTTAAAAACTATGGTCATATATCCTAGAGTTAACCTATATAAAAATAAGGCTTAAATACAAATGTTTATGTATCACATTCAAGTAAATTTAATGTACAATTTAATAAAAAAAAATAATTAAAATATCTGCATTAAAAAAAAAAAGTTACGCTTACAAAAAGTAAGATATATCTTAGATTACATTGTATTTTAAAGTTACCTTACGCATTCGTTATTAAGTAGGATAACCCTTGTTTTTTATAACAGCTTCACATCGCCTTCTCATTGAGAGAACTAGTGTTTGGCGTTCATCCTTTTTAATCACGTGATGCCCAGAATCAATTATAGCTTCAATAAGTTGCGTTCTATTAAATTGAAGTTCATTTTGTACAAGGATTTTAAAAACGTCAACACAATTTTTTTATAAGATTCAGATCAGGGCTGTTTCCTGGCCAGGGTAATGGTTGCATGTTTTTCATTTTTAAACCATTATTTGCATATGTTTGTCGTATGTCATGGAGCTGAATCCTTCTGAAAGATAAATGGTGCTTTATTGGGGAAGAGATTCCTGATTGGAGTTATCAATTTTGGCTCCAAGACGCTTTCGATGTTTTTTTTTTTATTCAGAATGCCATTAATCAATTGAATGCGGCCCACACCATCTGTAGACATACAGGCCAACATTTTGACATTTCTCTGGTTGTTTGTAGTTGCTTCAATGCAATCATGATTCAGCTCTTCCCCTATTCTAAGTGTCACATATATTCGCCCATCACTACCAAAGAGCGATATTTTACTCTCATCGCTCCAGATCGTTTGCTTCCTCTGATTTTCTGACAAATTAATATGTTCTTCTGCCCACTGAACTCTTTCCTTGCGTTGCTGAAGATTTAAAAAGGATTTTTACCCCGGAATTCTACCTTTCAGTCCAAAACCTGCTAATCTTCTCCTTATTGTTCTTGAACTAACTGAAATGCCCATTGCATTCTTTTCACATCTAACAGCATGTGATGAAATTCTCCTATATTTGAATCACATCCTTTTTATCTTTCTATCGTCAGAAGCACTTGTGTATATTTTTCGACCTGATATTGCCTTATTTAACACTGATTTAGTTTCTTAATAACGTAAGCACAATTTTCGTACGCCAGATAAAGTGACTGATTCACCAACCTGTCTTACATTTTCAGTATAAGAGGGACCGTATTCTCTCAGTATGTCGATTTTGTTTCTTTTTGTATGTGACCAACCAGTTCTTGGTGTTGATGACATTGTTCTAAATTATTTTCATTAAGAAAAAATAAGTATATATATATATATATATATATATATATATTAAACTCATTCCAGCAAAATACCGCTTTTGCAATTCAAAACATACTACAGTTTAGTTACTTACATTTGATTGGTTTCCAGAACAGTCATTGTGATGAGCTATGAAGCTTTATTACAATACACTTTAGCATTCATGACTGCTTGTGTTTGCATTTTAGACTAAAGTATTCGAATCTTTTTTTGTAATGCAGATATTTTAATTCTGTTCATTATTATTATTGTTATTAAATTCTACATTAAATTTTCTTGCATGCGATACATAAACATTTGTATTTGAGTGAAAATTAATATATTCCATAAAAGCACAAATTTATAAAACATGAAAATTTTAAAATATGTTCACAATTTTGGCCACCATTTCTACATTTGTTTCCGGCTACTATTCCATAACGAAATAAAAGCTTAATAAATAAAATAAAAAGTGAAACATAAGTTCAATATACATGCAATCAAACAATTAAAATTTTTACACCGTTGAATAGGAGAAGAAACGTCCTTTCAAGTTTTTTAATTTGTTTTAAAACTGTAGGGGAGGTTTGATACATAGGGAGGGTTGATACATTGACAATTTTTCTCAACAAATGGCATTAACAGCCATTCTAACACATGTGAAGTCTTCTTTTATTTGCTGAAGCCATCATTAGCTGGACTAATCACTGAAGAACTGACAACTTTTCTTTTCTTTTAATTTTGAAGGTTTTTGGAATGGCAATTTTTTCATTGACTGATTTTCTTTCATAACTGTCATTATTTTGAAGATAATATCTTGTAATTTTTTTTATTTATAAAACACATTGTTTGGATTAGTTTTATTAGAAAGTGGATTGCCATTTTTCAACTGCATTTGTACAAAGTGATTGAAAATCCAATAAGTCATAATAGGGAGAAATGATACATTAGTACTGGGGAGAAATGATACACTTGTATATTTGAAATTTAATAGTTTTTTTTTAAGTTTGCAAACTAATATAGGACTGTAATATTCATTATTGTTTTACAGCAAGAGCTACAGCACAGCAACAGTATTTGCATATCTTTCCAGACGATAATGTTTAAACCGTTCGCCACGCATATCGCGTCATGCATGCACGCGCGCCATGGAATGACGTTAAGCCGACGTTGAACTCGTATTTTTAAAAGGCTGCATCTTGCAGCTACCGGTAGTCTTCCTATGGTGGCCATGTATTCCGTTCGTGACTACTGCGACATGTACCTGACTTTAAATTGTGCACAATTGTGTGTTTAAACATTATCGTCTGGAAAGATATGCAAATACTGTTGTTGATATGTCCAATAAAGTGTTTTTCTTGCACTGGCAGTGACGTCATACTTTGTTTTTCGTATTTTTCTCGTAAACTATGGATCATACAGGAACGCTTCTTTGGGCAGTTTTTATGTACTCCCAACGAGGAATCTAGCTGTGCAGAGTTTATGCGGTCGTTTTCGGACACCCTGTATTTATTGCAGTTTTAGAACATTTATCATATTACTTTATGTTTAAATTAACAGTTTAAGTGATTCCTAGTAAATCTCCGTGCATTTTTTGCAATGTATGTGTGGATTTGTTGATAAATGTATGCATTAACATGGAATATATATAGTAATTATTTCCTATCATTCTATCAAATTTAGTGGATGCAAATGAAATCAGCAGGGTTTTAATGCTCTCTTTTCAAAACTGCAAACGTTACCTTTGATCCAACAAGTTTCATAGCATCACTAAACTATGTATTCATTATACTCTACCTAACTTCCTTTTGTGATTTTGTACATTGAATCGCTCAGAAAATGGTTAAAAATTGGTTTAAATATTGAATCTATTCGCCGATTTCAGAGACATTGTATACAGTGCATTTTACGGTGATTTGTTACATATTCGGCAAATTGAATCTCAATTTGAAGAACAATTTCAACGTTTTCGTTTCACGCGCATGGATCATGAACATTAATTTCCTTAAACTATGTGTTTGGAACGTAAAAATAACAGGTGTAATGTAAAATGTTGTATAATACGAGAATAAATTTCAACGATAATGATATATTAAAGGCTAATGTAACAATATTTAAACGATTATTCGTAAAAGTAAACTGCTCCTGTATAAAATAAGTCTTACAGTATTTATAAATAATTAATACGCATCTTTAAAAATTAAATGTGGGTAATTGTTTCAACTCTGTATAATTCGATATTTCAATTTTCGACAGCATTAGTTTTCTTAAAGTTTACCTTTATCCTATATTTTTAAAAACACATAACGTAAGTGTAATCGTTATTAAGTTGAGTTGTATAGTATTTATTAAATGAATAAATAGCGTGCGATAAGTATGCATTTCGTTACAATTCTAGTTTGTGGTATAAATTCCGATTACGTTAAAATGTAACAAGTGATGCATTTTTAAGTTTAATGTATCACATAACTACTGCAGTCATAACACAAAAAATAGTAATTACTAGTAATAACTACAATAAGATTTAGTGCACATATAATACAATTTTACAAAAGAAGATTAAAACAGTTTCCCATTATTCGGCAATTAATCTAAAGTAACCATGATGAGATTACAATTTAATATAAATTCAAATTTCTAGTTAATATAATATTGAAATTTAATTCAATATCCAATGCACGTAAGCATTCGATTCGTTATAATATCAGCAAAGATAATGACATTCAAATACATATTATACTGATATACGCAAGCTAATTTTGAATTAAATTCTGTATAACAAATATATTCCGAATTGCTTTAGTTGAAATAGTGCGTATTTTTTCATGGAAATCACTCAAATACTTCTACATAAGAATTAAAAAAAAATCATTTAATCCTTGGAAATATTTATTCTATTGATGAAAGGGAGGGCGAAGGTAACTTTTGTGCACAACTCTAATAAATTTTCAGATTTTAATTCAAGTGGGGAATCGATTTCATTGTTAGTGAATAAAGTAAGTTTTAGTATATCATTGCAATATATAATAATAAAAATAAACAATGAATAAACGATTATTTGTGTATTAAACCTTTCCTAAGTATATAAATATATTTATTTTGCAACAAGATGAATCAAAACAGCAGCAATCCTCTTTATCAGAAATGAATGATCTGAAGGATTCGCCCTTAGCACATGAAGAGTTACAGAATAATAAATATGTGAGTACTTATATATGAAATACTATAATTCATATATGAAACGTAATTAGAGTAAATTTAAAATCAAATATTTTGATGTTTACACTTTAACAAGTGTTTTTTATCTACATCGATGAAGAAAATTCTAATTGTTTACATTTATTTCTCTTACAGATGTGTTCTATTTGCTACAAACAATTTTTAAGTAATTGGAATTTAAAAGAACATATACAGATCCATACAGATGAAAAAGCCTATACTTGCGATGATTGCCAAAAACCGTTTTCATGAAAACATGAATCTGAAATGCAAACTACATCATATAGTGTATCACCAGTTGTATGTAAACTTTGTGAAGATATTCAAAAAATAACCAGACGTTTGAAGAATTTAACAATCAAGGAATGGATTTAGACTGTGTACCAAAACTAATTGCATAAGATTTACTACAATATCACAAAATTAAAATTTGGAAGGCATAAACACTTTTCATTAACGTAATGGTTTGTCAAAAACTAAATTATATGTTTAAATTTTCCTTTTAAGATGATATCTCTATCTTATAGTTGAAGAAAATAAACCCCTAAAGGAACCTGCTTTTTTCATTGTTTTGTTTAATTAATGATACTCATTAAGGTGTTGATCATTCAAAATTCAAATGTATGTCTAACTTTCCTCATTTATGCTGATATTCCATCTTGTAGTTGAGAAAAATCTACAGAAATTAGTTTTTTTTTCTTAAAAATTTATATTTTCCATTGTTTTGCCTAATTAATAATACTCATTAAGGTAAAGGTTGTTCAAAATTAAATATATATGATTAAGTTTTATCGTTTAAGTTGATATTCTGATCTTACAATAGAAAAAATCATAAGAAATCTTCATTTTTCCATTAAAAATTGATATTTTTTTTCTTAATTAATAATCCTCATTAAGATGTTAATCATCCAAAATTCAAATAAATGTTTAACTTTATCCATTTAAGTTGATATACTGATCTTGCAGTTGAAAGAAAATCTACAGAAATCAGCTTTTATCGTTTAAAATTGTTATTTTCCATTGTTTTGCTTAATTAATAATACTCATTAAGGTAAAGGTTGTCCAAAATATAAATGTAAATTTAATCTTCATCTTATAGTATGATAATCTAGTCGATCTAACGTTCAACTCTAATATTATAGCATGAAAATATTGTAAAAACGCCATTTTTCCCGCTAGGGGGCTGTGCTGTGGTGGCGGAGGTGGTACCAGAGGTGGTGTCGGACAGGGTGCCGCAGTGTGTGCGGGACCGGAGGGGGTGTCGCAGGCGGTGCTGCGGTTCAGCATCGCCTGCGGCTGTCCACGTACCTCCTTTTCCTACTACTAATATATGATTTTGATTAAAATAAGTATATCGATTTTAAAGGAATAATTATAATTATGAGACGAAATATAGTGAACATTTATATTTGAAATTTATGCTTTTTCTTTCTTTCAATGTCAATATGGATTGTAGAATATTGAGTTTTTTATCATTCACGTGAAATCTATAGGTATAGTTATTTAAAAGTATTTTTAAGTCTTTGTAATTAAAGAAAATTGTCCATAAAAAAAAGCTGGTTACTAATGAAATTTTACAATATTTTTGAATATATCGAGTGAAATTATTTACATTTTAATGGGGTCATTTTTTTAGATAATAATATTTTCTCATCGGTGAAATTATATATATTTAAAAATTACTGATAAAGTATAATAATCAAAATTATTTAATTTATTTTAAAATTGTTTTATGCCTTTTTTTTATAATGTTTTAGGGTAGAATTTACGTCCTGTCTTTTTTCATAAATTAATGAATTATTTTCATATTTAACAAAATAGTATAATTAATCAGTTATAATAAGATTTTGTTTAAAAAAAAATAATAATAGAATGCATGAAGCTGCTGAAAATTTCAATAATTATAAAAACTCTTTCAAGCGTCAATATTTATTTTAATTTATGTAAAAATAAAATGTCACTCATTTTGATCCGAACGCAACTGCATTTAGTTTATAATTACCTATATTAAGAATATTGAAATGAGGTGTAAGAAGTTTTATAATAAAGGGAGCACGGAAAAGTTATGATAGTAATTTGAAACAGTAAGTAAGCATTTAAAGATATCTTTGAGAGCGATTAAAGCGGTATGATTTGCGATAATTGAACAACTTGTACATTTTATATGCGTTATTTGTCTAAGCATTTTATTATACACATTAGCCTTTCATAATTATCCATAACATTACCGTAATCAAGGTACAGAACATTCCATAGTGCATAAAATATATTGCAGTGATTTTAAAATAAAGCTATTATTTATTAGTTATTAGAGCATAACCACAAAACTTACAGGGATGTTATGTATCATACATTGACAAATTATGTCCATTTTACAAAATTATCTTTAAGTATTGCCAATATCTTACGTCTCAGGTTTGTAAGAATTATTATAAATATTCCGTATTAAACGAATATGTCTTCTGGAAGATGGCCAAGCAAAGATCGTAAGTCATTGTGTTGCGATCACTATTGAAGATCGAAAAATAAGTTCCAATGATGTCGCTTTTTGCGCACTGAATTATGGACCAAAGACGTTTTTCATGTAAAAAAAAAAAAAAAAAAAAAAAAAAAATCACAAGACGTCTTTCCTTGATATTTAGTAGCGTACATTAATGTAACATTGTTTAACTTCTCAGCATTATTATTTTTTTTAATTATGTTATGACTAGCGAAATTGCCCTTCGTTGCCCGGGTACGTCAAAAAATCGCAGGAATTTCGAAAAAGGTGTATAAGATATCGCGAATAAATTTTAAATCGCTGAACAAAATTTCGAAAACAGAAAAAAATTATATATTGTGTTCGAAGATTGCAAGCTGATTCCTTTCACTAATATGGAAAAATGGTAGCAAATCGCTAAAATAAACTAAAAAATCACATACAAAATTCCCCAAAAATTCGAAAATTGCTATACGAAATCCGAATAAACTTTATTGAAAATCGAGCAGAATGTACTTTAAAAAATAGAATGTCAAAAATTACAGCAGATCACGAAAAAAAAAAAAAAAACAAAAAAAAAAACGTAAAAATGGCATTAAAAATCACAAAAAATTCAAAATTCAAAATTTATTATAATTGGATAAAAGTTTCAAATCTAATTCCTGTGACGTGTGGGCTATCTTAAAATTTATGTTTTGTAAATCATGCTAAGCATGGTATCATGTTATTTTTATTCATAATTAATTTGCTTGGACTCCTTTAAATATAATTAATATAACTGCTTAAGTTAATATTTTTTTTTGTTGTATTAAACTATCTCAATAGAATCAAAACACTGTTTTAAACACTAGTGTCGTGAAGGAAATATTCACCTTGTTATTAATCAACTTTATAATACACTTATAACTACTTAAAAAGTGACACAAACATATAAAAATTTTATTTAATGCAACCCGACACACACGCGAATTCTTTCGAACACACACGCGTTCATTTTCAAAGGGAAAAAAGAAGACTCAATTTATTGATTTTCTGTGAGCAGGTAAACCCTATTGGTTTATAATGGAAGTCTATGGGAATTTGGCGAAATATTAGAGATATCGCCAATTCGGCGTTACTTTTGGCGAGTAATTTTGGTCGCCCAATTTGGAGGTATATCGCAAAGTTGGCGACAAACTTGGCACCATTTGGCGACAGAACTGTTCCCCCTACGGTAACCCCATCATAGGTATGGAGATGTATTAAATGCTGTTCAATAATCGCATAAAATATTCGATAAAAATTCAAAAATCGCTGTGCGAATTCCGAATAAACTTTTTTTAAAAGAGAACAAAACTTACTATATTGGGTTAAAAGAAAGAAACCTTTTCACTAATGTGGAAAAATTGCCTAAAAATTTAAATAAAAAAATTCTAATTAAAAATCAAAAATCGAAAAATTTTTATGAAAATGCAGAAAAGCCCTCAGATTCTCAGAAGGAAATATTTCTATTTTGCATAAAATATAACTGAATAAGCTATAAAAAAATGATGAATAATATTTTATGACTAGTATATATTTTCATTTCATTTCACTTTATTTTGTATTTCCAACTAACATTTCTGAATAAGTTTAATTATATACTTCAATACGAGAAAGCAGAGAAAAATTTTACGCACAAAAATTTAAATGTGTAATTCAAGTGTTAATAAATATAATGTCAAAAGTAAGAATTCCAGATATTTCTTTCATTTGTAACAAATAAAATCGTAAAAAATGAGTTAACTTTACGCCAAATATTAGAAACCGTCCTTAAAAAAATGAACTTGCGTGCATACAGTATTTCTTTTTTACAGCATGTTATCTGCAGCAAGACTGCATTGTTAAAAAATTGTAGCAAACTGTCTAGTCAATGTTTAGTCATAGTCCATTTTTATGGAAAAAAAAAACGGTTACATGACATGTAATTAGCTCTATTCCGATCATAATACTGCCAATAATATGGTCGTAATAGATTTAAATTACGGTTATGTAATCGTTTTCTATACGGACGTTCGAATAATTGGAAACTTTGCGACAAAATTTTAACAGTGTACTGTTCAAATATAATACCAGTCAAACCAAGATGTTTTAAACTATGCATTTCCTATATGACATAAATTTAAATTATCCAGGTAGCCGTTATACTCTTTATATATTCATTTCTATATTATTAGTAACTGATATAAAATCAGAAATTTAAAAGTCATAAATAAATATAGTTTATAAATAATATAAATGCGATTTTGAATTTTTTAAAATTCAATTAAGCAATAAAAACAACAATCAAAACATTTTATTTCTTTTTTAGTTATAGAAATTTTTATCTAGCAATAGTTTTATTTTTACTTTCAATAGTTTTGTTTACCTTATTAAGAAGTAAGAACATTTTGTAATAATTAGACGCATTAATTTGAATTTATACATTGGAAAACCATACTATTTACTTTATCTTGAGAAACATATAATGTAAAAAGTGATGTTTTTTAAGAAAAAAGAAACAACCAAGGAGCATAGATATGTTTGATAAATAGCCAGAAAAATTTATCTACGAAAAGTAATTTCATTAAATAAGTTACGAAAGCTTCTTCGAAAGCCAGAATCAATCTAATTAAATCGATAAAGCTGAAGAATCTCAGAAACATAATTAACTTAGTCGCTTTCGACATGACGAATACTTTAGAAATCTCCATAAGTATAAAAAAAAGTTCACATGAACGAAACAGTAGTTCACATGAACGAAACAGTTTGATTAAAAGAAAGAAAAAAAAACATGAATAATGGAACAAAATAATTGAAGACTACTACTTTTAAGTAATTTTGGCTGAAATATCAATTCAACATTATTTTTCTCAATCATACTAATTGATAAAGGTATCATATAAATTGAACTTATAATAATACTTATATACTTATATAAATAACTGAGCGAGAAAATAAGCAAAACAGTAGGGTTCAGCTGAATACTTAATATGTCGCGGGTAAAGAAATGTGTTGATACACTATTATTTTTTATAAATCAGTATGATTAAGCTGTCCACATTTTTGACATGATTTCTGGACAAAGTTTCTGGTTTCGATTACCGGTTGGGCATTTTTCGTTCAGTTGGAAAAATGTAATTCGTACTGTATCTTTAATAATAAGTATGATTGAGATAAAAATAACAATGTATTTACGTAGCCATCGTTTAATGGACTTCATTACCTACGGTATATAATGTTGAGCTGTAAGGTCAGTCCGCCTAAGGGTGATAATCCCTAAATGCGACAATGTTCGTTTACATAAAATCTTAATGCAAGAATCGTAAATAAATGCTATATAAAGTAGCATACGAACTTCATAAACAAAACCCGAAACATTTTTTTGCATGTAAAACGGTTTTTTTTAAAGAAATTTCCAATCAAATACACATTGTTCATTTTAAATCGCCCCCATGTTTCATAAATGCGACAAAAATTCCCGAAAGTGGCTCACGGTTTTTATTTTTTAACTTTGAAGATCAAATAACCATAGAAACGTCCAGAGCTACGTTGTCTGTTTCAGTTACCTGACCAGTTAAACTAAGAAAAGGCGACCAGTTTCCGGTTTAGAATTTGAAGTTGACTACGCATTTAGGAAAGCTTCTTTTCAGCCTGTGCCTAATAGCGACATACATATTGTTGTAAATGCGGCGAAACATTTAGAAGATTAACGTAGAAGTTTATATGGGATTTTGTATATATTGTGTTAAAATGATATTTAAATCAAATTTTATGTTTAATTAAGCTGTGTTGAGCCGGCATAATCCTTCATTAATGTTTTTCTTTAACCAGCTGTTTAAATATGTGTTTAAACCCAGGAGAACTCGCTAGTGAGAATGCCCAATTGCTTTTCTTTTACATTACATTCATATAATATCAACTTTTTTTTGGTTGGCTTAGTACTTTTATTCACAAAATAGGTAAAATAATTGAAAAAAAAATGAAATTTTAATTAAAATGAAAAATGATTTAAATAAGAGTCTTAAAAAAGTACGACTGTGAGAGAAAATCTCATGCAGCGAGTTCTCCCGGGTTAAGACGATCAAAAAAGAAAAATACGCTTCTTTAAAATTTTTAATTAAAAAAAAGGTGTAAGAAACGCAATGTCTATTCCATTAACATAATATGGACATATAATTAAGAAATTTTCAATAATTTTACATAATGAAAATTCTGGAAAATCTTGTGTAGATTGAAAACAATTTATGTTTATTTTAATGCGGTTAAGAAAGTTAGTTTTACCAATATTATACCATTCGGTAGCTTAAATGCTGTCTCCGATTGAAACTTGATGCAACTGAGTTATTCCCTGGTTTAGGATCATAATTTTTGTTAGCACTTTTATAAAATCTGATATTTTAATTCTGTTTTTACCTTTTATTCGTTATAATCGACATTTTCTACTTTTAAATTAGTAATAGATAAAAAATAGATAAAACCATGTTTATCTAAATTAATATTTGTTTTCATATACGTATTTTTAACTACAGAAAATGTTAATTTTTTTGAGAAAGGGAAGGAAAAATGAAGACGGGAAGGGGGGGGGGGTGCAACAGAATATCAGACACAGAGCTTCTCTTTGGCTTAATCAGAATTATAAGAAATATTGTACGATTTTATCTATTTCTAAGGTTGATGTATTTGTCATGTGACATTTTATAATAAAGTTATATGTAATAAATAGTCTAGTTAACAATATTATAAATATCTTTTAAATAGTTTTTTAACCTTTAACTGGTGTCACATAACTAGTGTGAAACGGTCTGTGAGACCGCTACATCTAAAGATGAACAAAAGGTACGATTAACTCATAGGATGGTGTTTTTGTGTTAAACGTTTTGCACAGGACTGTTATAATTAAAATTCACTTATTCAAAAGTCTCTGGTGATAGTACTAAAGCTTCAAACGGAACAAAATTTCGGTAGTGTTTGTAGTTAAACTGAAAATTGCAAGTTAAACTAAAAAATTGAAAAAAGCCGCAGTCTGAGAGACCGGTAACATCAGTTAAAGGTTAACTCGTAAGTTCCACACGGCGTCTTTAATTAATTCGCATTTTTCATTCACAACACTGTAAATTGAAATGTCTGAAATTCAGACACATAAGTGTCTGAAATGGAGTGTTCAATTTTCAGACATTTTAAAGTGTCTAAATTTTTAAGACGCTTGTATGTGTCTAAATTTAAGACACTTCAAATGTCTGAAATGCATCCATGTTTGACCACCTTTAATTTCTCTGCAAAAGCAGCCATTTTTTCGGAAAGCCTTATACACAGAAAAAAAAATCCTTCAAAATATAAAAATTGTACCGCCAATCAAGACGCCAGTACAATTTACGTATTTTAATGAAAATTTTCTTCAATTTCTGGAAAAATTTATTTATTTATTTATTGGAAAATTTCTGTATTTAAAAAAAAAAAAAAAGAGAGAAGGGTACACATGTATTTCAATACAGTCTCGCACATTTTACATGATTAACTACTTTTACTCAATTTACAACAACATTGTATTTAACATATACCTTAACAGCATTGCACCTATCCGTCGCGGGATACGAACTCGCAACCTTATGGTCTGTAGACTACGCGATAATCCCTCTCGGCCACGATTTCACAGCTAGGAAGTTCAAATATTGTTAGTTACTTGTGACTCACAATTTATTTTACAGAAACGGTAAATATTTTGTCTATCTGCTTATAATTTTGAAAGATTTCACACATCTTCTCTCTAGAATTTTGAATATTTTGCTTTTCCTGCAATGTAAGATTAGCAGAAGGTTTATCTACTTCTACCGAAGAAATTTTCAGAACAGCGTTATTTTTGAAATATTAAAATATTTAAAATGTTTTAACAGTGCATATGTATATATATTACATATATATTTAATTAATATCTATATATATTTAATTCGGGCTTGTCCCGTTTCAGTTGTGTGTTTGGGGGGGGGGGTGGAGGGGCGTAATTCAACGCCCATTAAAAATAAAATCAATTTTTCATTAAAAAAAAATGCATATATTTTTGCCCAAAGCCTGTGTTTAATGTTAATGCGAAGGTATGTGTATATAAAAGTGTGTGAAGAAATATAGTGTTCTATTTTTTGATTTTTCTTTCTTTCTTTCTTTTTTCAGATCGGTTGAATATATGGCAATTTTTTTTTAATTGGACTCATTAATCCCTATATATTCCATATTCCATATATTCTGAACAAAATTTCTCAGTTATAAATATTGTATATAATTTTTCTTCAAAAATAATAAAAACCAGTGTTTTATAGTTGCGCAAATAATTTTTATCTTCCTTTTTTTCGATCGAAATACAGGTTAAAAGTTTTCGATGAGACTAATTTTCTTACGGTGAAATGAGATCATTCCTGAATTAAATCAATACTCAATGATTAGCTAAAATGTTATGTAGTAAAAAATTTCAGAAATATTCTATATAATTCCAAAATAATAGTTATAACGAACTTAAATAACTTCTCAAAACACCATCAAACACTTAAATGCGCAAATTAAGTTCGATATTTCTTATTCAATATATTGAATAAGAAATGTATAGATGGCGCCACAGTTTTGAGATATATTCCAGTTATTTTTCTTTTGCGAAAATTTCGTAATTAAACTTGATATTTTCTTTAAATTTCAGAGAGAAATAGAATCAGCATACACTTTGGATACCACACAGATTCAGTGGTGCATCCAGAATTGCGATTTGGAGGGGACTAGCATATTTTAGAGGCAGTGTTATAGTTGTAAAAAAAAATGCAAGCGTCGTAACAAAATGGAAAGTTTTGGTTGGTGTAATTCTGAATGCCTTTAAAATGTTAAATAATGAAATACTGTACTGTACTAATATATACTTTTGTTTTTGCGATTTTTTTTTGTGTGTTTCCGTATTTGGATAATTTTAAAGTGTGTTTGCAATCAAACAATTTAAAGTTTTATTATTAAATTATCAAAATATTATAAAGGTTAAAGTGTGCAAAAAGTTGCACTGGATCTTAAATTTATAATTAAGTAAATAGTTTTTTTTTCTAAAGTAAATCTTAAAAACATCAATTAATTAGTTTACTTAAGTATAATTAAGTAATTAATGTTTATAATTAAGTAAATTTTAAACATGCTATAATTTCGAATTTCATAATAAAATTTAAAAAGAGAAAAAAAATGTGCGACAAAATTAATATCTTTTTAAAAATTCCGATTTTTTAAGGATCTATTAAAAAATAATTATATTCTTTCATAATTAAAAAAAAATAATATCTAGTCTAATCTGGGAGAGGCTTCAGCCCCCTTAACTCCCCCAGTAGGTGTGCCAATGCACTAGTTTCAATATAAATAAATAAATCATGTTTAATATACGTGAGTTTAGAAAATTCTGATTGCGAAATATGTGGATTTGTCCTTGAAAGATTATATTATACCTTTTAAATGGAGAAATATGCAAAAAATGGAAAATTTTCTGGAATTTACGGAAGTAAATTTATATTAAAATACGTAAATTGGCGTCCCAATTGGCAATATAATTTCCATATTGTAATGGTTATTTTTTACAGTGTATAAAGCTTACAAAAAACAGTGAACAATTGATTGCCTATAGCAAAACTTGCAGGGTGATCAAAAATGGATGCGATTCAGATGTTTTAAACGTCTTAAATTCAGACATATACACGTGTCTTAAAAATTAAGACACTTTAAAATGTCTGAAAATTGAACACTCCAGTTTCAGACACTTATGTGTCTGAATTTCAGACATTTCAGTTTACAGTGTTTATACCATGATCATATAGTTAGACACTTAAGTGTCTTAATTTCAGGCACCTATGATGTCTGAAATTCCATATTCAGACACTTAAGTGTCTGAATTACTCTTTCAGTCACATATGTGTCTGAATTTAAGACGCCCTTATTTGCAGTGAAAGTAAGAATTTTGATAAAATCAAATATTTCATTTGGATTCCTTATTAAATTTCATATATGGATCATGTACTTATATTTCATTATCACCAGACTGCCAGCAAAATTATGCGGAGTTGAAGTTACGGAAACTCAAATCGCACTGGTGTATAAATTATGGGTTAATATTGACGCCCGAATTTCGCGAATTTTAAACGATCTTTTCAACGATAATAATTTAATTGTAGTTATGGTCACAGCTCTTTGGCAAAGAGGGATGGGAGCTTTTTATATTAGCAACGCATTTATTTATTTGACGGTTATTTATATTAGGCATTATATGCAGCATTCAAATAACTTTTGCATATTAACAGTGTAAAATTGACACACAGCACTGTGCTGCGCCGTTATAAATATTTCAAGAATAATATTTAAAAGTTTAATTATCAATAGTCCTATACTTAAATTTTAGTACAAAAACACCTGTGAGTTAATAGAGTTACCCTGTGAGTTAATAGAGACTTTCATTCATCTTTTAATCAAGTGGTCTCGGGGACTGCTCACACTAGTTATGCAACAATTCTTGCCACAGCAGTTAGGGGTTAATTAAATCAAAAAATAATTACAGTTAACCCTTAACTGCTGTTAGAGCTGCTTTTTTAAAATTTTCACAGTTTAACTTTTAATTTCCAGTTTAATTATCGATACAGCGAAATTTTGCTTCATTTGGAGCCTAGTACTGTTGTTTGAAATGTTTGAAAAATCAAAATTTTATTAGAAATAGTACTGTACAAACAGTTTAGTGTAAAAACAGTATTTTATGAATTAATCGCGCATTTTATTCATTATTCAATTGAATGGTTTCGCAGACCGCTCACCATTGTAATGTAGCAATTTTCTGTCACAGCAGTTAATCGTTAAATGAACTTTTTCAGATGAATTGTCATATATAAAATGAATTATCACATTTAGGACTATGAACGTCGCATTTAGGTTTTAGCTGCCATAAAGGCGACAAAAATGACCTAAATGCGACAATCCTATATTGTGGTTTTATACTACAGATAATTATTAAATTTCTACAAAACAAGTTAGTTTTTAACTAAAAGTACAGTATTCAGTAATTTGTTGCTTAATAAATGTACATTTATATAATAAAATCCCAAATATACCCTAAATCCGACAAAACTACGAGAAATCGTGTCTCATTTAGGCAGACTGACCTTATACGCAACAGAACAAATTCTATTGCCAATAAGGTTATCTGAGAGAAGTATGCCAACTGGTTGATGTACCAGGTATCTAAATCGGTAGAGCATTGGTAATTCAAGCCTACATATTGGGTTAGATTTCCAGCTTGAGCATATATTTGCTTTGTTGGAAAAATTCAATTCGTGTTATAACAATTCAGCATGTTCATTTGTATGTCTAATCGTCTATTTCTATTCTCTTTTCTGAAAATTTATTAAAAAAAATAATACATTCCGCAATGTTTTGGATGTTTTTTATGATGTTTTTGAAAAATGACATTGCCTAAAATCAGAAAAAAATATATACATTGTTATAAAATAGCATTTAACACGAGTAATACAGCAGACGTACAATAGAAAATCGAATTTTCATTTATATCAATTATATGTAAAATTAATTTAAATAAATAGAAATCTGTAGTTGAGAAATTGTATATATAAAACAGAGTTTGGTATTCTAAAAAAAAATAAAAGGCTGTGTGTGTATTATTGGTCAATAAATAATAAGAATTTTTAAGGAATGGAATAAGTAGCACTTTTACATTCCTTTTTTTTTCTAATTGGTTATTTAAGAACAATATCAATCTTTTTTCTAAACATTTTAAGGCGTTGTTTTTATTACAACAATTTGACTTTTGAATTAAAATGTTTTTTTTTTTTTTTTTTTTTTTTTTTTTACAAGTAGATATAATATTTAATTTTATCTTTAAATCTTCGTTGCATTTGATTGTTTTCTTTGACTGTTAAAAAAGAAAAAAAAATACATTATTATTTTATTTTTCTTTACAACAAAATTAATTTATTTAAAATATTTATTAGTTATTTATTAGCGCGCGTTTATTTATTTTTTACTATGCACTTGTACATTACTCTGCAGTTAAAGACTATCAATAAAATCACAATGTAAATATTATTTTTTCTTATATACCTAAAATCTCAAAAATTTCCTTCTAATAAATTTAAAAAAATACTTCTCCATTTTTTAGAATACCGTATAAAATTATTTAAAATGCCCAACACTTATACGTGTTAAAATTCGAAAAGTACATTTCACATTTTACGAATTTCTAGATATTGTAATAAAAATATAAAGAAATATTACATTAAATTAAAAATGTAGTATATCCGAAATCGAATGAAAATAAAAATCAATAATTAACAAGTATTTAAAACCACAAATTTTTCAGGGAATTTAAGTGAATTTCTTCCCAGCAGTTTATAACTGAAACTCATTTTGAAAATCCATATGGGGATATACTAAAGAGACAAAGTAAATAAAGAACTTTTAATGTATGGTTATATCTAAATAAAAAGAAATTATGTGCTTTAAATTGCATATAAACTGAAAAATTAAAAATTTACATAATTCTATAAATCATGCGTTAATTTCGAAAATGTTCGTGCATTGTTTACTTTTGCAAATTGTCCGTTTTCTTTACACGTAATATGCTTGAGTTCAATAATTTGTACATACTGTTTTTATTCACTTACTTTCTTGTGTTTCTATCAAAAAATCTTTTAGATAAGGCTTTTTTTTTATAAAAACTGTTTTTTTTTTAATATAAAAATGAATAATACGCACCGCATATTATTTAACATATATCTTCATTGTTATCTTTATTTTTATAGTAATCTAATATTTTAAATAATGATAAAAATATTTGACTTTTCGTAAACATTCGAATAATCTATTTAAATATTTAATAACTCAAAAGTCTCAAATGTAAATTAACTTGTTTGCTTACGTATACGCTTTCCTATTTAAGTAGATGGAAACACATAAAAGAATAAAAACATCTTTTCTTCCTTTGTACAAATAATTGTGTTGTATCTTCCATTGCACCTTTGTACTTTAAAATTATAATTGGTACGTCTAATATAGTACTTCCAATGTAAGGGTGTTCGCACATTTTTGTAACAATTTTGTAGGAATAAATGTATAAATAAAAATAAGGATTTTATTTTCTAATATGTTCAGTCTGATAGTAATTTTGTTGAACTATTATATTACATAATTTTTTCCAAGATAAATGAGATTTGCTTAAAATGGCAATGTCGATACTTTTCTTCACCTCGACCAAAATCCAGCATAGATTGTCTAATATTTTGTGAATCCGCTTTTGTAGAGATTGTTTTAAAAATTCAGCTATCATTAGGAGAAAAATCGGGAGTCTTGAGTGCGATACATTAAAATAAATAGCCTGAATTCCGGTTTTATTTCTCATTTTTTCTACAAATGTTGAAATAGATTTAGAGGTACGGCTGTTAGCCATATGCTGATGCACTTAACGCAATGAAGATAGATTGGATAAAATACTGCAACGCTTTCTTTGATAACAAGTGGTAAAAAGCATGTCTGATAGTAATCGAAGTAAAATTTGTTATTTTTTCCATTTTTCCGCATTTGAAATTTTTCGTAATACCTTTGATGTGTGTGCATCTTTTAACTTTTTCCAAGTAGTATGTACATATTAACTTGTAATTTCTTTTTTATTAATCATGTCACTTAAGAAATATGTGAGCCTATATGTAATTATTAAAACACTATAGTTGATAATACCTTTTTTTATTTGCAATTTCCCTAAAAATATATGCATTCTATAAAATTACAGTAAGTTAAAAGTTAATCTGTACGAAGTAAGGCGACATTAAGGTTTCAAAGGAAGAGAAACTGTGTTATGTTTGAAATAACAATTTAAATGTTATGGAATATAAATTCTATACCTATTTCTACAATACTAAATAATGAATAATCCTACCGTTAATTAATTGTTTCTAGAATATTTCAAAAGAAGATTTTATTCCGAGTAAGTGTTTCATTATAGAAATTGACGTGAAATCGGAAAACACCAGATTTATTTTAAGTTCCTTATATAGTGATTAAATATCATGAATCATGCAGATATCATATTATTCTATCATTGTGTGATAAAAATTGTTTCTTAAATAACTAAATTAAAAATTAAGAAGTAATCCATGATAATATATATATATATTATAGATTTACCATTTCAAGGTGGTAAGCGGATTTTTGAAGAAATCAGGAATTTCGCATCAACTTCCGAAGTCTCAATAAGCATCCCATCTCGAAACTTACCTTCCAAACTCGAATCTCATTATTCTCCGCCACACTCTTACTCTCTACCCCCTACTACACCTTCCTACACACTTATCTACACCCGAATGCATACACCGTATACACACCGTATCTGGTTGTGCGTGTATATTTACCTATATCAGCTCAAAGTTACAATCCAAGGTCAGATGATTCCTCTTTTCCAAACATAATTGCTTTTTTGAGGTATTTATTACTATACCCGGATGAATAATGTCGAAGTAAATCAACTTCCTGGCGTGAAAACCTTCTTCTAAGACCTTCTCTATCCTCTTACCAGATGCACAAGGTGTAAATACAAATTAATCTATGCGGTCGAGATTGCAACTAATTTTTTTTCCCCGTCAGACCATAATTTTAACAGAAAAGGAAAAGGAATTTATTTCCGCAGAATAAGTTCTTTGAATATTAAAGGATTGGATTATTATAGTAGAGACATTGATATTTTAATAAAAGAATGATTTTAAATAAATTTATTTTTTAGATGGGATAAATTATGAATTATGATATTTTAGCAATTAAATAAAGAATTTAGAGGGGTTTCATATACCGGGAAATAATAGGGAATTTTAATAGGGATTTAAATAATATTAAGGTTTTATTAAAGGAATATATGTAGATAGTGCCATTTTTAGATTTACACAACTTGGAATAAATATTATTAGATGGATTATGATCTTATACCTTTAAATATGGAGAATTATAAATTAGTTTAAGAATAGGGTTTTAATTTTATAATCCGGAATAACATATGGGATATTATTAAAAGGAAAATTTAAATAGAAAAACCTTTGCGAAAAAATTTTACAATTTGTAATACATATAAGCACAATCGACGGTTTTTCTCTACTTATTCATAGCAATAATCTCTTTGATATCTGAATTACAAATGAAAGTCACAAAACTCAACTATGCAATTACGATTATTTCAAATTGATTTTCCTTTGCATTATCTGACTATACCAAGCATTCAAGTAGATCGATTAAATTAAGAAAATAATTTTCTTAGATTTAATAGTTTTGTTATATTAATCCACCAACAATCCTTGAAATATTGTTAACTACAATGTCCATCTACTCGTACTTACATAATAATTGTTAAATAATACACTTTCTTATCGTATTGACAGTTGTACCAGCATTTGAGTGTTAGTGTTCTCAAAGCAGGGACATGAGGTGCAGGTTTATCACCCCCAAGAGCTCTCGCATTTAAAACTAGAACGTCCGGAAATTTCACCTAATCTTAATAAAAATATTTTAACACCAGAATTTTTATTTTTTACAATTTTACTTATTTATTCAACCGAGTTTTCTATAGTTACAATTTAATTAATTTTACAAAAGAATTCTGGTTCGAATCGACATTTTGTCATTTGATAGCTGTCGAATTGACATCAGTGGGACGTTCTAGTGTTAACATGGGTTAATTTCAGTTAAACCTCGTACGCCCCTACATAGGATATTTGGTTCACTAACTAGTTATACTCGGCCTTAAGAAACACATGAATACAGTTATGGTATTATAAAAATTTCACATGAAAAAGGGTAAGGCTGGTACGGGGTATATGGGGAATTCTCACAATCTTTTGACTTTTAGGAATAAAATTCTGGTGAAATTAAACTTGCTAAAATAACATTTTAATCTGATAGACGAATGCCTTAATGATTCAAAATAATGAAAAAATATTCAGCAGCAAACATTTTTTTTTTTTTTTTTTTTTAATGTAACTGAGGTTTAAGTTAAATTTTCGAGTTTAATTTTCCTTACCAATTTGCCACTATAACTTTCTATTTACTTCTAAATAATGAATTATCATAATGAATTTCCATAGAACCCACAGGACATTCAAGTAAGAAATAATAACAATGTAGTGCTTTTAGAACAAAATGTTGGTGTAACATTGCCTTAAAGGGGTGTTAAAGAAAGGACGGAAGGAAAAAAAGCGGATGGTATAGGAAAAAAAGGGATGGGAAGGATGAGAAGGTAAGGAAAATTTAAACTATTTTTATACAAATCACGTTAAGACTAAGTGATAGCCACAGGGGTGCCCAGAGAAGTGTTTGGTGACGCAAAATGCGTCATAAAATTAAATTTTGGGGGGGAATTTAGAGAAAAAGTACATTTTGGGGGGGATTTTTAAAATCTTAATACTATTTCCCTTTTTTTTCACTATTAAAAAAGTTTTTGATTTTTTTTATCACTTTTAACTTCTTTTCAACATTCAATTTCCAGAAATGGTCATGTTTTTTACACTCTTTAAATTCTAGATAAGGGCAATAAGAACCGATTTTGCATCTTAATATATTTGAAAGTGCAGGAATAAAAAAAATACTTGGTATACAGGTGGGAAAATGTTTAACACATTCTGAAAGGCGATTAGGACCGCAAGACGTGATAAAAGGAATAGCTTTCCAGAAGCGTCTTAAGTAATTTATTATATTGTTTGACAGGGTCGAATCGTACAGTCCGAGTGCAAAAATACATTCTTGATGGGTATGATAAGAAATAACAACAAAATAAGCATTTCAGAGACAACGCTAGAAGAGACAACGCTAAAAATTACTTGACGATTTTCAGAAAACTAGGATTTAAGTACAGTATATTTTAGTGATGTTAGAAGAGTAGTATTGTATGTCATTAAAAAAGTATAAGGTAAACAACCAGTACAGAGAAAAAGACTTCCAGCTAGTGATGGGCGAAAACGAGATGTTTTTATAGATTTTATCGATTGTATGGACGTCTCGATATTTTTTTATTCTGCAAAATTTTTCTGGATGACTCCAGTTTGCCAATTGCTTTTATACCATACACGATTCGATTTTATCAAGAATCGTCTGCGGGAAAACTGCAATGAGTCGGGTTAATAAGGACTAGATGGCTACGCCCGCTAGTGTGCCCCTTCTTTAATTAGGGCCTCTAATTTATACGTAATCTTGTAATATGAAATCTCAAACTGACCCCCGCTGCATACGGCACCGTATACAAGGCGTGGTGTGCACACAAGCAAAATCTTGTAAACAAAAAAAATCTCGAACCGAACGAACCTCGGACCGGATCCTTGGGGGTGTCAACGGGCTCGCACAGGAGCTGCATGATATGAATATGTGGTCGCAGAGCTTTCCAACGATATATCATATGAGGGTTATAGGCAAAATTTAGAAAGTGCCACCGGGAGGGCAAAGTGGGGGAAGGGTCATCGGAGGGTATAACATCAATAAGTGGTCACAAGCCTTTCCAACCAAATGTCACATGAGGGGTCTTGAGCTAAATTTATAAAAACGCACCCCGGGGTGACAAAGTGGGGGGAAATCGGCGCGGGAGGTGCATAACAGGAGTAAGTGGTCACAGTCCTATCAAACAATACGTCACATGAGGGGTCTCAGCTAAATTTCGAGAAGTGCTTCCCGTGGGGGCAAAGTGAGGGGAGGGACACCGGAGGTGCATAACATCAATAAGTGGTTACAGGCCTTTCCAACCAAATGTCACATGAGGGGTATCGAGCTAAATTTATAAAAATGACCACCGCACCGTGAGGGAAAAGTGGGGGGGAGGGGCACGGGAGGTGCATAACAGGAGTAAGTGGTCACAGTCCTATCAAACAATACGTTACATGAGGGGTCTCAGCTAAATTTCGAGAAGTGCCTCCCGTGGAAAGTGAGGGGAGGGACACCGGAGGTGCATAATATCAAAAAGTAGTCATGGACCTTTCCAACGCTTTGCCACATGAGGGGGTCTTGGCTAAATTTAGAAAAGTACCCCCGTGGGGGCAAAGTGGAGAGGAGCTGCATAACATGAATAAGTATCATAGTCCTTTCATACAATATGTTACAGAGGGGTCTCGGCTAAATTTAGAATACCCTGGGTGTCAAAGTGAGGAAAAAGGCACGGTAGGTGCTTAATATGAATAAGTGATCGCAGGACTTTCTAATGATATACCACATGAGGGGTGTTGGCAAAAATTAGGAAAGTGCTCCCCCCCGGGGGTCCAACTTTCGCAACCCCCCAGGAATTCTGCCCCCCTTTTTGAAATTTCATATATTATAAGTAATATTTTTCGGAAAACTCTTTAAAAAATTCGAATTAAAATGATGAAAACGCTAAAAAGTTCAAAAACTGCCCCCCGCCGTAGGGGGCCAAATCGGGGAGGGTAGAAGAAAGTCTCATAATATCAAAGAGTGATCCGAGGGCTTTCCAATGATATATCACATAAAGGGCTTAAAAAAGGTTTAAAATCCTCCCCTTCCCCCCGGTTTGTCCACTCTTTCAGCCCGGAATTCACGCATGCCCCACTTTTAATTTTTTATATTTAATAAATAATATTTACCGGAGGACTCCATCAAAAAAACACATCTAAAATTATATTCAATGTAGAAATCACTACGGTTTTAGAAATTTGTTCGCTTCCTCCGCACCCCCCTCTTTGAAATTTTTATATTTAATAAATGGTATTTATCAGAGGGTTCCAGGTATGTGACAGCTTGATAGGGCTAAAATAAGAGAAACTTTGAAAATTTGGGCTTCATTTCACAGCTCATTGTCATGCCTCTTTCTCTATCTCGTCTCGATAAATCTTCTCACATCTCTTCCGTGCCCAGAACGAGAAATTGAATTCTCGTTCTCGGCAACCTATGAAAAGACACTAATCGAGAACAACATTTCGAGAAGAGAAGAAAATTGATTTCTCATTACGAAATGTTGAAAAGCGCGAGGGGAATAATCGAGAAGTCAAAAGTCGAGATGCCGGTGAAATCATCGAGATGAGATTTGCGGAAATGCCAGAGAAAGAGAGAAATGAAGCTTTCAGAGTCAAATTTAGCGTATTTCTGGTTCAATTCATAATTTCTCGAAGGAGTGCATTTGCTTATCCAATCTCTTTTGTTATTAACCGATATGGGTTAGGAGGCATAGTGGTTTATTTATTCAGTTCTGTATAGTCCTAATTTCAATAATTACTGTTGAATCTAGTGCCATTTTGCCCCAAATTTTCAACGTTTCTCTTACTTTAGCTCTGTCAAGCTGTCCCATACCAGGGGTCCTCAGATAAATATTATTTATCAAATATAAAAATTTCAGAAGAGGAAGGTGAGTGAATTCTGGAAGGCGCGAGAATGAACCGACGGGGGATTAATTTTCAAACTTTTACCGAACCCCTCCTGTGACATATCATCGGAAAGCCCTTTGACCACTCTTTCATATTATGAACCTTTCTCCTCCTGGAGTAAATTTCTGTGGGGGGGGATCAGTAAGGGGGTGAATTTTTTAAATCGTTGCGATTTCTACAAGAAATATAATTTTAAGTGTTTTATTTTTTTTTTTTTGATGGAGCCCTCCGGTAAGACAGGGTTACCATCTTCCGGTCCCAGGACCTCAAAAGGCCCATTTGTCTACGCAAGGAACCACCCGTGAAACCAGCCCCGCGGCGCGTCCCGAAGGTCGCAGCCAGACAAGCTCCAACAGAGCGGAACCCCACGCAAACGCCGGTCAAGCCGACGCACTGCCCAGCGCACGTCACGCCGGCTATTCCCAAGTTTGGTGAACAATCGTTACGATAGTCCTCACCACCCAGCTAGAAAAACCAAGTGGTCCCTAAACTTGGTTACTCGAGCCGGTAGAACCCGCAAGCCATCGCAGGAACCAGACGCCTACAAAGACGCTGGGCCCACGGACTGAACCGAGGCTTCCCGACCCGAATTTAATTTACGGAAGGCCCCCAAGATCAGATACCATTTTCCGGCAGAGACATTTTTGTGGGCCAGCCGATAAGAAAGTTACTGAATAGCCATTAACTTGAAGACCAGGGAGGACGGGGAAAGTCCCTCCGGCCGTAAAGCGACCCAGCTCCTGGCTTTTCGCCCAAGCCACCCGGCTCAACCAACGGAACCCCTCGTGGATCACGCCGGGAATCCGTTGGCCCAGACTAGGTGCCGTTAGCGACCCCAGGCGGGCACGGAAAGCTCCACCTAGACGGAATAGAGTCCCGCCAGCCCCCACCGACTCGACCCCATCCTAGGACAGAGAAGCCAGTGGAGGCCGACAGAAGCCCGCCCGCCACTACCTTACCTCACGGCCGTCGAGGGTACCCAGGCCCGAAGGCCCTGACCCCGTGCAGTGACCGACCGCTACCTTTGGTAGTGCGTTCGAAAATTAGATGGAGACACCTCTAGGTCCCCATCACCAGGCGAGGAAAACTCCGGTACCGCATAGACACGGAGGACCTGGATCGGACCAAAAGTTCGCCTGAGGCACGATGAGCCGCCGCGTTACCGGCGAGCCTCCGGCCCGTTTCCCTGCGGGAATAGTGTTCGATGGTGGACCTGCCGGCCGACCCCCTCCCATGGGTCACGACACGACATGGAGCAACCAGAACCATACTGGCCTCCCCACGTGACCGCTCCTTGGTCAACGGGGGCACCGCCAAACCCTACCACCCTTATGGTCGGCTCCCAACTGCTCCAGCTGAGGTCCTCGGAGGGATGAGCCACCCAAGTCATAAAGTAACCTGGGCGCTGTCCAAAACCCTCGCCCTCCTGCTGCTCCGGGAGTCCCTGCATGGCGTTCCCGCGAGCCCCGTCGTCACTAGCGAGCACCGAGAACTTTCCACTACAAAGCCCTCACTCATACTTCAGGCTCCCTCTTAGTCAATTGGTGGATGGGGTCCTATCGCCTTAGCTAGTCTTTGCCCGGCGACACCGTCCGGCCCTTAGACCGGCACCGGGATCGACCTATGGAGCGTCGCTATCCGGCTTGGCCAGAGAACCTGGCTGCCGGGGGTGCGCTAGATCAAAAGGCGAAACGCACCCATGCACAACGTCTGTTAACCGTGGCCACCGGACTCTTGGCCTGTCGACCGCAAGTCTCTCGAGGAGGTGGCGAATCGTCCCCATCCGGCCCCCTCGCATTCGTGCACAACGAGATCCCTCCGGTAAATATTATTTATTAAATATAAAAATTTTAAAGTGAGGGTTGTGTGATTTCCGGGTGTATTCTGGGAAGAAAGAGTGAACCCATGGGTGAGGGGTAAATTTCAAACTTTTTGGACCCGTCATGTGATATGTCATCGGAGAGTTTTCGGTCCACTCTTTCACATTATGAATCTTTCTTCCAACCTCCCCAATTTGGCGCCCCGGGTGAGGCGCTTTTCGAACTTTTTGAAATCGTAGCGTTTTTATCATTTTAGATCGGATTTTGTTACGGAACCGTCAGATGAATAATTTATAATACATTAAAATTTCAAAGAGAGGGGAGGGGAGGGTGTATGCCGGGGGCACTTTTCTATCTTTTGCCGTCACCCCGTCATATGATATATCATTGGAAAGCTCTGTGACTATTACTTCATTTGTACATACCTCCCGCGCCCTTCTCCAATTTGACCCAGCGGGGGGTCACTTTTCTAAATTTAGCCGACGCCCCTCATGTGACATATCGTTGGAAAGCCTTATGACCACTTACTCATATTATGCATTTATTGCCCCTCCCCTACTTCCCCCCCAGGGGGGTCGTTTAACGCGTTTCAGTAGATGGTCTTCTAATAAAGGGGAAATCATAGAACTGATTTCAAATGACGTAAAAAAATCAATAAAAAATATTGATACAATTTACCATCCTTTTAGTTCATGTTTTTACCACTAGGGGTACTTTTTATTCTTATTTCTTTGCCCAATTTGCTGCTAATTGTCGAAAAATTCTAAATTTTGATACTTAAACTCCCTTTACCGTTTCATACCTACTCGCAACTTTTCAACTTTTTGCAACCAAAGAACGCCGTCACATGACTTTTCCACTATTATGGCTCCATTATAGCCTCCCTTCAGTTTGTTGTATTTTAAATCCATCTGTTTTCAGTTACCATGTATTTACTAAATACTGCTTTATAAACATATAAAACAATGATTTTAATAAACGATTGTAGAACATCTCGATTGTAGGTTCTCGGAAGTAATCGATGACTATATCGATTGTGTTTTTTACGATTACGATTTTTTTTATTGGTAAATTTTTCGAGAATCTCCCATCACTACTTTCAGCCACAAATCGCTTTAGGGGGAAGGGAGAAATTTATGGAAAAATTAGATTTTTTTGGGAGGAAAAGCAGGATTAATTACTAGGTAATAAGACTGAAAAATTATAGTGTGAAAGAAAAACATACCTATACAGAATACAGGGGCTTATAATAGGTTTAGGGCTATGTTTTAATGGTATAATGTCTGCCATTTTATAAGAATCGGTACTTGTATAAGAGTATATTGTGTGTTGTTAAAGCAGCATAAAGCAACACTTGTACTGAAATAAACGCTTCAATCCACAGTTTATTTATTTATTTATTTTTTTTTTTTTGGGGGGGGGGGGAGTGATTTAGAGAATTTTTTTGGAAGGGTGAGATTAAACTGTATGACTAGATAGTATTAAAAAAAATGATTGGGAAATCTTAAGCGTTAAGATTTAATCTTAAACAAGGTACTATGTACATGCAAATGTATTTGATATGCGTTTGATATAAACGACTCGTCTTTAATAATTTAGTTTTCTTAAAACGATATGCAATCTTTATATTTAAGATTTATTTTGTAATAATATAAAAGATTTTTATTTTGAATACTTGTAAGTAAATATTAATTTTCATGAAAAAGTAGCTTTATTTATTAAAACGTATATAGTGATGTTATTAACACGGGCTTGTCAGTCAGGACTTATAAATGTGAAAACAATCAGACTGCTAATAATAAAAAATATATATTCTATTATTTATTACGCTGTTAAAACATTTATTTTATGACAGTACGTAAGAATACTATTATTAAATAATTTAATAATAAGAATATATCTTACAATTGATGTTCTGTTTAGGGGGGGACTCAGTGTTAATGTATGAAGATTTTTTGGGGGGGGGAATTTGCGTCATTGGGTTTGGGGGGGATGGTCACCACTGGATAGCCACAATGTTCATTGGTTTTTAGAAACAATAATTTACATTTTACGAAATTTTAAAAAGAAAAATTACCTCGAAAAGTTCAGGAATAAAGCTTGGGGACGGAAAGACTGCTAATAAAGCCACGATGCTTAAAATTGATATTCAAATGCTGATTTAAATTCTGCAGTAAATTTCATGTCAAATAATTTTAGACATTCTTTCTCTAGCATACTTCTGCATGAGAAAAAAATTAAAAAAAATTCTGTGGCTGCATCTGAAGTGATTCTGTGTATAATTTTAGAAGAGGGACAGTAAGTAATCTAAAACCAAGTGACAGAGTTTAAAAAATAATAACAACCGTAAAAAAGTGCGCAGGTTAACTTTTTGCTACATATTTATATAAAACAATAGTCCCACTTTCGGAAAAATATTACATCGAATTACTTTTATTGAAACAATTGTATACATAAAGCTCCAAACTTAAAAATCAGCATCAGGGACACGGGACGGTATAAGAGCTTCCTGGATATTGGACCCTCAACATCGTTCAAAACTTATTTATCTCGTTAATATTGTTATGAAGTCATGTAATGAGATGTTCCCCAGTATATGAAAAAAAAAAAAAAACAAGAATAAAATATTCTAAATTAAAAATTATTATCCAGGGACATAAAAGTCAAAAGATTGTGAGAATGCCCCATATTCTCCCACTTAACACGTTAAAAATTCTCACTATGAATATTTCTTTAACACGTTCACGCCGGTGCGGTGGGTCACACTCGACTGTCTCAGAATTGTCAAGTCTCCGGCTTTTTGCACACCACTGTTATTTTAGAGAAAATGTTGTTCCTTTCAATTGCCCAATTGTTCTAATTAAATAAAACAACATTTTCTGTATTAAAATACTGGTATCCAAAAGGCCGGAGACTTGCCATCTCTGAGATAGTCGAGTGTGACCCACCGCGCCGGCGTGAACGTGTTAAAAAACACTCTTTTTTCTTTTTTATATTAATGATTTTTGCCGAGCACATGTAACCTATCTACCAAAAGTTTTATGTGCAAAACAATAAAAAAGTACCACTGTAATTTAAGTACCAGATAAAATAGAATTTTTACCATAAAACCTAATCAATGGTTTTGGTCATTTAACCTCAGGTTTGTCGCCCCACTTGATCGGAATAGATGTACCATTCGCAAAAGAACAAAACGCATGAGTTATTAACATTCATAAATCAAAAACAAAATTTGTATTTGACTATTCCTATTTACACCAAATTTAGGATTTTATTTAAACACGTATTATAAAATCTTAAGTAGAAAAATTTTATTTTTTACATGCTCTTTTCTACTTTTATTTTTCCCCGGAAATATTGCAACGAATATTATGCATTGTTCATGTTCATGTCCCATGTAGCCATTCCTAACAATCAACACAGTACATTTCCCTATTAAGCCGATATAAAAAATTTGAAGACAATCGGAAAATTCTAACGAATGCTAAACTTATTTAACTCTCAACTACTGTGACAGAAAGTGCCGCATAACTAATGTGAGCTGTCTGTGAGACCCTCTTCACAGAAAGATGAATAAAAGAGTCGATTAAGTCACATAATAAAGATTTTGTACTAAATGTTTTATACAAGACTTTTCTAATTAAATCTCGCCTATTGAAATAGCTCTAACGATAGTACTAGGGCTAACACAAAACAAAATTGCACTAGTATCTGTAGTTAAACTGGAAATTACAAGTTAAAATGCGAAAGTGGAAGAACCAGCGGTTAAAGGAAATTAGTGGGTAATCTAAACTAAGAGGGGTAACCCTCCAACATCCTTATATCCAATGTAAAAACTCTAAAAACTAATTCTGGAAGCACATTTCTCCAATAAGCCGATATACACAATTTGAAGCCAATCAGATAATTCTAACTAAGGCTAATATTGCTTAAATAAAATAAGAGGGATTATCGTCTCTCCTTCTCTATTCGATGTACAGACTCTAAAATCTAATTTCGGAAACAAATTTGAAGTTCTCAAATTACATGGGTTATATTTTTAAGTTTCATAATTAACGAGCTCGAAATATTTTTTTATATTCTACAGAAGATTAAACTTATTTAATTTAAATTAAGGGAAGGGAGCAGAAAAAATGCCAATAATGCACGAATATTATTTTAAAAAAATGAATAAGCAAGGACTTTATATAACTAATCTGATGCTTCGGTATTAAACCTTCCGAGTGTATGTTTGAAAATTATATACTTAAGAAATTTTAGATTTTTTTTTTTTTTTTTTTTTTTTTTTTTTGTATTTATATTTTTATTTGGTATGTCTGAATACATTCTGGTATAAAGAAACGAAACTTTCAGAATGTGTGAATTAAAATTTTCTAGCTCTGTTAAACATTTAAATATTTTTCACTTATAAATGCGAGTGAATTTTAACATTTGAAGCAAATTTCTGAAATTAAACAAAAGAATTGGTTGAATATTTATGACTACTAACACATCCACCTGGATTATCCCGCGGAAGTGCCATAATCAACAAAAAGAAAAAAACAAATTTATTTTTAATTTACAACCCTAAATATTTGAAAAAAAATATTCTCACGCTTCAAAGTTATTTCATATTTACAAATGAGTCATATATCCGTTATGCAAGGTGCTTCAAGTATAATTTTATTACGGGGTAGACGTCCTAACAGTAATTCTAGAAGTAGCAAGACTACATAACTAACCTTCACTAACACATAACGTGAGTATATAATTCCCCAATATTCACTAAATATTTGATCAAAAAAATAAATAATATTTCGACTTCCACTTCTCTCTATTTCATAAGAGCAAACAAAAAATTCAAACTTACCCTTCTTTGATGAATATAAGTTTTGTTTGAAGAAATAAATCGTTTTAACTTCGTCTACTGTGTTTTTATATAGCAATTGAGAGCAGTAGAACGATACTAATTCCGCCACATGTCCAATAGCTGAAATACAGTAAGTACGGCAACTAACCCCGTAGGCATCTAACATGGATTTATCTTATCATGTTTAGATTTTCTCATTAATTTTACATTATTACCAAATACATTTCGCATGTGTTCAATAAACAAACATGTATAATTCATGAAAATATAATATATTAGAGGAATTCACAATAAAGTCCAGATGCATAACTTATGTAGGAATTCCTCTGTTATTTAAGATATGCTAATTTGTATAATATTCATCGGATATAAAAAATATAACGTTATATTAACGCGTTTGAAAATATATATTTCAAGGTGTTTGTAGACATAATTTAAGATTAACAATTCTTATAAACAGCTCTTTATTGGATAATTTTGCATATATGATTCAGATATTGTACTATATATGATAAAAAATATATTGCATACAATTATAATTTTTTTTTCATAATGCAAATTAATATGAACTACCTACATTAATTATAAAAAATATCAATGATTTATTTTCCCGAATATTTCAACATTTGCACTAGATTGATTTTTAAATTAAATTTCGAATATTTTAGGGGATCGTTTTTTTTCCTATCCCATCATGGTAATCACTTAAATAATCTAAAATATGTGATATTTAATAAACTCATTTTTCAGTGTTGTATAATTAAGTTCACCAAAAGCCGAATATTGCTTAAATTACATTAGTTAATCCTTATAGTAATAGTAAAAAGCGAAAATTCATAATAGATATATTTTTTTACATAAATATGTATAAAAAATTCCTTATTAAATAAGAAACTTCTGATTAATAAATTTTTTGGCACAACATAAATGTAAATATCGTTGTTACTGCTTTTAAACAGAAACGATCGATAATAACGCAGAATACATTATATTTATTAAAGAATTTACTTTATTGCAATAGCCTTTGATTACTTCGTATATATTAATTAATCTATATTTTTTTCATAATAAAACACGACTTTTTCAATCATCATTACTACACGCTTTCTTTTATACATTCTTTTTTATTTATTTATTTTTACTTCTGATAATAAAAATAAAATCTTATATATATATAAATCTTAGAAAATGTTTGCAAAAAAATGATATGTATGATCAAATAAATAAATAAATAAAACTACATGAGATGTATAATATTTTGGTAAAATAATTTTTCACGTTAATTTTTTCCAGAAATAAATATTACATAGAAAATATGTTTGGAAGGCGATTCGATATTAATAGAACAACAACTAGTCGGATGTACCAATCCCAAAACTTTCTTCTGTCTCATACATTTTAATACTTCAAAGTTCGCTATCACACTACCAAAATTAAATGGAAATCTATGCCCATCATGAGGAATCTAAAGATATAAAATCCTGTGCATTAGTTCTTGAGATATGACTATCGCTGAAATTATGTAAATCCAGAAAAATGCAGCCTAGCAGCGCCACCTATTGCGGGATTTACACCTAATCAGCAACAACTTATATCAAAGTGTAACTGAATTTGAAGTTTGGGGAAAATCCGTACATTAGTTTTCGAGATAGAGCTATTGTAAAAATCGTGAAAATTCCAGCATAGCAAAGCCAAATATTGGGCGGTTTTCCCCAAAACCTAATCAGCTACAACTTGTGACAACGTCTAATTAATCTGATGTTAGATGAAAATTCGTTTATTAGTTCTTGAGACAGAGTTATTGCGGAAATCGTGTAAAACCTTCAAAAGGCTCCATAGCAGCGACACACGTCGGGAGAAGTACGCCAAAACGTAATCAGCACCAAATCATATCAAGGACTAACTGAATCTGAAGTTTGAGGAAAATCCGTGCATTAGTTCTTGAGATAAAGTTATTGCAGAAATCGCGAAAATTGCAGCATAGCAGCGCCAACTGCTAGCCTATTTACACCAAAAACTTATCACCACCAATTTATATCGGATACTACCTGATTAGTTCTTGAGATAGAGCGCCCACAAAATTTGTGTCACATACATACAGACAGGCAGACACACAGACTCACAGACATACATTTTATAAAAATACGTTTTTCGGAATCTCTGATCCCTAAAACGTGTAAATAAGTCGAATTTTTTTTTACGAAAGGAATATTTTCTTCTTGTAAAGATAGAAGAAAGTAAAAAGGATGTTATCAACTCAATGTAACAGAATAATGATAGCATAATTTATAGGATATCAACTTAAAATTAAGTATATATATATATATATACATATTATTATAAGTTTGTGTATTCTAGCATATAAAATTTAAGATAAGTATTATGAAAATTAGTTTTCGGATTTATGATTAAAATAGTACCCGCATTAGAGATTGTGCTGAAACTATTGAAAATGAATTTAACATTAGGAGTTTGAACGTTTACAAATTCAAAGATTCTTCTCAAAACGGCTTCTTATTTTGCATCTGAAGGTAAAAACTACCGACGTATGAAATGATGTTATTAAAATTATGTGTTAGTAATGAAATTTTTCAAAGTTAGTTTCAATATTGGGACAGACATTTAATCTTATTATTTTAAAATAAAGTAAAAGAAGCTATAATTGTCAATTAATTGGCTATATCTTTTTTATCTTTAGAAATGTAGGGATATATATATATATATATATATATATATATATATTACATTATTAGATCTAAGTCCGGGATTTCCTTATCTTATTCTAAATTACTACTTTATATTCACTAAATCCTTATCCTTAAATAATCTGTATCGTTAACTCTGTTAAATTCCCTTTAATTTAATGTCTCACTTGTCTTAATCGCTTAAATATTACGCTTTTAGTATTCTTAAATTAAATGCTGCATTCCCGCGCTTTTTTCTTTCGAGAATATTCTTTTAGCTTCCATTTTTACTTTCCCGCGCATTTCTGATGTTATACTTTTTTCCTTCAAATTCATCCGCTAGCTCTGTTTGTACGTCCTACGTCATATTTGTATCCTTACACGTGAGGAACAGAAAGTTGATACTCGCTGTGTTTCAGCAGATTTGAGTCGTATTTCCAGTTTTCATTCATCCCCTGGTCACCGTCCTGTTATTCGAATTTTGTTTAACTTTGTTTAAACCTAATTACTACTACGGAGTGATGGCTAATTATCTTGGTGGAAACTGCACTTTTTGCAAGATGATCTAATAAAGTGCTTAGCTGATATTGTGAGTTGTTTTAATTTCTTCTGGGGAAACTTCACGGAACGATGTATTCTATTGATTTCACTCGAGAACTGCATTTCAACAATTTGTTCTACTAATATAACAGAATCGAATTATATGTTCTGACCACTTCTTTTTATAATAAGAAGTAATAATATAAGTAATATTGAACAATATGTTAATTTTCTTGTGTGTGATACCGATTTAGAGTATGTAATTTTAGTATTACCAGACTGTGCAAAATTTGATTTGAAAATTAATTGTACTAGTTGTAGTGTCACTCAGGGAGATACTGTTTTAAATTCATGTATAACTAGAAACAAAATAAGATCTCTTCATTTCAATGTTAGGAATGAATATCAACATATGCAACCCGATTATGGAAATACCATGGCTCCTCAATCCTTTGCGAGATCTAATGATAACTCTAAATTAATTGAGGAAATAAATGCTATAGATAATGATAACTTAAGGGAAATGTTAAGGTGTTACTTAGAATTTTTTTCTAGAAACAAGTATGATGTAGGGAAGATAAATATTGAGCAACAGCGAATTCTTTTAAACTCTGGCCTACCAGTATCTATGAGACCTTATCGTACTTCGGTAGTTGATGGAAAGGTGATTTCAACCGAAATTCAATCTTTGTTGAATGCTGGACTAATAAAAGAAAGTACTAGTCCTTATACTTCCCCCGTCACCTTAGTAATGAAGCGCGATGAAGGCAAAAAGACAAGATTATGTGTAGATTATCGAAAATTGATCTCCATAATGAAAAACGATGCAGAACTCCTTCCCCGTATTGATGATATTTTAGATAAATTGTGTAATGCCCAGTATTTTTCCACATTGGATTTAGCCGCTGGCTACTGGCATATTCCCATTCACCCTTCAGATACCGAAAATCTCGCTTTTACTACCAATTCTGGTTTATTTGAGTGGAATGTTCTCCCCTTTGGTGTAAAAGTTGGGCCCTCCATATTCAAAAGAACTCTTAGAAGAATCCTTACAAAATATAAAATTGATTTCGCATGCTATTATTATGACGATATAATTATTTTTTCTTCCTCCCTAACTTAACATATCCAACATCTAACCAAAATTTTTGATTTGTGTAGGGTTGAGAATATAAAACATAAGCTTTCTAAATGCAAATTTGCTCAAAATAAAATTAACTTTTTAGGATATGAAATTAAAAATGGAACCCTAACCCCTTCTAATGCAAGTATTGATGTAATACTCCCTACGAATGTTAAAGAACTCCAAAGATTTTTGGGATCAGTTAATGTGTAAAATAAGTTTATAAACAAAAATGCTGAAATTAGGAACACACTCAATAAACTACTTAAGAAAAATGCTTTGTGTGAATGGAGTACTGAATGCCAAAATTCTTTCCAAAAGTTGAAAGATGCACTAATAGCAAAACCCATCTTAAAAATTTATGACTCTAAATTACCTCTCCATATGTTTGTTGATACCTCACAGGAAGCGGTAGGTGCCGTACTTAAACAACCGGATGATAATGGGTTTTTACATCCAATTCCTTATTACTCCAGAGGATTGAGAAGCTATGAACGAAACTACTTTATTACGAAATTAGAGGACTACTTCTTTTACGCCATTATCACTGGATGTGATCCACATCGTGATAGCCAGTACGACATTTTCAACGCTAAATCCAATTCAATGTTGCTAGAATGCAACATATATATAGATACGTAATTGTATTTTTCACAATTAAATTTCATTACATTAATCTTTTACATTTTTAGTAAAATAAGTGTGCGTTGCTCGATAGAATTTTAGCTTTATACTAATACAGTTTCCATTTTATTTTCAAGATATTTGAAATGCAAAGAAAAACCAGGAATTAAATACCATGAATAGGTTTAAAAAATTGAATTATAGCCTACAGTAAATGTATGGATAAGGCACGATTTCACAGAAAAAAATAGGGTTATTAAAAAATCACATCCAGGTAATTATTTCGATTATAATTTTTTTTAATGAACTATTACGTATGCATTTATGATCACAAGTACTTACGATAAGTGAATGAATTTTGTTTTCAGAGAAGTACGAGTATTTAATTGCACATGATTTTTTCTGATATTCATTTGAGTTGAAATAGTATCGAAAATATTTGCGTATAAGTAAATCAATATTTTTTACATATATATATATATATATATATAAATCAAATCTTTAGGATTCAGACACTCTGCGCTTTGCAAACCAAAGAAATACCAAGAGTTTTGAGTCATTAATAAGTAGTGCCGTTTCAAAATATGTATATTGAAAAAAAAATACTAATATAGTACATATCAATATCTATTCTGGATATTATACGTATTTGAATACATTATGTAGTTAGAATGTAAAAAAGAATCACGCATTTAAAAATTGCGTACAATATTTTAAATATTTACTTCTATTATGACAAATTTAAGCCAGATATCGTTTAACGTAATGGCCGAAACTATAAAACAAAACATAACAGTCGCGAAAATATAGAAATTTTATATAGTTATTCATTTATTCAAAAATATGATAATTTCTTTTTAAATTACAACATTTTGTATATAAATCTTTTGAAAAATATTTATTGCAAAACCTTATTATAAAAATTTTTGCCATTTCATTCATTTATAAGTTCTTTTTCTTATGTTAATATGTTTATAGTATTTAAGATAATTTGCATATGTTTAGATAATATATATATATTTTACGTTAACTCTAAAAGTACACGTTTTTAGTCTAAAGAAAAACTGATTCAATGGAACTAGATATATGCTTTAGAATGTAAAGCACTTTTTTTATGCTGAAAAACTCTGAAATCTTGTTTCAACATTTTCCCCATTACAAAATATTTTGTTTACCTCATCGAAGTCTTATAATCTTAATATAAGTGTGATTGATGGTCTTCTGTGAAATCTATGACGTATATGCACTTTTATGAAAGGGAATTTCTGAATATATATCAAGAAATTTCCTTCAGTTACTCTTTTGAGCTATAAATCTTTGGAGACTGCAACAAGTAAAACTTTAATCTCTTGCTGTATTTCCTTCTATTTATGAAAGTTAAAGCATGATATTGCTTACCAAAAAAAAAAAAAAAAAAAAAAAAAAAAAAAAAAACTGAACAGGATTTCTGATATATGATTACAAAAATGTAGGAACAATTACAATTCTTTTTTTCATCTTCATTGCAATAAAGAATGTATTTTAATATTTTGAAAGCCCAAATTAAGAATAAAATGCATTGCTATATTATGGTTACCTCTTATTTCAAATTACCAAATGACATTTTTACATCGTGTCTGTACAATAAAATTTAGCGTTTATAATATACATGAGGAATAGTTGTTACTTATTTTCAAGTATTTTTATTCGAAATGTATGGTGTCATTCATACACTTCAACATTGTGGAATCCGGTAAAATTTGCCTATGAAAGTAGTGTTACATGAGATATTTTGTATTTACTAATAAATTGTTAGGAAACCCTTCTTAAAAATATTTTAATTATTTATGAAAATTTAAATACAGCTTTTTGTATGCTATCTTTTACACAAAAATTAGAGTTTTATTATTTCGTAGAGAAGTATTTTTTTTATCTTTCATTTGACAAAATGGAATATAATTGAAGGCATCCCAAATAAAGAACAAATTACATTTTGCCCGCAAATTTTAAAACATTGAATTACAGTAAATTTTGTATTAAATATTTTTACTTTCTTCTATCTTTACAAGAAGAAGGTAATTGAAAATGAAAATTTTCCGGTTTTTGACGGATTTACATGTTTTAAGTGTCAGAGATCCCTCAAAACGCGTTTTTAAAAAATGTCTGTCTGTGTGTGACACAAATTTTGTGGGAGCTCTACCTCAAGAACTAATGAACGGAATTTAATAAAACTTCAGATTCAGGTAGGTCTTGATATAATTTAATGCTGATAACGTTTTGATGTAAATCGCCCTATAGGTGGCACTGCTATAGTGCATTATTCATGAGTATCGAAATAGCTCTATATCAAGAACTAATGCATGAATTGTAATCAAACTTCAGATTCTATTAGTCCCTGATATAAATTGCTGTTTAGCTTTTGGTGTAAATTGCCCAACAGGTGGCGCTAATACGATGCATTTGTCACGACTTCTGCAATAGCTGTATCTCAAGAACTATTGCATGCATTTTCTTCAAACTTTAGATTCAGTTACTCCCTGATATAAGTTGATCCTGATAAGTTTTTCGTGATAATTGCCCATCCGCTGCCACTGCTATGCAGAACATTTCACGATTTCCGCAATAGTTCTATCGCAAAAACTAATGCACAGATTTTCATCGAATTTCTAATTAAATTAGAAGTTGACATAAGTTGTTGCAGATTAGATTTTGGTGTAAATCGCCTAACCGGTGGCTCTGCTATGCTGCATTTTTCAGGAAGTATTAACATGTATGAGATAAGAGAAGGTTTTGGGATTGCCACATCCGACTAGTATTGAAATGAATTTGAAATATTAATATGATTAAGATATATACTTTTACATGTATTTAATCTTGTCTTATGTACCTTAAATAAAAACACATGTAATGGGGCCTCACTTTTACATGTATTTTTCTTCCATATGCCTTAAGTTAAAACACCAGTAGTGGGCGCGAATATTAAATGCATGTATTGAGGAAAGGTAAACGTTTGACGAATACTTTACTTCGTACTATTAGTTCCTAGGCCGTTTAAGCCCGTTGTAACTCGCCAAAAGGTTAATATTTTATTTAGAAATTAGGATTTCTGATAAGGAAAACAATTACGAAGGGATGAAGCACATGAAACCGAATTTCATATTATATGTAATTAGTTTTAAATGTAGTTTATTAAACACTAGCAGCAGCTTTCACCCGCTACGCTGGTTGGTTTCTCTAACAGAACCTTGAATCAAACGAAAAATATCTAGCGAAAATGAAATTAATGAAAAAAATAACATAATAGACAAAATAGATCTAAAATAGCTGAAGTACATGTTTCTAACTATTGTTTAGAATGTTTCTTATCTTGAATTTTCGTTTCTACCTAAAACTTGTTTATTTTTTTAGGAGACTTATATACTGGTATTTGACGCTCCCACCTAGAGCGGCTGCGGAGATATGCCAAATGTTCTAAAATTTTCGACGCTCATTTTTTCGCCCTTAGGTTGTGATTTTTCAAAAATTCCTTTTTACAATTTACCTAGGTAATAAGAGCAAACTCTTGTCTAAATGCCGTGATCATAACTTTAGTCGTTTCATCTCTGCGTTGATAAGTCACTGAGTCAATCATGAATACCTTTCTTCATTATAATAGCATAGATATATTTATTATTTATAAATCCGTGGAAGATTCTGTAAATAGTGCAGCTCAAAATAAAATGTTTATAATATACAAAAGTATGCAATCTTCAAATTAGGAAATTTGATTAGTAATATTGAAAAATAGGCTACCTAAAGATTAAATGTACTGTCACGCCATTGTCGACTTTCTCTTGGTAAAAGTAGGGTTGTAAATACAATGGTCAGGTTCTGAGACGATAAATGCTGTCTATTTAACGAGCATCCCCTAAACATAATTAAAAACTTTTATTATGATTGCAAATATAAAGTAAAGTGTTCAGCGTCATGGAAATTAGAGAATCACATGTAATATTACTTGCACGTTGCTGCAATAAAAAAAGTCGTTTAAGAATAAAAAGTTGCAATTTTCTCATGAGTTATATTGTTTATATAGGTTCGGTTGATTATGTAAAGTGATGGTGTGTGAAAAAAAAAAAGAATGTTTATTTAGATGGCGATGTGTCTCTATGAATGTCTACTTCATCATTCTCTACCAGTATGAAGTCTGTGTTTGCAATAGGACGGGACGCAACGAATTGTTGCTTTAGAATTTTTTGTTATGGCTCAAAGAATTGACATTTTTGACATAATGATTGTAAACGAAAAAGAACATTGCGTCTCCTAGTAATACGTAAACATTAAATACAGGTGTAAACAATTTTCGATTCGTTACACTGGTTGACATCAAAATCCCCCCTGTAAAAAATAATGATTGTTAGTGACACATTTAAAGATACTAAATCCAAATATGACAATAAAATTGTTCCAGCACGTACCATTATTTTTTCTTCCGAGCTGGGCTTTAAATTTAAAACAGTTTTCCCTCGACAAAATAATAGTGCTAAAAGACTACTATTCTTTATTTTTGATTAACATGCTCTTTGGTTTTATCTCCGATCTTATAAAAAGTGTTTCTACCCTCTTCTGATTTTTTGGTTTTGCCCTCTTCCGATGATCTGAATTCTCACATGCGCCATCTCAAATGACCCTCCGTATTCTACACACAAAGAAAATTTGCGCAGCATCTCTGTTGGGAGAAACATGCAGAGTAGGGTGTAACGAAAGTATAGGGCAACATATTTTTTTCAGCAAATAATTTTCTAATAGCAATTAAAAGTTGTCTTTGTATGTTAACAATAAAACTACGAAGTTTTTTCGTTTTAAATTTATATCTTGAGGTGCCGCAAGAGCCTTATAAATAAGGATTTTTTTTACAAAAAGTCCGAATTTAACATAAAATTATAATTTTTTTCAGTGTTTTATTTTCACATTTAAAAAATCAATTATTGTTTTTAACAGGAATCTATAGATGTTTCTTTACTATAACAACAATAATATTAAGTTTAATTGATGTAAATGTATGCATTAATTTTCTGAAAAAGTGAAATAAATGAACTTTTTTTCAAAAAATAATGATGTAATATCAGTTTGAATTTAACTGTTGTAATTACTTTTTTGCTTACAAATACTTGTTCAAACACAGTTTTTTAAATAATACAGTAGCGCTCAAAAGTATTTTGAAAAATATAATAATTCACTTAATTGAAAAAAATAATAAAATGCAAAAAAAAAAAAAAAAAAAAAAAAAAAAAACAGTCATTTATTCTATTTAACCATATTCAATGTATTAATTTTAATAAATTACAATAAATATTAATAATATTAATAAAATTATATATATTCTATATATATATAGTTATATCTGAAATTTGTCATGCTGTAACTCTATAATTTTTTAACCGATTTGGATGCAATTTTTCATATGCATAGTACATACTAATGTCTCGACCAAGCTCGTTGGGCAGTTTCATCCGCCTTCTTGTTTCAAAATGGCTTCCATTAGAGTTTTAGAAATTTTAGTGGCAAGAACTTAACCACTGGAAGTTCGTTACAATTCTCAAGTTGTTTGCCGAAAACCCCGCCAAATTCCTTAGGACCCTTTGTTTTTCCATCTAATTCACGAAACAGGTGGCGCAAAGGCAATTCCTTTAAGTGTAACAAACAAATCCGTCACTGCAGTGGCTTATTTAGATCTTTTCCTGTTAAATAATCACACCGTTATTAACTCCAGTGTTTGTCGCTGTCCCATCACACCAAATAGTAGTTACAGTTGATATGTTCAAATGATTGTTAGCATTAAAGTAGGCTGTCATGCTATTTTTTATAGCTTCACCTGTTCAAAAAGCAGGGGTTACATGTTATAGAAAGGATGAATTGGGCTCTTTTACTAAGGAATATGTTCTTCGATGACCGTTTTTTGTAAAATTAGTTTACTTTTTAATCTTGCACAATTGTTTTATCTTTTCTTCCATCGAAAAACACACCCATATTATCTCCAACTTGGTTAAAGCTTCATACTATCTCATTTGTTCTATTCTTGGCTCTCCGCTTCGAATTCTCATCCTATCAATTACCTTACTGTTGTTCTCCTCTTTAATCATTACAACATCTTTAAGAACAGCACTTGCGATAGTCGCAACAACTCTGTCTGAAACCCCAGTTTGGTCACAAGTACTTGCTACTGTTGGAACTGCTACTCGCATTTGCTCGCTTGTAGCTGAATCCAAAAAAGAAGTAGAGGATTTTTTGGGATTGTATATTAACGTTCCTTTAAATGCTTGCTCAGGATCTGATTGAACGACATCATTTTGAGCTTTTCTAGTAGCCTTAACTACTAATTTATGATAGTAGTTATATTTTAATTGTTGCTGTATTACCTGTTGCTTCCTCTCTTCTTTTTGTGTTAAAATCTTGAAAATAACTTTATAGACTCCACTTATACACATTTTTCTAACTGTTCTTTGGTAAAGTAAAAAATCTTTCTCAAGTTTAGGTACTTTTTTCTTTTTTCGCACTTAAAGACAGAAAATTATTTGCACTTACAGGTTGCTACATAAAAATTACTTTCATTTAAAAATTTTACTGCAACCAAATCATATTTTCCTGTACCTTTTATACCTTTTCATCTTAAAGTAGTTCTGTATTTATCGTGATAGGTTTTTCCCATTTCTAACATGCGAGTGCGAGAAACTACTGGAATAGATGCTGACGATCAAATAGATTCAACTTTCTTAACAATTATATCAAGTATTTCACTCACCGTTCGTTCTTTTAATGTTTTGTCTGATTTCAGCTCATGTCGAATATAAAGATAATATTTCATACTATCATAATAAGTTGAAAATCTTATATCACTTAATTCCTTATGGGACCAAAAATTGGGCATTCTAACTTTTGTCTGGTCTGAACTGGTCTTGTCACTGCCATCACTCTGAAGATAAAGTATTAACTAATAAATTATTATACAAATATTCAAACTGACATATTCACAAACAAAACAAAATCCAGTAAATAACAGCATAAAAACAACAGCAGGCAAACAATTCGTTTGCCTGCACTGACTGACGACAGAAACCTGTGACCAGACCATTGCTACAGTTACATGCTTCTCTACCTCCTCCGCCACCCTACACCAGGTAATAATATTCCACCTGAATCAAGGTCACTTCAAAACAAGTACTGTTCTCAATTTGACTATTAATTTTCAGAAAAAAATCTTTTGCCGCGTTTTTAAGTTAAAAGTAAGGTTAATCGAAATGTTATTACGAAATACTGTTAAAATTTAAAAAAATGGAAATTAAAAGATGCAAGATTTAATAGAATAAATATTAAAGGTATGCAGTTTAAAACTGTAAATATCTTTTGTAAAGTAGATTATGTGTATTATTTAACAATTTTAAACAGGCATTTGGTATTTAATATATATATATATATATTACTAAACCAAATTTATCAAAATTCGTAAAACCCACTTAAAAATACGTATATTCAAGTCGTTTGACGCACCTCTAAATATATTATGTTTGTTAAAATATTTCAACACTGTCCTAACTAAGGCATTAGACAACTTGTTATCTCTATTACATATCGAAATTAAAAATTTATTTTTTTCGTTCCACCCTAATGCAGAGTGCTTTGTTAAAGTTAATTTACATTAGCACGCATTAAGAATTTAATGCATTAAGAAAAACTAGTTTGTGTATCGCTTTTATTAACTGAAAATCTCACGTTTTATATAAAAACAGCCTAAACGTATTTTATTATATATGCGGAGAGGTGAGATTTAAATAAAAAAGGAAGTCATTCATACAGAAAGCTCACGAACTTTATTTTGACTTTAAGGTATGCGACCAAGATAAAATGTGGCCACCAAAATCTTATTGTAACTCTTGTACGAGCACTCACAGTTTGGTTAAAAAGTACGCATAAGTCAATGCCTTTTGATGTTTCATTGGTATAGCGGGAACAGAATCACTTAGGCGTCTGTTATATTTTATTTGTACAACAAAAATAGCCGCCTTCTCAAATATATATAAATGAGTATATATATATGAGTATATATATATATATATTCTACTAAATATTCAGCTAAGACCTGCCCCTCACATATTTCAGTGAAGAACCAACAGATACATAGCGTTCAAAAGACAATCCGACTAACTCCATTTTAAGTGGCGCTTTTTTAAAGAAAGAAACATTGAAAATTTTCGGTATATTTATAGAGTGATAAAAAGTTATCCATGATTAAAAGAAAATTACTGAGTTCAGTCAAAATATCCCGAAAAAAAATATTTTATAGATACAATATTTTTATAGTTACAATAACTTTCACTGTTTATACTGGATATTTTATTTGATGGATATAATCGATTTGTGCACTGAAAGACCCATTTATTGGAATTTGAAGTCAGATCAGAAGAAGCATCGCCAGATGTAAATGCAGGTATGCATGTGCAGGACGATAGGACTTTCCTTTGCCCAGTTTTTCAGAACCACACCTTATTTTAAGTCTATAAAACTACAACTTTGAGACTTTGATCTTCGAAAAATAAGGGCTCAGATACTTGGTTTTCTACTTCAATGAAAGTTACTGCAAAAGTATGTGAAAATATCATTTTACAGAGGGAGGCGAGGATGCACTTCAAAATATCTTTCGACGGATGTCGACTTGGTGTATTGCAATAATTTCCAAGGATTAATGGTAGAATTACATGTTGAATATAAGCCATAACAATTGAAGCTCTTAATCGATCCATCGAAGTTTAGTTTAAAAGCCGTTTTACCTTACAGCGGAAAATGCGGATTCCTCCAATAACTTTTTTTCATGCAGGTCATATGAAATAAACGTATTTGTACCTTCAAAATGTACTAGAAAAATACATTTCTAAGACCAAAAGTGGAATATATGTGCAGTCATAAATATTATAGTATTTCTAACTGCGATATAAAAATATTTCACGAAATTGAGTAGCTTCTGATGTGAATGGATCAATCGAGCAATCCTATTTGCTTGTAAAAATGGGTATTGAGAGAAAAGAAATATTCCTGCCACGGACAATGTTGCACACCGGGCTTTAATTATAAGGCGAAATGTAATTACCGACTCTTCACATAAAACTTATTAAACATTTTTTAAAGCTTTGAATAAAGACGGTGAAGGATTTATGTACTTGAACACAAACTTTTATCCATGAGCAAGACCAAAATAAAATTATGTACTTTTGTTGGACATCAAATAAATCAAATATTTCATGATCCTATTTTCAAAAATAAACTGGATGCTTTCGAAAATACATGTAAAGTCTTTTTAGGAAATAGAAAGTGTCGAAATTATGAAGGAATTATTGAGAATCTACACTCTTCATTTAAAACATTGGGATGCAAAATGTCTTTAAAACTGCAGTGTCTGCATTCTCACTTGGGCATTTTTCATTATAATATGTTAGAAATTTCTGATGAACATGTAGAAAAGTTCCAACAGGGTGTAGCTAAAATGGAAAAGAGATACTGTGGAAAATGGAGTAAAAATGTGTTAGTAGATTGATGCTGGACACTTATACGGAAGACACCAAAAACCGAAATACAAAACAAAAATATCAACGAAGTTAACATTTTCTCAATAGATTGTATGCATTTTTTAACTGAGGTAATAAAATAAATCAATGTTTCATGCTTATGTTGGTTTGTAGAATTTGATGAATATATTAAGTTTTCATTTGATACTGTAATTTGTATTATTTAAAAAACTATCTCTTTTAAAAGCGTTACATGATTGAGCAATTTTGATGATATATTTAGAATCAGGAAGGTTAAATTGACAAAGTTCAAACTTTTTTTTTTTCCAGGGAGGACTTTTTTCCGGCTAATGTTACCTTTCACTGTTTAAAATTCTACGGTATGATATCTGATTTTTTTAAACTAGTGATTAGTGATTTTTTTTTTTTTTTTTTTTGTCAACATCCTTTAGATATTCGATATTTTTATTACATGAACTGATGATTTATTTTCTACTCCCGAAATATTTACAGTGTTTTCTTCAATATTAATTCTTATCCAATGTCCTTATTATATGGATTTATTATATTCTTATCATTTTTTAATACCATTACCGCAAAATCATATTGCATGATCCATTTTGTTTAAAATCATTGAAATTCATTAGCGGCATCCTGTAGCCATACAAAAATAAAATAAAAAATGGTTCAGCGAAATTTAAACAGCTGTACATGCACATATGTACACTGCATGTGTACATTTGTTGCTCAAGATTTATAATAAAGTTAAATTAAATTATAGTCGTATAAATTTCAATATAATTTTCTTTTGCGGATATTTTCACACACATTATCCCCTTTTCTATTTTTTTAACCCTTAAATGCGCGATTTTTTATTTTGTTTCGAAAAAATTATATATGATAATCTGAAAGGTTTATTACACAGGAAAAACAATGACAAAAATTAGACATAATTTTTTCATATAATACGTCAAACTTTTCTTCTGTTGCACATCTGCAATACAAGTAAAAACTACTGTCTTGTGTCTATTTTACGCTAAAATATTACAAATTAGTAAATATTTTAATACGTACATCTCGAAATATCTTATTTAATATAATTATTTATTTTATAAAGCTTAAAATTTAATCCTTTAATTCCCATGATAGAATACGTTCTAGAAATTAAGTAGTCCAGAGAATCTGACTTTACACCAGAAAGTTTCAATGGTTAATTTCGTTTTATTTAAATACGGGTAGTCTGTTATTATTTAAAGCAAATATTGCTATTTTAGTTTTCTGGTGTAAATTAGGTATATACGAATAAAAAATCTATTAAATTCAAAACACTGCTATTTGCATATATTCAAAGCTGCGCACTAAAGGGTTAAACGCTGAAATTAAAAATATATAAGGTAATTACTCGTAAGTATATAGTATTTCATATACTCGCAATATTTCATAATTAATACTCCTTTTTATGAATAGTACAAAACAAAATAATGTCTCTTATATAAGGCGGACCATAGCAGTATATCGAAAAACAGAATTCAAAGCTATTTATCAAAAAATGTTGATCCCCCCCCCGCCCCCCCCCCCAAAAAGAACGAAATTTAATTAATTTGTATGTTTTCACCACAATAACATATTACAAAATTAAGGTTTTACACAATATAGACTTTTGCCACATAAGAAACATTGATCTTTGTGGATTATTATTATTTTTTTTTTGACACATGAAATATAAAACCAAGAGAAAAAAAATGGAAAATGGAAGTATTACATCATGCTAAAATAAACCGCAACACACCGCAATATATCGAAAAATATATCTTGCCGTGTTCTCCATTTAATTATAGAGGAAATGACGAGAAAACTGAAAAAAAAAAAAATCCTCCATTATAGAAATGGCAAATTAAGGGGCTGTGAAAATTCTCATGGTTTTAAGCAGCTTTTGAAATACTTCATATGTATAATATGTACCGCGAAAATTAACCCTGAAATTCTAAAAAAAAAGGGACCCTTTACTCGTATGCCCAAGTTAATGAGATACATTAAAACGTTTTTATTTATCTTATGGCGATCCTTAAGTTTATTTTCAAGAAAATAAAACTTTAAAATTGTTCATTTCACGACAAAAGAATATAATGTACCAAAAATTGTTCGTTACATAAGAGTTTTTGAAAAATCCGAATTTGAAAAAATAAAATATGAAAATTTGAAAAAAGTAAAATCAAACAATATTTCAAGGACGTATGTCATTTTAAGACGCTAATTTGCTACAGAAGAAAAGACTCAACAATAAAATAAATATTAAGTGAGATATTTTGATAAAAAAAGGGTTGAAAAGATGTGAAAAGGGCATTCAAGCTAAAGGAAGCCATCAACCTAAAATAAGCATTCAAGCTACCAGTTTATTGCTTCGTAATATTTCTCTTGTAGTTTTTTATTGTTTATTCTTTGAAAAAAAAATTAAAATTTTCTTGCTTGTTTTACCTTATTAACCGATTTGCATAAAAGTGTTTTCATTAATTTTGTATAGATAGAATTTAAATCGTTAAAAATATTCCTTTAAGTTTTCTAAATTTTGAAATCGGAGCTTTTAGGTAGCTTTCATTACAAAAAGCTACCTATTGCAGCCGCTCGGAGGAAAGCGACTTCAAAAAATTTTGGTATATTTTCATCGATCATGACCCCCAGACCCCGAAACCACCCTCCGTTCAAAAGTTGATATATATATATATATATATCCATATATATATATCTGACCTTTGTCATACTGTAACTCTCGAATTATTTATGAACCGATTTGGATGTAATTCGGTATGTACATAGTACATACCAATGTCTCGACCGAGTTCGTTGGCCAGCTTCATCCGCCATTTTGTTTCAAAATGGCGGCCATTTAATTATTTTTTTAAATAATAAAATTTGAAAAGTGTAACCAAAAAATTGAAAATGGAAAAATATTTTTCCTTATGTATTTGACCTTTATACAAAGATTCCGGAACAGTTTTTGTTTCGTCTATATCTTAAAAAATGGCTGAGTTATAGTATTTTGAATTTCCAGCGTGGCTGACATTTTGAAACGTCCTGAAATTTGTCACTCGATAAAAGGCGTATTTATGAACCGATTTGGATGTAACTTCGTTTATACATAGTACATACCAATGTCTCGACTGAGCTCGTAGGCCAGCATCATCCGCTATCTTCTTTAAAAATGGCGGCCATTTAAATTTTTAAGAAAAATTTAAATTTGAAATGTGTTACCAAAAAATTGAAAATTGAAAAAGTAATTTTTTTTAATGTATTTGACCTTTATACAAAGATTCCGGAGCAGTTTTTGTTTCGTCTATATCTTAAAAAATGGCTGAGTTATAGCATTTTGAATTTCTAGCGTAGCTCACATTTTGAAACGTCCTGAAATTTGTCACGCAATAAAAGGTGTATTTATGATCCGATTTGGATGTAACTTCGTTTATACATAGTGCATACCAATGTCTCGACCGAGTTCGTTGGCCCGCTTCATTCGCCATTTTGTTTAAAAATGGCAGCCATTTAAACTTTTAAGAAAAATTTAAATTTGAAATGCGTTACCAAAAAATTAAAAATTGAAAAAAAAAAAAAATTTCTTATGTTTTTGATCTTGATAAAGAGATTCGGGGGCAGTTTTTGTTTCGTCTATATCTTAAAAAGTGGCTGAGTTATAGCATTTTGAATTTCTAGCGTGGCTGGCATTTTGAAACGTCCTGATTTTTGTCACTTTATAACAGGCGTATTTATGAACCGATTTGGATGTACCTTTGTGTGTACATAGTACATACAAATATCACGACCGAGTTCGTTGGCCAGCTTCATCCGCCATCTTGTTTCAAAAAGGCGGCCATTTAAAAAAAAAATTAAAACGATTTAAATTTAAAATGAGATACGGAAAAATTGGAAAATGAATAAGATTTTTTTTTTGTATGTGTTTGACCTTAATTCAAAGATTACGGAACAGTTTTTGTTTCGTCTATATCTAAAAAAATGGCTGAGTTATAGCATTTTGAATTTATATTGTGGCTGACATCTTAAATCGACCTGATTTTTGTCACGCGATAACAGGCGTATTTATGAACCGATTTGGATGTAACTTCATCTGTACATAGTACATACCAATGTCTCGACCGAGTTCGTTGGCCAGCTTCATTCGCCATCTTGTTTCAAAAGAGTTGCCATTAAAAAAATTAAATTTAAAATTTAAAATGGGGTAATAAAAAATTGGAAAATGAAAAAGATTTTTTTTATGTGTTTGGCCTTGATACGAAGATTTCGGAGCAGTTTTTGTTTCTGAAAATGTGTTCTTTTGTTTATATCTTAGAAAATGGTTGAATTATAGCACTTTGAATTTCTAGCATGGCTAACATTTTGAAACGATCTTGTATTTGTCACGCGATAACACACGTATTCGCCTATTTTGATGTAAGAAGGCATGTGGATAGTATACATCAATATCTGGACCAAGTTCGCTGGCCAGTTTCATCAGCCATCTTGTTTCAAAATGGCGGACATTAAATTAAAAAATATATATATTTAAAGTGAGGTGCAAAAAAATAGAAATTGAAAAAGGTTTCTTTCTTAAGTATTTGACCTTGATATAAGGATTCAGGAGCATTTCTTGTTCGTATTTATCTTAAAAAATGGCTCTGATATAGCAGTTTCAATTTCTAATGTGGGTGACATTTTGAAAAATCTGATTTTTTTCCTGCGACAGCACTTGTATATATCAACCGATTCCGATGTGAGTGAGCATGTGTACAACAATTACTAAGGTCTCGACCAAATTCACTGGTTAGCCTCATCGACCATGTTGTCTTAAAATGGCAGGCACTTTAATAAATCGCCGAATTTGGCAGCCAAATATAAGTTACTTTAAATAAAAGCAGCTTGGATAAAGCTGACTAATTTCGCGAAATTCTCATTCATAATGATTTTGTATTGATAAAAATTAGTATTGAATCTCCTATATTCGGTTTCCACTAAATTGAGCTTCGTGTGTTTGAATAATATAAGTTGGCTTTTTTAAAATAAGGAATATGAAAGCTATCTCTTCCTCTCGACACTGGCCGGAAGGACATTTTTCATTTCTTATTGTCCATTACAAACATTAAATCTTATACATTAATATAAACCTTAAAATGATACAATTTATTTTTATCAACAACCAGATAAAAAATTATTTTACAAAATTATGCAACGCTACATTTTTATTTAAAGCAATTTTTTTTCTTGGAGGGAATTCGACTTAAATTTGTTAATTTAATTGTTAATGATTATAAAAAACTGTTAAGGATTATTGAAAAAAAAAAAAAAAAACAGAAGTAGTGAATATTTTATAACAACTACCAAGTAGAAAGATTATTTTTCATAAGGAAGAACATCACAAACTATTATATCAAAATTTGTAGCTTCATTTATTCATTAGGATAATAATTCGTGCCTCTAATGAATATGAGTAATCGAAACAAATGTATTTCAGCAAGATATTATAATGGAGGAAATATATCTGTGTGATGAGGTTATGATTGTATTACGTTATTTATTCTAAAAGTATTAAGTTACTTTCTCGAATGTTTCCTATTATTAAACATTGATTGTTGGTCTCTAATTTGCAACTTATTTTGTGGATAAGTTATTATGGGAAAATAATAACGAGAAATTTTCTCAGGAACTTTCTGTCGAATTGATTTTTTTTTATAAAATCTTTTGGAGTATACCGTTGAAAATATTAATAATATTACACTTATTTTAAAATAAAATAATATTTTGCTTTATACCTGAAATAAAATAGAGGCTAAAATGTAAATTCATTGATGCCATAGTATGTTTTCTAAAAGCGAAATGTGATATTGAAAGCCTTTAAAAATCTGAATATTATATCTGTTATAACGGGAATGATGTATAGTACTATTTCTATTTAAAAATCATATACTTATAATTTTTATTTATTATATACTAGGGGGCCCTGCCCCTGTAAGCTACGCTCGTCAACCCTCTTTCAGACACCACAGAATCTAAAAACAGGCTAATCTGATGGGTTTTAAAAATATTATAGAAGATTGAATCATACTGAAAAAAGCTGTGCAGATCTCCCTGTAAACGGGTTTACATTCAATTTCCTTTGATTGCAAAAATTTAAGGGCAATTCAGTTGCTGTTACGACATCCAACGGTTGTTTTTGTTTTTGATTAAAGAGGATCAGATAAACATTTGAAAAGAAGCTAAAATAAAATAAATTTGGTATACAGAGTCTTTGTCTCCAGGTATTTTAAAACAACCTCTATAACAATAGCCAAAGTCATGTGACTATCATCAACACTTCAGGCGGACCACTTCGCTATTTATACTCTATGTGCCATTTTGGTACTTTAATGTTAGCCAGGCACAGGTGATAAGTCACCAAATATTATTCTATCGCCATCATTTCATCTATATTATAATAGTTCAAGTCATCAACTAACATAAACAAATACGGTCTGATCCCTCCGCCGTTCATATGAAAGTTTGGCAAAAATGTCATATACGTCCCATATTGGCACGATCTTTTAACGACGCCAATTAGGGGAACGCATCAACAGCATAAACAGCAACGTCCGGCTTACCATATCAAGCAAAATAACGATACATTGGCGCCAGTTATGTGCCCGTTCCGTATATGACATTGGTGTCAGAAAAAAATTGCGCCAATATGGGAGCGTAAGTTTTCCATTTTGATTAAAAAATCAAATTTTTATTTTCCGAATAAAACTACATAAAAGTTGCCATTGTCGCAAAGAATTCTAGGTACTGTTACGCTAACCGGATGCAAATCTCGCCAATAGCTTGTTTTCAACTGGCAAGTTAGCATTTTTTTTGCGAGTGGTAACATTTGGAGTGGGGTTAGTATGGTGGGGATAGATCGAGTGGGATACGCACCGCAGGTTTGGCGTGATTTTTATTTTTTTAAGAAAATTTGGCGAAAACCTCGTTTTCAAATACCAGTTACATATGCTTATTTGGTATTCCTTAGATATCCCGTCTACCAAAAATCTATCGCCAAACTATAAAATTAAATGCCAATATGGGTTGATCGTAAATGTCACATTCACAGGACTTTAAGCAAGTTACACGTGTTTACGTCATCAAGTGATTTTTATTTCGACGTTTTATTTGTATATTTATTAATGTCATACTAATTTTTTTGTTCTTTCGTTATTTAAAATAAAAATTACGTCAATTTGTATAATTTGGCGAGTGTTTTGGCGATTTATATAATTTGGCAAAATTGGTCGACGGAATTTCTAAGTAGTACCGTATTTTTTAATTATTTTCTATTATTTCCAAAGGAAATATAAAAAAAAAATTAATAATCAAAGGGCTAAATAATTTATATAACTAGGGGGCTCCCCCTACGAGCTACGCTCGTCAACCCCCGTTCAGGCAGACCAAAATCCAAAAAGCACGTTAATTTGATCGGCTTTAAAAATATTGAATTTAAAAAAAAAAAAAAAAAAAAACAGTACCGATCTCTCTGTAAACGGGTTTCCATTCGTTTCCCTTGCATTGTGGATTTTTAAGACCAAATCTGTTGCTGTTAAGAGATACAATGGCTGTTTTCGTATTTAATTAAAAAAATTAGTTAAACATTCGAAAATAAGTTAATGTAAAATGAATTAAGTAAACAGTGTCATTGTCTCCCGGTATTTTTTAACAGCGCTATAAGATAGTTCTTTTAAATAATTCATTTTAAATGTATCGTTTCAAATCTGACGTAATTTACACTAAAGTTTTATTTATCTTATTAATATTCACGTGAAAATACTTTTGTTGTTAGAAGGAAATATTATTTGCGCTGTCTTCGAATTCACGATAATGGTTGAAAAGATTATTTCAAAATATCTCGCGCAAATATATTTTTCAATTTAAATTGTTTTGCCATATTTTTTGGCCATTTCAATTATGACGTAATTTCCTGCATTTACAAGTTTTAACGCATAATAGTGATTCTTTTATTTTAAGATATTGTTTCTCTTTTGAAATTCAAGTGTAAATAAGGTTATATGACGTAATTTTCCTGCTTTTAACATGTAAACATTTTATTCTAATTTTATTTTTTTTCGCTATGTAATAGTCACGTGTAAATAATTTTTTTAATTTGAAGTAAACATGATTGTTTGCGCTGTTTATACAATTGGCAACAGTTTAAATTAATAACATTTTCTAAAATTTGTAAAAAATATCTCTTGAAATGCTGAAAATTTGAATTTAAAATAGAAATGAAACCTCAAAAAAAGAGTCAAATAAGAAAAATAAATGCAATCTGCACACCGGAAAACTTATAATGTATAAAATGATCTAAAAATGATTAAATTATCATGTATAGTTTTTGCTCCAAAAAAACTTTTTTAATGGAACGATTTTGTCCAACTTTATCATTAAATATCTCTTAAAATAATACTTCGATTTGAAAACTGTTTGCATCAGCGTGTTTATCAAACATTTCTCTATAATACCACTGATTTTCATATCTTTGTATGCAACAGTTTTTTTTTTTTTTATATTAACGATGAAAGGCCATGCTTAAGCATTCAAATTGGATGCCAATCTACCCGGAATAGCTACGCAGATTTTCATTGGTCCATTTCCAAATCAAAACTTTATATATATATATATATAGAAGGATATATTTTAAAAGGTAACTTGTTTATATAATAAAACTAACAATCTCGCTGTTAAAAACCTTGTCAAGAGGTGATATTATTTTTTTTTTACATAATAAATTACATGCTCCTTAATTTTTCACACTATGATTGTAAAATGTAATCATTCTCCAAATAAAATATGTTTTTGTATGTACTTCTACAATTTTATCACATTTAATAATCTATACAGTGTTTAAAACATTGTTTTTAGGGTTTCGTTCATCAGACGAAACCCTTTTCGACTCGCTCCTCTGTCTGTCTGTCCGTTTGCCACAGAGCCCGTTCTCAGAAACTATATATGTTGGAAACTTGAAATTTTGTATACTTATAGCTGAGCACCTCATACCAAACGGCAAATCATAAAATTTTGAAAAGTCTTATATTTAACCCTCTGGGCTCTAACTTGTGTATTTTAAGCATTTTTTCTAACTGAGCCCCTAATATAGTTGGAGACATGAAATTTTGCATACATATAGCTTTCGATCACACGGCAAATCATAAAAATTTCAAAAATGTCTTATATTTACCTCCCGGTCTCTAACATGTGTATTTTAAGGAATTTTTCTAACTCAGCCCCAAATTAACTTGGAGATTTCAAATTTTGCATACTTATAGCAGAACACTTACGATCACACGAAAAAGTATACAATTTTCAAAAAGTCTTACATTATTTACCCCCCCCCCCCCCGGGCTCTAACTTTTGAATTTTATGCAATTTTTCTAACTTCCCACCTTTTCACCCGGTGGGTGGTACTTTTCTAACTTTTGCCGACACCCCTAACGTGAAATGGCATTGTGCAACCCTTTGAACACTCTTTCATATTATATGTCACAGCCTTATATATTTTAGTTCCAATGTTTACCGTCAGGGGCACCTACCTATCTCGGGTTCTTTGGACCCGATCCCCTCGAGTAATATATCTGCGGATATGTTGTAAAACGGATTTTCGTTCGGATAGAGATTCATTTAGAATAGAGTGCATTCCCTGGTTGAGAAATGTGGAACTGACAGATTTTGCAAAATGATAAAATGCTTTGAAAGGAATATTAAACGGAACCCTCTGTGCGATCTGTAATCACACTTACCCACTTGTCTATGTATATTTTCTACAACAAGTTATAATAAAATCTTCCATTTTATGAAGCAAAATTAACTTTATTAAATTGGAATGCATAAAAAAATAGATTGATCTTTCTAATACTTTCATTAAATAGCAAAAAAAGTTATTTATGTACTAAATAAAAAAAGCATGATTTAGTCTGAAACATTGTTTGTATAATAAGTCATTAAGAGAGACTTTCGTGCCAATAATAATTTTGAGGTAACTATACAAATTTCCATCAGTGATTTTTAATAATGAAAAAATACATTTTTGTATGAGATACAAATTATGTCTTATGTTATTATCATTGGAGACATTATGTAAAATTATCGAATCTTTCAAATGAATAAACATTGAAAAATGAATGTTGAAACGATTGAAAAGTTTCTTTTAGTCGTACTTTAAAAATAAAATTTAAACTTTTTCTTTTATAATCAGTAAAAATAATGATAATCAATGGCGAACAAAATAATTGTTCATAAAATAAACTTAAAAGAAATAAATAACTCGAACAATCAAAGTGTATTTTTTAAATATATATATATTGCTTCCTGATGCATTAAACTGTATTTGGTAAGTAATAAATAAAGAAAAAAACATAATTTAGTTTGAAACATTGTTTCTAAAACAAGCAATTAAGAGAGACTTTCGTGCTAATAATGATTATTGGGGAAACCATACAAATTTAGTTTAGCGATTTCTAATGATGAAGAGAATCCATCTGTATGATGAGATGCAGACTGTGCCATTTGTTATTCGTGTTGCAAATTTCTCGAATATTTCTAATCAATAAATATTGAAAAATGAATATTATATAAAATTCTTTCAAAAAAATAATCCCTTTGCTCATATGTAAAAAAAAAAAAAGAAGTTTTTGTTTTATAATGAGAAAAAAAATATGTTAAACAATGAGGGACAAAATAGATGGTTCTAAACCAAAATTAAATCAGATAATTTGAGCACATGAAGTACAATTTTATAAATATATATATATTGCATTCGCATACCTTCAAACGCATTTGATAAGTCATAAATATAGTAAAAATATAATTTAGTTTGAAGCATTTTTTCTGTAGTAAGTCATTAAGAGAAATTTTTGTGCCGATAATGATTATGAGGAAACCATACAAATTTCCTTCAGCGATTTCTAATTATAAAGAAAATACCTCTGTTTTAAAGATACAGATTGTGCCTTACGTTATCACTGTTGAAAACTTTGCCCTTTCTTGAATATTTCGTATAAATGATTATTGATGTATTGTCGATTATGTTCAGTTTAAACCTTGGGGCATTTATTATTTTGTATATCTTATCTGTGTGGTAACATAATATTGAGAAATATTTCAAATACTTTGCTCTAACCAAAATTCGAAAGCTCCAAAATAAATAATTTTAGAAATTATCTGTGTATAATTTAATTACTTAACTTAAGACGTAGTTCTTTCCCGTAAAATTCAACAGATTTTTTTTCATTTTTTTTTTCTTTTACAAAGAAAATAGTTAGTATGTGATAGTTATTATTACATTTATTGCATTTTACTTAAATACCTTTTTTTGGACAAAACATCATACTTAGATACCCTTTCACAGCTTTAAATATTCTTTGCTTAAAAATAAATAAATAAATAATGTATTTGATAATATTACATTGAAATGAATCTTTAAATATTAAAAGACGCTTTAATGAAAAATTTTAAGCACATTTTATCGTATTTAAATCAGTATTCTAGCATTAGTATTTTAGCAACATAAATAAATATTTCCGCACATTTTTGCAATTCCGGAGCTAGGTTGAAAATATATTCGCTATATAACTACAGTATAATGTTGTAAAGTAACAATTATTTACAAAAAATGTTAAGTGATTTAACATTTTGTTGCCAATTTTTAAAAGTGTAACATCTATCTGGTTGTGTAACACTACCATTTGTCAATTTTCAATTAATTGCAATATCCCAATAATGACATTTAATATTGCAAATGACTTCAGTTAAGATTATATATATATATATTTAATATGCAATACTGAGCAATAGGCTTCTTGTCCTATGGATCTTGCTGTCGATAATCGAGTGCTGATTTCTCACTAACGACTGCAATCAGAAGTCTTAGACTGTAGGTATCCATAGAAAATCCTACTACAGAATTCAAACACTTAGTTTTATTTGTCATTCATAAACATGCGTCTGTATTGTTTGACATTAAGTAGAATCATCCTATTATTCTATAAGATATGCATTTGTTTAAGTAATAACATCATCGCGTCATCTTATAAAAAAAAAAAAAAATGCAGGAGGGGGTAGACTCTGTTATTCAGCGTAACGGCACATTCCAAACAACTGTTATTGTCAGTGATCACAAGTGAAAGAGCATACATAAGGGAATTGATCTTCAGACGGATTTGGAAAACAATGCAATCTGAGAGCGAGAAATGTGCGAAACTTTGAGGCACCATGTTCAATTTTAGCGCTCTCGATTACTTATAACATAATGACTGGTCTACCTATAATGTTACTTCAATTCCCATATTGCATAGAATCAGCTCAGAGAGTATTCCGTGCCACACACAATCTGTGGTACAATGTGCGAAGCTTCTGACAGAAGCTTCTAAATAATATGTTGTCTTAATATCAGATACGGCTACATTAGATATACCTTTTTTCACAATCACAAATGCCAAAGTTTGAGTATAAATCACAGAACAAGTTCTTACCTATAGAACAAAATGTCGGTAAGAGAAAACTATAACAATTCCATAAAATTGCTTTAATGTAGGTTGTTAAAAATTGTTTCAACAAATGCTGTTTAAAAGTGCTTTAATAAGCTCGGTTATTTATTTTTTCCAATATATATTTTTTTCAATTTTAAATAAATAATATAATATCGCAATAAAATAATAATTGAATAATATCGTTTTATAAAAATTTTCATATTTTAAAAGCAATGTAAAACCAAAAGATATTAACCTAATTTAAAATTAATTTTACGGTAAGTTTGTATCTCCATAAAGAAATATTCTTTACATTACTAGGCGTTGGTATGAAAAAAAAAATATATTTTCATCATTTATACGAAACTTCGTCAATTTTTATGACATTTTCATAAGTTCAGTGCCGATACGCGAAGAGTTTAACGTATTTCATTTTTTTTTCTTTTTGCGAGATCCTTTAATTTACAAAAGGGGAATTTTATTCACTATTAGAATTAGGTATGGACTTTTTTCAATTTTCAGCATTAATTTCAAAATTTGTCGTTTTTGATCACATGTTCCAAAATTCAAGTGTGATGTGTGTCGTAATAGCCCAGTAGTAGGGGTGCAAAAATAGGCCAAATTCGGCATTAATTAGGGGAAAGATGGAATTTTTTTAAAAATCTATTTAGTTTAGATCTAGAATGAATATACTATGTTTTCCCCCTCGTGCCAGGTGAGCGTTAGGAAATATGAATAGATTTATAGTCAAAAAACATGTTTTTATTAAATACCATAGGAATATCTCAAAAAAACTAACTACTATCAAAAGCATATTATAGATATTAAAATACTGAATAAAATGAGTATCCACACTTAATATTTTTGTTGAACATTAAGCTTAGAATTGTACTTGCAAATTTAGACTAAATCGCTAATCAAGAGCTTGAAGCCAAAACAGACCCGGTTATCAGTCCCCCCCCCCCCCGCCTGCTTTCAATTTTTATATACATGTATTTGTTTATTTATTGAGGCATTTACGATGTTTTTGTAAATTAATTTGGGGAAAGCTAAAAAGTGTTTTAATCCCTTCGACATAGCTCGGAAAGTAACAAAAATACATGTATGTAAGAAATGGAAGCAATGTGGACTGATAACGTGATCTCTCCTTTCTTCAAACTCTTAATTAGCGATTAAGAAAAACTTTTGAAATAGAATTGCGGCCTTAATATTGAACAAAAAATATTAATGTCGGTACTCATTTTATTCAGAATTTTAAGCTCTACAACATTTGTATTGACAATGCTTTTGATAAGGTTTTGCAATATTGTTATGGTATTTTTAAAAAACGTGTTTATTTTTTACTATAAATCTATACATATTTCCTAACGCTCACCTAGTACGAGGGGGAAAACACAGCATATATATTCTAGGCCTAAACTGAGGGATTAAAAAAATTTCCAGCTTTCCCCCCAAATAAATTCCGAATTCAACCCCCTAACCACTGAGCTATAAAGTTATTAACCGATTTCAAAATTTCTTTTTGCGATATGCTTCTAGTTACCAAAAGGCATGTTTTCCGCACTATTGGAATTTGTTCTGAAAAATTTCTATTTTTTGACCCACCCTAAGCTATATGCGCCGTTTTAGGTGCGTTCTTAATTATATAAATAAGCGGGATATTCGTCGTTCCCATAGTCGTCGTTCAGTTCGTCTGTCTGTACGTCTGTCCGTCTGAATATAACAGAGCAATATCTACCCAACCGAATTGTCTTAAATTTTAAATATATAATTGTTGCAAAATTTTGTCTAGTGAATTCAGATTTTATGAAAATTGGATGTATAGTTTAATTACAGGGACAGTGAAGAGTTTTCCGTTACATTACAGCCGATGGGAAAAAATTATATCAAGTGCATTTTAATGACGTTACAGCCTTTCGAACAGAATGAAATTGATATGCGCTTACTAAGTGCACTACAATATACATTCGGTATACTATGCGGTGCAAAAAATATTTATAAAACTAGTTATAGTAAAAACGCACCACATTTGCCACGTTTGACGAGCAATTTGCAACTTGTTTCTATACTTAAATTCCCTGCTAATCGTACCTATATGGTAATTACTTGATCCGCTTACTCTAATAAGTGATATTTCATATATTCATGAGTATTTCTCAAAATTACTTGTGTCAATTTCAGTGAAAATGATATATATATATATATTTAATTTGGGGGATGGTTTGGCTACTAAGCAGGTATTGAAACGCTTAAGACTGCATTTTAATTTCTCAAAAAGTTTGGAAAATATTTAATAGTATAAAGTTTGTATTTGTGTGAATCAAATTTATGTTCAGGCTTCTTATTATGGGCAATATCTAACTTTAAAATCATTATTATGAGCAATTATGCGAATATTATCTAATTCATCATTCAAATTATTTTCAGTACATACTGGAAAATACCGTCTTAAAAAAATCTGTCGGTTGAAATTTAATACGTAAATGAAGAACATGCGTTATTTGGTATGGTAGCCTGGATAGCCACGTTTAGTTTTTTTAATTGATTTGTCGCTAGATTGCTTTGTTCTTATAAACATTATATCAAGGAGTTGAAGACTTTTATTATGTTCAATTTCAATAATAAATTAACTATTATTGTCCATTTAATTTAGATGATTTGTAAATATATTAAGTTCTTTGAGATTATCTTCGAGAGAGGACTTCTGTTTCAAGCGGGCGAAGAGTATATTCAGCTAATAAACTGAAAATTAAGAAACCCATTGCGGCTCCATGATTTTGTTTATAATATTTAGCATTAAATATGAAATAGGTATTATACATCATCATACTAAATCATCTTTTTATTGTTAACTTTATGTTGTCATTTAAATATTCTTCCTGTTCAGCATAATCACTAGGGTGGGTCGAAAAAAACCGAAATATTTATTATCGAAACGTAATAGCGCGTAAAAGTTGCCTTTTGTATAAAAGATAAAATACGTAAAATATTACACCGATTGGTTAATATCTTTTACCGCCGCAAGGGGTCCAAATTTCGAAAAAATCGCAAAAAACATACTTTTAGCAATTTTTTTTTTTAATTTTCCAAACATACTTATTCAATTTCTAATAGAACGCAATAGCCACGCCAAGATATTAGTAATGTAACATTAACATTTCATTTTTGTGACATCGTTGCTTTTACCGCCACAACAGGGCCAAAATTTCTAAAAAATATTAAAAATTAAAGTTTTTCATTTTTTCAATTTTCATAACTTTTGTAATGTTTTCAGATTTTTTACATTTCTAATAGGCTGGGAAAGGCATTTTAAAATGTTAATTTCATGCACATTGTTAACCATGACCACTGTAATTCTATAAAAAAAAAATTGCTCAATAATAGAAACACCTGCAGCTGCCTGCACGTAAAATTAATTTCTCTCTGCTAGAGGGCCACGTTTCACTTTGTTCGTTTTTTTGTAATGTACTCCTTTTACTCTATACTTTGATGGCCCTAAAGATAGAAATATCTGCCAGGTTAAAGAGGTGGCAAAGTTTCATCTTTGCGAAATCAAGGAGGAACATATCTCTTTGATACTAGAACCAGGTTAGTTATTTACCACTCAGTTATTTTCGTCATTTGACCCCATCGTCTGGCAAGGCGACTTTCTATATGCAATGACATTATAGATTTTTTGAAGAAAAATGAAATTCAGACTGTAATAATAATTGCAGTTTTATTTCGCGGAACTGTCTTCAAAACAGGATGCAAAAGTGGTGTTATAGTAGGATTAGTTGAGAACAACTTTTAAAAAACCACTTTATTGGCTTCCTTGACCTCACTTCAATGAGCTTCCGCTGAGACATTTTTTCAAACATCTTGATGACAAAAAACAGGTTTTCTATCATATTGTGGCCCAATTGGTTGATCTCTTGCGATTTGCGAATTATTACCGATTGCAAAATTTAAGCCAATTTAATCTGATCACCTAGCTGTTGATAAAGATGATTTGTCAACTGACCAGAAGTATATGTCTGAAATATTGCAAGCTCTTTCAACACGCGTGTATACAATTGACATTTTTTGCTGAGTCCCTGGACAAATATTTCACGCAAGGTGGATCATTACTGCTATTTAAATTTTGAGACTCTACGTTGTAACAAATAAACCCTCTTCATATCTTCTCATACTCTTTGAGTACATCCTGAAAATGTACTGCATCAGTTGGTTCACAATTAAAAGGAATCACTCATGTTTTCCAGAATCTGTGCACTATAGTTAGTAACTTACGTTACTTGACAGATAATCTACGTAAGGTTATAGTTCCTGTATTTTCACGAAATGACTATTTCGCAAATCATACAAATAGCCTCTTTTGAATAATAGCATATGAAGAGGAGAACATCAAGGCCCCAGCCATGAAGAAAATTGCAAAAGCACGAAGTTCTGTGTACTTGAATAGTGCCATCCGTCACTTTATCATAGCAGACTTCAACACTGAAGCTTAAAATTGTATGGCTTTAGTCTACTGACAAAACTGAAAACTAACGGAACCACCTGTTATGGTTTCTTTGTCGACTAACAACGCTGGTGAGTTTAAAATGTTCGATTAAAGATACCAGCTATTATAACTTTCCTTGTCCCACTCAATCACTAGAAAGATGCGTGAAATTATTCATTGAAGCGCTGATAAAGTTTGTTTACTAGAACAGAGGGAGGATCACATCTGATCAGTTTTGGCCTCTCGAGAAATCATGGCTTCATGTGAAAGCAAGTTATATTATAAAATTCATTTACATTAAATTCTTCTTCATTTTAAATTTATTCAACCCGTTTCGGTTAAACATCTCTGCATTTTAATTAATAAAATACTAAAACATTTTGCTCATTTTATATAATTTTTGTGGCATGAATAGGCTGTTATCAGCAGATGAAGCGATCGTCAAGGAAAATGAATGATTAACTTTATTTTCAAGTCTATTACAAATAGTTATAAAAAAGTATGATATATTAATAGGTATAAAGTAAAATTATTTATTTCTAGACATATTATAAAAATTATAAAAATTTAAAAAAAAAATTAAAAATTGAAATTTTTGAAATTTTTACAAAAAATATGGTCGTTTTTGGCAAATAAAGATATGATTTCATCATAATGAACATTTACCGGGACATTTCTCATATCTTCATGTAGCTATTGCGTTCTATTAGAAATTGTATTGGTAAGTTTGGATCATTTAAAAAAAATGAAAAAAAAAACATGTTTTTTGCGATTTTTTGAAATTTTGGCCCCCTTGCGGCGGTAAAAGATATTAACTGATCGATGTAATATTTTAGAAATTTATTCTGTATTACAAAAGGCAACTTTTCTGCGCTATTACATTTCGATTATAAAAATTTCGGTTTTTTCGACCCACGCTAATAATCACGTCTCATTTTGTACTTCATATGTGTCAATTGATTCATATAATGAAACAGTATCAAGTCTAGCTATAATATAATTAAATGTTTATTGTAAGCGGTTGATTTTCTGTATTAAATCTTCCGTTGATTTAGTAGTGAACCTTGAATCTAGTAAAATCTGTTTTAAAATGGGAAAACAAGCTTTTTCAAAAAAAATAATTTGTTCCTGAGCACTTGGAAACTATAGGCCGTAATGGTTCAGTGCTTTTATGACGGTTTAGCCTTACAATAATCCTAGAAATAACAGCTAGATTATTTAACTTTATTTTTTTTTTATTTTGCAATTTGAATATTAGCATATTTCTATAGACACTATCTATTTTCTTTAAAAATCATCAGCATACAACTTCACAAATATTGTGTCCTATCCTTTTCTTTAATTAAAAATTGCTAAATATATTACAGTGATATCAAATATTTTGAAAAAAAGTATATAAATTTCAGTAAATAAATTTAACGTTTTATGTAACGCGGTCGATAAAAATAACTATTAAATATCACTTTATATACGAAAGGGAACGATAAAATAAGTTTAGTTCGGTAAATGTTTCTGCAGATTGCTTTTGTTTTGTAAAATATTAAGAGTTTCATAATGTTTCAATTTCTTTTTCTCATAAACGAAATTTCATTCTCTGTGAATAGAAATATTGTGATTATACGAAAAATTTTGGCATTCATCCAATTTAATAAAGCAGAAAATATGTAAAGTAGGGAAACATACAAAATTTAGAGATGGTCATATCTGAATTATGAAGATAGTTCATAATTTATTGTATCTATGCCTAACTTTTATGAAAGAAATATTAATGAATTGTAAAGTGTAAAATATAATTTTAATTATCCAAATCAATTATCCGACATATTAAAAAAAATATATTTTATTGTAATAATGAAAAAATTTATTAAATTATTAATTATTTACTCAATTGTTAATTATACTCAATTTCAAGTAATTTTGTAATTTAAATTATCACGTCAGAATATTTTTCTTAGTGGTCCTATGATTTAATAATAATTTAGTATAAAAACGCTTGCACGTGCGATGCACAAGTAAGATATCTGCTGTATTCGAAATCATTTTGTTGAACCCTATTTGCTGACGGAACGAAAACTACCGATCATGTTAGGGTTGAAGTTTACCGTCAATAAGCACGATCTTAGGCTAAATCGAATGAGTGTGCAAGATACTTGTTTCTTTTCACCGGTTTAAGAGAGTGATGAAAAGCCCACAGTTTGCAGATGTACAGGAAATTAAACAATGTTTCATATCGATGTATCCAACATTTCGAAACAAAGGCTTCAATGTAACAGTTTAATGCAACTATACAAACGTTGTTAAAGATACTTTTTTTATAATGAAAATAACTTTGGGGAAATATATATATTTAAGTATTGCGCGGCAGCGCAATACTTATTTATTTCAAGTGTCATTTCTCAATGTTAATTTAACATAGAAAAGCCTAAGGATATGATACCTTTTTCCTTTTTTCTTCCCACCTTTTTGTCCCTGATGCCACTCTTTTTTTATTCTTTACTAATTCTAATAATATTATAAATTTAAAGTTTAAAAACGTTTGCCTGACGTCAGGGTCAAAACGAATGGCAAAATCCCTTTGCATATGGGTGAATTATAACCCACAGAGAAGCAATGGCCATTTTTTTGTATATTATTCAAATATTTTTCTTAATAATTCCAAAATTCACTTTTTTCATTGAGAATCAACGGACATTTTTAATAGAAAATGCAACATTTTTTCTTCATTGTTGCAAAAATTTCAAAAGCCGTAATAATAATTTATTTGGTTTTAGTAGAAAGATTCCCACGTGAAAAATTTTAATTGAAATAATTTTTTTTTTTTTTTTTTTTGAAAAATTAAAAAGGTGAATATGGCGTCATAGTGGAAATAAAAAGGATATTTTCAGAATACGTTTTTCCTTTGGTCAAGTTTATATTTTAGTAAAAAGTTTCTAATGGATATCTATTTTTACGCAGGTAGCGAACTCAGTGGGGAATCACATAACTTAAATTTTAAAATGTATTTTTTTTTTCGAGATGAGAACTATTTATACCGCAAGTTAAACTTAGGTAATAATTTTCTGATGTGTTTACATCACCCTTTAAGAGAGAATTGGGTTTAAAAATTCAAGTAAAACTTTTATTTTTTTATTTTTTACTGTATCACAGCTATAATATTGTTAAATAATAGCAGTAAGGATTCAACAGAATTTACATTTACATTCATAGCTTCCCTGCGTGGGAAATAGGGTATCTAAATTTAAGTGAAGTTAATTTTTTATGTTTTGATTATAGATTTTTTACGTTCAGATTGGAAGTTTTTGTCCAAACTACGGCAACCTGCATTACTACAGTGGTGAAACATTTTGAATTACACATTAGTAAACTGCATCCCGCATTGTGATGCAATACCGCATACATCAAAGCCTGATGATGATACTCTGTATAAATTTTGAAATGCGTTCGTCTGAGTGCTGTAGTCATTAAAAAACTTGACATATTAAACAAAAACATAATTTGAAGAACAAATTAAAAAAACAAAATTTATTTCCTACATTGTTTAAGCCCGAGAAGGGACAGATATTAAGTTATTTCATTCAATTAGTTGTACATTTAATGTTAAATTTTTGTAACAAATTAGTTAAGTGAATTGAGGATTAAAAAATGAAAATAAAATTCATACAATATGATACTTAAAACATCCTAAAAACTTAGATTCCGTTCAAATGAAATCGAAATAAATCTTAGACTTTTTTTTAAATTTTGTATTTTGCATGCATCTTATCATTTTATGCACAATTTTCATAAACATAATACTAAATCTGCAATACAAATATTTTCAATTAAAAATGGAAGAAGTCTAAGATTTATTTCGATTTCATTTGAACGAAATCTAAGTTTTTAGGATGTTTTAAGTATCATATTGTATGAATTTTATTTTTATTTTTTAATCCTCAATTGGCTTAACTAATTTGTTACAAAAAATTAACATTAAATGTAGAACTAATTGAATGAAATAACTTAATATCTGTCCCTTCTCGGGCTTAAACAATGTAGGAAATATTTTTTTTTTTTTTTTTTTTTTTTTTTTTTTATTTGTTCTTCAAATTATGTTTTTGTTTAATATATATTGTTTCTGTATCTTTCGCTATCGTTACTTTACAAAAATATTAAGCGGACGTTTTAGTCATAACATGAATATATATATATATACACCGAAGAGCCATTACATTATGACCACCCACCATCTATAACAATGAGCTTGCCCAGAAGCAAAACCACGGCGCGTGCGCGGCTTATGTCGGAGTATATAAAGTGTCCATGCATTGTATTTCAAAACATAGCTTAATTAGCGACATAATGGGAAAAACAGCAGATTTATCAGACTTTGATAAAGGTCAAATCGTTATGACTCGGCAGCTGGAAACGTCGATATAGGAAATGGCGCGTTTGGTGGGCTGTTCACGTACAGTCTATGTAAACACGTATCGAAAGTGGCGTATGTATTGTGAAATGATAAGTCTCCGGCCAGCGGTGTGTCGGCCGTGGCGCATTGATTCCAGAGGAGAGCGGAGATTGTTACGCATTATTCGTCGTGACCGAAGAGTTACAACAGCCGAAATCACCAACAGTTACAACAGTGGCGGCCCAGACAGTGTTCCTCAACACACAGTGCCGCTTGCACTATTGTGTATGGGCCTACGCAGCCGGTGGCCAAAGCACGTTCTGTGCTGACAGTACGTCATCGCCAGTAACGCCTGCAACGGACCCGTGAACATCGGAATTGGACCATAGAAGAATGGAAGAAAGTCACATGGTCCAACGAATCACGTTTTCTGGTCCATCACATTGGCGAGCGTGCGAACACGCCGATTTCTAACGGAATCCCAGACTGGTCATAACAGGTAGTCATAATATAATGGCTCTTCGGTGTATATGTTGAAATGAAAAAATAATAAAGTTACTAGTACTTAATAATAGTATTAGGTAGCAAAATTCTGAAGCTTTTTGTTTCTGTTTGAAATGAGACATCTCACGAAAAAAGGTAGAAATCTAATTTAAGCATTATTATGTATTTTTTTTTTAATTTTTAAATGCGGATTTCAGGCAAGGTGTGGTGCCAAACATAAAATATTATTGTCAATTTAAATTAAATAATTTAAATACATATTTCTTATTGTGCTATAAATTATCATATAATTTTCTTTGATTTCGTTCAATATCAAACATATAATTTGTCTTCGGGATTTTTTAATTTGTTTTCTCAAGGTACAGAGTGATTTTTTTTTTTATATAAAGTAGCGAAAGTAAAACCCTATAACAAAAGAACCACTGATCCAAAAGACTTGAAATTTCAGCAGTATGCTCTCAAAGCGATGGAAATTTTTTATTCGTGATAAAAAATAAAACTTAAAATCGCACCGACAGATAGCGCTGTAAGTTACTAGAAACCAAGAATGTCACTCGTGGGAGGAAAACAATGGACGGTACTTTGGGAAAAATAATACTTTATTATGAAAAAAATGCAGAATGCAGTAATTGGGAAAATGAACAACGTACAATTTCGCAGAAACAGAACGAAATAAAAATATGGAGTAAAGCATTCATACGGAACTGCGCCACTAACGCAATAGATTTTTAATGTGTTGTCCAACGTTTTCAGCTACGAGTTAGAAACGTGAAACCACATATTCCACAACAGAGCGAAGAGTATCCAGCTGGATGCTATGGATCTGGTGCACAATGCGTGCTTTGAAGTCAGCTAAGTTTGTAACACCACCGCAATACACAGTATTCTTTAGGTAAATTCTTTAACTGGCGAGGCTGTTGAGAAATTGCGGCTTATAATCCTAATCTGAGTAATAAACTTTCGTTTTTCTCAAAGTACCGTCCATTGTTTTCTCCTATTCACGATAGTCATTATTTCTGTTAACATACAGCGCCATCTGTCGGTACGATTTTAAGTTTTTTTAACCACACCTAAAAAATTACCATTGCTTTGGGATCATACTGGTAAAATTTGAGGTCATTTGGATCAAAGGTTGTTTTGTTATAGGGTTTTACTTTCACAACTTCAAAAATATCACCCTGTATATATTGAAAATAACTGACTAATTTTAAGTTAGAGCTATTTTGTATTTAATTGTTTATTTCTTAGTAATCCACATCTAAAGTTTCGTAGTTTCTAACTTACAATCTTAGTAGTTTTGGGGGGAGTTAAAAAATCACATTTAGATGATTCGATACACAATGAACAGGACAGCGGTTGTGTCGAGGGTGTTTTTGAGGTCATGTTGAACATTTGTTATTGGAAGAACAATTGCATGGATCATACAGTTGCCCTGTTCATTGTGTTTCGTGTCGCCAGTGCCCTCTACATGTGATTGTTTAACTAATTTTTTCTGCTAAAAAAAATTCCGACTAACTTGTGAGCCCTTTCTTGTGAACCTCCTTTATCATAACCAAATTCCCTTATAATATATTCCTACTTTTTTATGAGTTTTTAAAATTCTAATGACTTTTGGCTCACTCGGTAGATATTTGTTTTTGCCTTGGACAGAGTAGTGTGGGGTAGTGACAATTAAATTTTAAATCTGGATTTATCCGTTTTAAATATATGTATTGTTAAAAGAATATAATTTTTAGTAGAAATAATAAATTAAAAGTCATAATATTAGTGTTTAAAATAGAAATTTCTCATAAATGTATTAAAAAGATCAGTATTTTGTCGAAAAAAATTGAATATATATTAATGCCATAATACATGTTTCCGATTTAAAAAAAAAAAAAAAAAATGTTTTTCCTATACCAGTTTTGTAGTGACAATTTGCATCTTTTTATCACTTAAAATCATAGCAAACGCGGTAGCGTTAAGCTATAATATGATTAAGAAATAGAAAATGCAAACGACTTTCTTAAATTTCTGGCGAACCAGTTAACATACGACAATGATTTTTGTTTTGAAAGATAGAACTCAACGAGACAAATAAACTGATAGCATTAAAAAAATTACTGTAGCTTTCAGTAGTTTTTTATTCAACCTTAAACGAAAAAATTAAGACACAAAATTCAACAAAGTGTAGCTAACGTTCCAGTGGGTGGATTAACTTCGTTTTTGTTTTATTTTGATCCTCTTGTTCAAACTTAAAATAGATTTTTTTTTAATCTTTGTATGTTTGACGGTCGCTGAGAAAATTAAATTTGTCTTTTATAATGTCTCCATAAAATTATAGGAATCTCTCCTTTTAATTTTTTAATTTTCTAATTCAATGATTTCTTTCGTGTTGCCACACACTAAAAAGCAATAGAATAATTAAAGAAAAGGATAACACGTGTACTTTTGTTGTTATAAGTCAATAAAAACTGAAATTCAACTGATAGATTTTTTAAATTTTGAAATCGACGTCAACCTAAGCAGATAATGCATAATTTTCATAAATATATATATGAACTTTCTTGATTAATAATTTGAACTGGGGTAATAGACACAATGGAGCACAAACAAGTTGATAGGGGAAAAAAAAAAAAAAAAAAAAAAAAAAAAAAAAAAAAAAAAACAGGTTAAATCCCAAGCTTCTGTTCAGGAGCTAAATGTAAGTTTTTTTTAAATTATCATCGTAACATCCTAACTTGCACAAGCGAATGGTATGCAGTAATATAAATACTTCGCATACTAAGCGTACCTTAAAAAATAGCATTCCATCTACTTTAAATAAGGAAGAGATGTCATATACGCACCAGAGTACATAACTGGCGCGATAATGGCGTTTTTATGCCTGATACGGTAACTGAGCTATTGTTGTTTATTTATTAATTATTTTTTTTATTTACTTTTATTTTATTTTTTAAAATTATATAAATTGTTTTGTTCTATAGTTATTAATTAAACTTTTCATTATTTATTGTTGTTTTCTTTTTTAAATAATAGAAAGTAATTTAAAAATATATATGTAACTGCTATTCGAAAAAATATGTAACTGCTATTCGGTTTCCGTCAAATTGGCGTCAGAAAAAACCGCGCCAAACCCGTTGTGTATATGACATCTGTGCCTTAAATAATTAGGGTTTCGTTTAACTTTAGGTACTTTTGCTTGAGATATTGTCGAAAATGTACGGCAAAAATATACGGTACTACTTGATTATCCCGTCGACCAATTTCGCCAAACTATTCGCCAAATGATACAAACTGACATAATTTTTATTTTAAATAACGGAAGAATAAATAAATTAGTAAAACATTAATAAAAATACTAATAAAAACTTGGGCACAGATGTCATATACGCTCCGTAATGGCGCGATTTTTTCTGATGCCAATTTGGAGAAAACCTCGTTAATATATCACCTATATCCGGATTACAATATCAAGCAAAATAACGACACTTTGTCTCCAGTTAAGTACCCGGTGCGTATATGACATTGACGTCAAAAAAATTGTGCTAATATATATATGACATCTGTGCAAAACTTGAATTAAAAATCACTTGATGACGTGTATCGTGTTTAATGTCAAGTGAATGTAACATTTACTATTATCCATTATTGTTTTTTATTCTTATAGTTTGGCGGTAATTTTTTGATCGACAGGATAATCAAGTTGTACCAAGTATGGTACAGATGTCATATACGCACCACGTTGGCGCGATATTTTTTCTGACGCCAATTTGTCGAAAACCTCGTTTTCGAATACCAGTTACATATGTATTTTTAAAAAGGGTTTAACAATAAATTAAAAAAAGTTTAATTAATAACAATAGAACAAAACAATTTATATAATTTTAAAAAAGAAAATAAAAGTAAATAAACAATTTATTAATAAATCAGCAACAACATCCGGGTTACCATATCAAGCAAAATAACAAAACTTTGGCGCCAGTTAAGTATCCCGGTTCGTATATGACATTGGCGTCAGAAAAAAATCGGGTCAACGTGATGCGTATATGAAATCTGTGGCGTTTCAAGTACACTTCTGAACGTTACTTTGAAATCGGTGAGTTTCATCGCCAAAATCGCCAAGATGCTTAATGATCATCGCCATTGAATATATAAATAATGCCATATTTGCAAACTTATAGGTCAAAATATAAGTGGAACCTCGGTTCACGACCGCCTCTGTTTATGACGAGTTCGGTTTATGTCCAACTTCGGTGATCAAAATTTGACTCGGTTGGCGTGCAATATCTCGGTTCACGACCAAGGCTGCTGAATAGTTCAGTTGGCAACCCTTACATAACTCGTGTTATTAGTCAAGTTTGGAGTAAGGTGTGCATATCAGAGTGCTTTGTGTACCTTTATTACTGTAAAAAAAATAACCTTTTGTTTTACTTTTAGTCAGGTTTGCGCTAATTTTAGCTCTCATTATGGCTTCTAAGAATGAAAAGGTGCTTAGTGATAGCAGTAGTAAGAAGCTTAAGCGAATTACTGTTCAATAAAAGGAATTGTAGCAAAACATGAGAACGATATTAGTATAACCGGTCTAGCTAAACAATACGATGTGGCCTAAACCTTCGATTTCCTTGATAATCTATATATATATATATACACAGGGTGTTTCACTACCACACCGACAAACTTTTAGGGGTGATAGTAGACATGAAGACAAACATTATTAAATAGGAAACCATGGGGCGCAAACGTCTTCTGTAGGAGCTAGGGGCCATTAAAGTTTAAGGCCCAAAACTTCAAATGATGATAAAAAGTGGAAAAAAGGGTCGATTTATTTGCGGTTTTCGCTAAAATCATTCTTTATATCATGATTTTCTTTAAAAAAAATTGTAAAGGTTACGTTCAAAAATTGTCGATAGATGGCGCTTTAGACTTTAGAGTAACGAACAACTACTTTTTACCGTTATATTTTGTATGGGGTTAAAATTATTCTAAAGTTTAGACTTTAAGTAAAATTTTAAACCCAAAATCGAAAACATTGAGATCGGGTAACTAGCGAAAATTGAACTGTGAACAGAGGGGGGAGATTTTAAACGCTCATAAACATTGAAGAAACTAATCGATTTTGTTTCGGTTTGCGTGTAAGTCATTCCCTTGGTAATTATGCTATTCAAAATGACGTACAGCTTTGATATCCTCATTTTTTTGATAGAGGGCGCTTTCGACACATATCCGACATTTCAATGACATTACTCCTGGGTGTTTTACTACCAGACTAACATACTTCCAGGAAGTGTTAGGGATGCAAAGACGACTCGGAATAACATAGATGTAACGTTGGAAATGCCTTTTTTGCGAGTTATGGTTAAAAGAAGCAGAGAAAAAAGCAGCAGAAAGAAGCAGAGAAACACCAACACGTTAAAGGGACAGAAAACAGTTTTTTTTTAAAGGTTTTACTACAAAAGTGTTCGAAATTACGACCAGAAGTAGTCCGGCAAGCTTGACAGCGATGGTAGATGGCGCTGCGAAGACCTCGCGGCTCGCATTTCTGTAGCTGTCAGAAAGCTATCAGAGATGCCAGGAATCTTCCAGAGATTGAAGAATTCCATGGGACGCCACTATCAAGCTTACTGGACTATTTCTGGTCGTAATTTCGAACACCTTTTGAAGTAAAACCTTTAAAGAAACTGTTTTCTGTCACATTAACGTGTTGCTGTTTCTCTGCTTCTTTCTGTTGCATTTTTATCTGCTTCTTTTAACCATAATTCGAAAAAAAGACATTTCCAACGTTAAATTCCTATGTGATTCCGAGTCGTCTTTGCATTCCTAACACTTCCAGGAAGTACGTTGGTCTGGTAGTAAAACACCTAGGAATAATGTCATCGAAATGTCAAAGATGTGTCGGAAGCGCCCTCTATCAAAAAATGAGGACACCAAAGTTGTACTTAATTTGGAATAAAATAATTACCAAGAGAATGACCTACACGCAAATCGCAACAAAATCTAGTAGTTTCTTAAATGTTTATGAGCGTTTAAAACCTCCCCCCTCTGTTCAGATTTCAATTTTCGCTAATTACCCGATCCCAATGTTTTCGATTTTGGGCTTAAAATTTAAGTTAAAGTCTAAACTTTAGAATAATTTTAACCCCATACAAAAAATAAGGATAAAAAGTATTTGTTCGTTACTCTAACGTCTAAATCGCCCTCTATCGACAATTATTGAACGTAACCTTTAAAAAAAATTTAAAGAAAATCGTGATATAAAGAATGATTTTAGCGAAAACCGCAAACGAATCGACCCTTTTTTCCGTTTTTTTATCATCGTTTGAAGTTTTGGACCTTAAACTTTAATGCCTCCTAGCTCCTACAGAAGACGTTTGCGCCCCATGGTTTCCTATTTAATAATGTTTGTTTTTATGCCTACTATTATCCCCCAAAGTTTGTCGGTCTGGTAGTGAAACACCCTGTATATATATTACGCTATCGTATGTGTCACAGAAATTGCGATTAGTTGTTAATTTTTTAATGGCAACGCTCGAATGAAACGCATCTCATTGGTTATAGAACAGCATTTAATGCATCTTCATACCTATAAGGGGGGTTACCATAGGCAGGACCCTGTTATGTCGCCAAATACCGCCAAGTTTGTCATCAACTTGTAAATATATCGCCAAATTGCTATAGACTTCCATTGTAAATCAATAGGGTTTACTTGTTTAGAGAGAATCAACAAATTGAGATATATTAATGCAACAAAAACTAATATCAGTTTAAGGAATTATATTAATTATATTTAAGGGAACCCAAGTAAATTAAATTATGAATAAAAATAACGTGAATTTGATTTTAAAACCTTAAACCTCTTAAAACAGTGTGCATTACTTGGTTAAATAGTGCATTATTGCGCGAAATAAGAAAAAAGTATTGGGAATATTTAAAAGCAACTCAAGTTTATTTATATTCAATATATAATTATCAAAAAATTTAAATGACTAGTATTAAAAAATGCTCTGACGAGCACCAAAAAAAGGCTAATGTGTTTTTAAGTATGAAAAAGGGTTTGACAAGTGCTTCTAATTGGGCATGAAAAAGGACTAGGGGTCCCTTCTTGGCTGCAGCTCACTGTCAATGCCAACTTTGAAAATATCATATTTGCGCTTTTTTCCTATAAAAAAAAAATCAGCCACAGTTACGATAAAAATGTGTAGTATAACGACGCAGCCTAATTAAACATGAATGTAAGGCGACATAGCACCAAAAACCTTAGTTCCTGCCGCGTATCACACTAATGCAGGGCCACCAAGCACGCCCGCAGTGTAGAACTGTACAAAAAACTGATTTGTAGTGCGGTGCATACTGTTGCAGCACTCTGCACAGGAACAATTCCACATGTGCACGCATAACATTATAATGCATTCATTTTTGAAATTATATGCAAGTGGCTGTGGCTGTACAATGTAGTATGCAGTACAGCAATGCATGCAAATTATAAACGAACATTAGATGCATACACCTTTAATACGGAAGTACAAAAGCACAGTGTGAGTGAGCGCTGAGGTTCAAAAATTAAAAGCATAATAGGAATGTACAGTGTAGTATAATTTATAGAGAAATAATGGTACACAGTGCACTGTACAAAGTTGCATTGCAGACGCATGCGCAGTACAACAGTGCAATAGTGCAGTTAACATGTAAAGCACGACGGAAAGTTTTACTAAAGTACCGCGAATTTATGTTATATAGAAAAAGCGCAAATATGATATTTTCAAAGTTGGCATTGACAGTGAGCTGCAGCCAAGAAGGGACTCCTAGTCCTTTTTCATGCCCAATTAGAAGCACTTGTCAAACCCTTTTTCATACTTATAAACATATGAGCCTTTTTTTGGTGCTCGTCAGAGCATTTTTTAATACTAGTAGTTGTAATATAATTCTACATAATTGTGTTATGTAATAAATGTTTTCTAACAGATAATACGTGATAACATGAATAATCATAATAGTTAGATTAAGTTTGTTACTTCATAATCCTCATCTTTCAAAAAGATAATATAATTATTTTTCAGTATACAATTATGTCACAGAAAGAATTATACGAACACTATTTAAGAAAAAATATATTTTTCTATAGCAGAATGATAAAAAAAAATACAAAAAAATAATATTTAAATATTAAAATAAGAAAATGCATTTATATATTTAAAATAATTATATTTATATAATTATATATATTTATGTATTTTATATATTTAAAATAAGAAATCATATTTTATAATAAAAGGCATTTACAATATATTATACACCAAACTACGGCAACTATGGACATCATCAACCACTAATTTCTGACAGGGAAACTTCGAATTAATCTGTTGTAGAAATTATGCGATTAAATAACAAAAATATTCTGAAAGACATTATGAATATTTCAATCAACATCGACGTCAAACTCATATCTCCATACGCAATGTAAGGGACTGTTACACGATTATCTTGAATAATGTATCTCGTGATGATGCGCCTTAAACATATACATATACATACATACATGTATATATATATATATATATTCCAATACTGTTCGCAAGCTTAAAATAAATTTAAAGTTAAAAAGTATAAGATAATTACTGCGGAACAACTATTTACTATTTATTCCGTCTTGAAATTTAGAGATATATTTCGTTATTAATATTATTTCCAAATATTTTGGAACCAAAAATCATCTTAAATTTCAAGGATTCTGTAATTAAATAGTTTTTTATTCTGTTTGTTTTTTGTGTTTTGAAATTATTTACATATTGCAATTTTATTTTAAGTTTAATATATTTATTTATATTGGTTTAAAATTACACACAAACACACACACACACACACATATATACATTTTGTTGCTTTTAATATGAGCTGTTGTAGCGATGACTGTGCAATAATTTTCATTAATTATACTTTAAATATGTATATATACACACACACATATATATATATGTATATATATATATATATATATATATATATATATATATATATATGCACTGTTGGACAAGACTTAAAGACGACTCTTGTTTCAACGATTACATTTAAAAATAGATCCGAAGCAGCACGTGTAAATTTACATGAATGCGGGATGTACTCTTTTTTGTGAAACTTATAAAATTACTTTGTACTTCCGCTTTTTTCTACCACGTGACAACATAAATAAGAGATTTTAGGCAATCGGCGGTTGCTGTGAGTTGCCATTAGATGTAAAAATTGAAGGAGATGGATTGAAGCTTGAACATTGAAATTTTTAACATGTCTTTAAGGCATCATTTAGATGAATCGTGGCAGAATAATCGGAAAGTTGGAAGAAGGACACAAAATGAGAGATGTTGCCCGTGAAATTAACATCGAACACAGTATTGTTTCTAGGCAATTGGCGGGATTCTAAAATATTGGAATATATACTAGGCGCAGGGGTGGAGGTGGGGGTTATCCTATCAGCACGACGTCCCAAGAAGATCGCTATAGTGTTATTTCTGCAAAAATAAATTGACGCAGCACAGCTGGTCAAATAACAGATAAACTCTGTGCTTCCACAGGAACTGAAATACCGCCAAAAACTGTTGCAAGACGTTTGCAAAAGGTGGACTATACGCCCGAAGAACTGTTGTCTGTGTCCGACTCTCGAGACGCCAACGTAGCACCCGTTTACAATGCCGTTGTGCATCGCAATTGGACTGATAACGACTGCTCTATCATGCTCTTCTCAGATGACAGTAGATTCAGTCTGTCTTCTGATTGTAGGCGTAAACTGATATGGCGCGAGGTTGGTTGTGCTTACAGTCGCGAAAATATTCTCGAAAGAGACGGACTTCAACTATCATGGTGTGGACAGGCATCATGTTCAATGGCCGCAGGGATCGTCATGTGCTTGACCAAGGGTCCACGACCAGTTGACGGTACACTGAATATGTCCTGCTTCCTCATGTTCAACTTTTTCGAGGTGCTGTCGAAGAAAAGTTTCGTTTCATAGACGATAACTCATCTTTTCATCGCACACAGTCTGTACAAGATTGTCTTGAGGCCGAAGAAATCCATCCCAACATGCAAACTGGCAAGCACGTTTCAATGAACTGAATCCCATTAAAAATATATGGGATGCCTTGGGGAGACTTATTGCTGCTCGACAACCTCCTTCCCTAAACAAAGAGACCCTCATTCGTTCAGTCAAAGAGAAATGGGGCAACCTGTCTCAACAGCTATCGAATAGTGTTGTTCTGAGTATACCACGCTGTGTTGAAAGTTGCCTTGCATTACACGGTGGCCACATTCCTTATTGATATGACACTGACGATTGTAAATTGAAGTCTTTGTACAGTGATGTTTCCGTACAATATTCATGTTTCAGAAAAACCTCTGCTAATACCCTGTATACATCTTTTCAACAATTTCTTTATATTAAATCGTGTGTGACATTCTGGTAATACTATTGTTTGCTTCTTGGCCAACAATCTCACGTAGATTCTCATTCACGTGTACATTTCTTCTTGGTCCTTAAGTTTCTTCTTGGTTTTTGGTCCATAATATATATATATATATATAGATATATATATTTAAATATATATGAGGGTAGTACATTAAATGGAATTTCTCAGGACCAGTATCAGTAATTTTTATCGAATAAAAAAACTAGGTTAAACGCGCCAAATCTCGCCTTATTTGAGCCTTTTCTCTAAAAAAATACTGTTACTAAAATTTTTCATGTCCTGGAAATTTAGAACCGGTACGGCCATATATACATAATATTTATTAAAAAAATGGAAACTCACTTGTACATTAATACGCAGAAGAACGTAGTGAATCGAAATTTCAAACTTTCTTTAATAGTATGTCTGAAAATACTTTGTTTATATAATGAAGGTAATTTATTCGAACCATAGCAAATTACACAAAATTTTATTATGTTGTATCGAAAGTTATGCATATGCAAATATGAGAGTTTAGAAATAGAAATGTATTGTGACTATATTAATTGGTAGTATTCATAAATAATTGAGTTTATAAAGACAAATTAAATTTTTATATTTAAAAGTGTAAAGACGCTTTTTAAGACTAGACTTTTAGATTTTCTAATTTATTAAAACAATATTAAAAGGGCTTAGATGCTTTATATTCCCTCAGCCGTTGTTTTGATTTGTTTGGCGATTTTTTGTTGTCATGTTGCCATGTTGGCGTGTTGACGGTGTTTATAGATATGGCAACCTCAATATGTTGAATCCCGTGTGACGTGTTTGTTGTGACGTATCGTTCTGGCAACCCCTGAGAAGCTCATTTTAGCTTGGAATATTGTGAATGTATTTTCATACCGTGTTGTATAGTTCTGCCTTTTTAATTTTATGTGAAATTTATTGGATGTATTTGATTGACTATGGTTTCTATAGCCCGTTTAAACACTGTTGCTGAAGTAATTAGGAAATATGAGGAATTTTTGACAAGAAAAGAAGGTTTGTTTATAGTGTGTGAATACGTATTCATAAGCCTATTTTGGAAAATGTCGATGATGATATTTGGAGCTGGATCTTTCAAGAAAGCAGATGTCTGTTAAGGTATGTTGATAATTTTATGTATATTTAACTGCTTTAAGAATTTTTTACATTTTGAGATTACTAGAAAGCGAGAACTGCTGAATTTTGAGAATGCTACACCTCGGGAAGTGCTGAATGCAGTGATGTTTTTTTTCGGTTAATGTGCGCGAAACGCACATACAACGATTACTGGTTGTCAGTTTAGAGAATTTTGTTTTTTATGGGTATTTTTCTGCTTTAAGAGTTTTTTACATTTTGAGATTGCTAGAAAACGAGAACTGCTGAATTTTGAGAATGATACTTTCTCTATTTTAGAATGCTACTTTCTCCAATGTGTGCGAAGCGCACATACAACGATTACTGATTGCCATTTTAGAGAATTTTGTTTATTATTTACATTTTATTTTCGTTAAGCCAAACATGCGTATAAACCGGTGCTTGGCGACATTTACTACTTGGCGGGAAAGGGGTTTTCACGCCAAGAAACATTCCAAGATGGCGGCCGGGGGAACTTATGTCATCTGTTCCATTAAAAGTATCGTTACAAAAAATATATTGATAATATGCATGATATTTTATATGATACGAATAAGAGATGTGCTTTGTGAAATATCTTCAGATCGGTTTATTCCGTATATCAAAATTATATTTAACTTATTTCTACGCCTATCAACATATAGTTTACTATATAGAATATATTTCTTATTTACTAATAAAAGTAAGATAAAGTGAAGTCACAATATTCTATTTTATATTTTGCTATACATTACTGAAAAAAAAATTATATATATATATATATATATTATTTTAACTATTTTAATTAAAAAAATTATCTTCTATTAACAGTTGGATTAGATATTTTAAAAAGAAAAAAAGCACGATAAGTTCTCTTCTTTTGCGTTTCAGTTGCCACATAGTATTAAATTTTTACATCAAAAATATTTCACTTATTTATATACTGATCAACAGGCAGATTACATTATAGAATAACTTTCTGGTTAGTTAATAGGGTGGTGCGAAAAAAGTCAAGTTGACATTTCCGACTCGCTATAGTGCGGAAAAGTTGCGATTAGTCAATACAAGAAAAACAAAAAAAAATATTTAAATCGGACATCTTCCAATCCCACAAACCGCCTAAAAATTAAAAAAAAAATGAAAATTTCCGATTTTTTCAGAATAAAAAAAAATTGTACGTATATATATATTATCTCTATAGTGAAAAATATTTGCAGATTGTAATATTTAATTATAATAATAATACACAGTTGCGTTTAAAGAATATCTTCCTGTCGCGCAAGCTCAATAAAAATCGGGAAAATTTCAATTTTCAGTGATTTTGATGAATAAAGAAAATAATCACCTCAGATCAGTTTGCGGTTAACATTTGCATAATAAATTGTACGGCTATTTGCTTGTTTAGATATTTCATAATATTTAAACAAACCAGAACTCACCACGGGAAGGTAGCTGCACTCCGAATTCAATCCACACTCTTCCTTTCATCTAACCAATGAGAGTGTTTACTATTTACATTACTTAAATGCATAACTTGTTATAATAGAGTCAAAACACTGTATTAAAAAACTAGTGTTGTGACAGTATAAGATATACATTTTGTTATTTCACCTGTTTAAGCCTGACTTTTAGACGCAACTTTGTATTGCAAATTGGTGGTAATGATTGGTATCATGGATATTGATTTCAGTGTGACCCACATGCTTTAAACAACGCATCCGTTCCCAATTTGACGCACCGATTGACAGTTTGCGTGTGGGAGGGAAATTTTTTATCATCCCAACCTGAGATATCATCTGATTGAACGAATAAATGTATTTTTTGATTGTTTATTCTCCGAAAAAGAGGTGGAGATGATAATTTTGCTACATTCCAATCAATTAATTCTGTATAGTCTGCTGCATCGTATAAAGTAGGAGTGACAAAGATTCAGATGCCTTTAACCTTTGAAACATTCTGCCTGGTTTTAAACACTCCTCTTAGACCTAGCTCTCTTATGTGCCTCCTCTTACCAAAGACCATTGCCATCAGTAGGTTTTCCGAGTAAACAAAGAACCAGTTTCGTTGAATTGCAAGGAACTAAACTGTCTTCAGGTTGTCATGCAAGTATCGAGATACTTCTGTTGCTCTGTACAGATGAATAGAACCGTCTGTAATGCACTTACTGCATTTTATTTCAAACCAAACTGACATGTAAGATTTTAAAATAAATGTCAATATGGCTTTTAAGGCATCCGATGGGTGTTCTAAGCTCGCGTAAAGTCGAATGACTCTATTTGCACAAGTGAGCCATCTGGCATGTGAAATTGTGCCGGGGTCACACTTTGATAACTCTTTTGGAAAGTTGCCACTTTTAATTGCTTGACTTATGTCAAGTAGATATCTTTGGTTCTTGCTCAACAGTTGTCTGTCCACTTCTGGAATTTCACAATCCGTCAATTGAATATTTATCACCGAGAGCTTTACGCAACAATGAGATTCTGCCCAAATGGTCTGCTAAATGATCTTGGGTTAGTTGTTTCGCCTTCCAAATGTTGAAAAAGATTGCCGAAAGGTAATTCAACAAAATGGAATAAACAAAAAAACCCACTGCAGTGGTCGTCCGAGATTCACTTCAATCTGTCTCAGAGCACCACCTTTCTAACCAGTATTGATATTTGTACCATCACAGCCTACCAAATCTAAGTATTCTAGTGAAATCCCTTGTACAGTAAAACATGATACTATGAAAGTTACAATGTCCTTAGCAGACCTGGAGTTTGGAGACACATGGCCTAAATAAACTGATCCATGTCCTTTTATGATAGAATAGTGTTGCTCTTTAATAGTTAAACGAACCTGTTTAGATCCAATCCTTTCTTTAACTAGGGCATTTTCTTCCGTCGAAATATATGCCATGTAATTCATCTGAATCCAGTTGACATTGCAGTAAATTTTAGGTAGTTATGTGAGACTAGGTGGAAGCGCGTACGTCAACTTCAGCGCTGTTTTGCAACGAGGCTAGCGGCTGTTGGTTGAACTACAAAACTTTTCAGACCTGGAAGGAACTGTTCGTGGTAAGTTCTAGGTTGTTTAAAAATAACCTAATATGTTCAATAGTATCAATTAACATTTAAATCTTAACCGGAGACCGTAAACTGACCTCAGTTGATTATATTCTTAATGCATGAAAATCACTCAAAATTTATATTTTGCCGATTTTTATTGAGCCTGTGCGATCGGAGCATATTCTCTAAACACAATTATTATTATTATTATTATTAAGCAGTACAATCTGAAAATATTTTTCACTATAGCGATAAAAAGTATATAAACGCAACAAAAAAAAATAAAATAAAATAAAATAAAAAATATCCTGAAAAAATCTGAAATTTTCAATTTTTTTGAATATTTAGGTGGTTTGCGTGATCGGAAGATAAAGTCCGATTTGAAGAATGTTTTGTTTTTTTTTTTGTTTTTCTTGTATTTACCAAGCGCAACTTTTCCGAACTGTAGCGAGTCGGAAATATGAACTTTACTTTTTTCGCGCCACCCTATTAGTTAACCGAAGTAAGAAAAATAAAATTGCAATATTCTATTTTATTTTTTTATATGGAAAAAACAAACAAACTTGAAGCTTTCTTCACCAAGAACATTTTTAAATTTTTGTGTAAAATCTGGGAGCACGGCAGTGCGTCCGCCAAGTTCGCACAATCCGTAAGATACCTTTTCCTGAACCATTTCGGCATACTTTTCACCCCCTCATAACGTCGTTTCAGGGAGAGATATAGAAATTTTTCTTTTATACACATGTTCGTATGGTCAAACTGAACTATGGTTCCACGATTTCATGTTTCTATATTTAGTGGTTTTCGAAATATTAAATTCCGAAAAAGCGCTTTTTTGTCACTGACTCACTTCGCATCATCAAATAACTAAGGTACTTCTAAAAGTCGTAGAATCATGAAATTTCACAAGTAAGTCGGGTTTGTAGCACAATTAACCAGAAAAATCTGAAAACACAGAATTTCCGCCTCTAAACCCTTCATACAGGGGGTGTTCATTTGGCCGTAAACAGTTCCTACGCATTCAATTGTGACAATGTTGGTCACCAAACTCGATTACAGAGATTTGAAGGCGATCACGTGATTTCAAGCAGAATAACATTTCATATATATGCTTTTCCAAAGATATTTGTTAAATAGAAAAAATGAATATACCTAAAAATTTTAATCAGTATAGGTTATGATATATTTACGATATTAAAACAATAAAACATTTAACAAAATATAACCGCAATTCGGTACGTTTCCGATAAGTTGGCTTGGCGAAATACAGAAAATAGCCTTGACGAGAAAAGAAATTTGATAATAACATATTTTCTGGCAACCTATTTACTGTGTCATTACACAAGCAATTTTTTCCATATGTATACAATTTATTTAATGTAAGGAACCCGTTTATTTATTTTTATATACCAACATAAATAATCTGTATATAAAAATAATATTTTATACATTTATAAATAAAATGTTTATATGTATATAAATACATATAAATAACATAAAAGTTCATCAGGTTTGTTTTCGTAGTTGTTTATATCATTTGGGAACATATCCCAGTTTCTGAAGTCCGAGTTGCGCCAAGATTTTTTAAAAATGCCAAGGTCCCTATAGTGGAAAAATATCCTAATTCCATATGAATGTTTAAAAATCTCCTTTTAATTAAATGAAATGTGTAACTAATAAACTATCTTTAACGATGTGCGACAGATGCGGCGTCTGAAGTCCGCTGCTAGTGTTATTATATTGTATTATTAGCCTACTTACTGTTAATTTATTGTTTATTTTAAATCTGTAAAAGAAAAATTATGGTTATAGATAAGATATGTTGGTCGCCAAAACCCGATTACAGAAAATTAGGCTGAGTTATAAAGGTGTTCATGATTTCAAGCTGAATGAATTTTTATATGCTTTTACAAAAATCTTAATAAGGCAAATCTTTCAGTTTATCTGTCCATCTTTCTATCTTTTACTTCCTTAAAACAAATTTTATTAAAGACCGGGAGGTGTCTGCACAGATCATCACCTCATCGAGTTGACGGCTGAAATTTTAGGATTAGTTAAATATCGATTAGCGTATTGAAATGTAACTGGTCTGCCGAGTCATATCTTTGTTGAAACCACCTACAGACCCGATTTTACGGGTTAATTGGTGGATTTTCCATTGTGTTTTCCTGCACCCATTCCTCCATGTTTCCAAACTTTCGGATGCAGGAAAATACAATTGTAAACCTATCAGTTAACCACTAAAATTAGGTCTTCAGGTGGTTTCTACCAAGATATGACTTAACAGACCAGTTGCATTTAAATATGCTAATCTAGTTTTAACTAAACCTAAAATTTCAGCTGTGAACTCGATGAGGTGATGGTGTGTACAGACGTCTATTATAAATGTCGTTATTCTAATCTCAATAGCACTCTGGTCAATCTGGCAATTATCCCTACTATTTATGAAACACTATTCTTTTAAGTGCGCTTTAGTGATGTTAATGAACTTATGCATATGCATAATACATATTATACATATGCATATAATACGTAATACATTTTCATCATACATATTATAGGTATGTGTATAATACATAATACATATGCATCATTAGGACGTCAGAATAAACAAAACATTTTTTTTTGTCGCCAAATTTGAGAATTGACATGATATATTACCAAATTTGGCGAAACTTTGCCAAATGTCGCCAAGCTTGGCGAATATTTGACGCTAGTGGCTATTTTTCAATGAGTTAATTATTAATGCGAGCCATCTATTTTTATTTTTTCGCATATCATCTGAATAGTTAAATGATATAACGTACTAATATTTCCAAAGTGCTAATAGTTTCGTCACTGCCCAAAACCTCTGCTATTGTTATTATATTGTACTGTTATTATACTTACTGTGACTATGTTGTTAACCTTTACACCGCTAAAACTTCTGTATTATGTAAAGAGAATTTACGGAAACTATTAAAGCATTGAAACTGCCAGTTCTCCTTATGATTATTATAATTCTATAATATATAACCTGTTAATCAATATGTACGTTGGAATGAATCTTCTATAATCCGGTTCCTCGTATTTTAGTTTTCAGGTTTCGAGTAAAATTAGCTAAAATCTTAAAACCATGGCACATTGACTAATTCTTCAGCACGATCAGATGTGAAGAATGATAGATTTTCAAATGGATCATGTCAGTGAGCCGGTAGACCTTCTATTCTTCCGTAATCGAGTCTATTGAAAAGGTTAACGTGAAACAAAAAGATATTAGCATCAATATGGTTTAATGCAACTACAGATATTGTCAAAGGATTTCATAAGAACCATTTCACTTGTACCCAGTCTTATCAGTTAAAATACAACAATTGGCAGTGAGCCCAATTAGAAAAGATTACTGAATAGGATTAAAAATTTCCGCATTAGAGAACGAATCGTAACTGCTAAGGAAGCATGCATAAGTGATTTAAGAGATATTTGTCACGAAAGATGAAATACATAACAACACAAAATATATGATGTGCTTCCATGATCGTAAAGAGTTCTTGATTTCTCTATCAAAAGCTTCCGAATTGGCGAAAGAATGGGCAAGTAAATTAAATTATGAATCACAGTAACATGATGCAACGTTTAACATGGAAGTAATACGGTAAATACTGCTTGCTAGAGGCGGCTAGAACTTTAATATAAAAATAAATAAAGTATAAATTTGTAAAGCTCAATAAAATAAATTTAGGTATTTTTATGTTATCCGGGTGCAAGTGGCAAATCGCCAAATACTGTTCCCAACTCCATTGTTCATATTGCATTCATTTCATTTAAAGATATATACTTTTCAGTCATCTCATTTAAAATAGATGCATTTCCCTCATTTTATTTAATAGAATATTTAACATAGAAATAAATAAATAAATAAATAAGAAATAATAACATAAACCAAAATATTTTATTTCAAAATCAAAGCATTGTTTCTAATTTACACATGTGAAAAATGAAAACAGATATTAGGCGAAAAAACAAAAGGCTAATGAGGAGATTTGCTTCTGGCTAACATAAAAAAAACGAAATTTAAGTTTTTTCATATTAATATAGTTTAGAATAACAAACTTGAAAAAACATACAAAAAGTAGTGATATCCCAACAAAAAGTTTTCGGTACAAAAAAAAAAAAAAAAAAAAAAAAAAAAAGCGCTAAGTTCTCCTTAATGTTTCGGCCAGAAAAAGTAGTGATATCTGATGTTCGCACAAGTAAAAAGCCAAACAACCCAAATCTTTCATTGAAAATGGCTTCCTGCGACTTGGCCGTTAATGCCTTCGTCAGAGTTTTTCAAATTTTAAAATATGTACAAATGAGCTACATGCCAACTACATTTTTTGATTATTTTAGGCATTTTGTCACACAGAATACAGAAATAAAATACACATTTGAAAAAACATTTAAACAACTTCAGCCTATTTAAATGCTTAGAAGTTAAAAATAACAAAATACTTGTATTCAGGAGATAATATCCCTAATTGCTAAAACATAATTAATATCAACTTTTAACAGTTTATAAATCGAATACCTCTTAATGTTTGCAAACAAACTATAATAAATGTTCAAACGAAAAAAATCTCTTTCTTCAATACACAAGATTTCAATATTATACAATAAAATATAATGTAACATATTGTGAGACATGAAGTAAGTAAATTTTGTTTTATTTCTTGGGTTTTACGTTAATGACTTTAGCTTTAGGCCGTACAAAATGGCAATTAAACCGCAAGTGGACTAAATGATCTGTAATCAAAACTAATGTTTGTTGAAACTGAATAGTTATCAGAAATCTTTTACTTATAATGTCTTTATGTGAATTTGCCTCTTTGCAGTCTAATATTACTTTTAATATTTAAATAATTCATAAATGCGTAATTTCCAATAATTAATTTTGAAATGCTGTAGAAGGCATTAACGGCCAAGTCGCAGGAAGCCATTTTCAATGAAAGATTTGGGATGTTTGGCTTTTTACTTGTGCGAACATCAGATATCACTACTTTTTCTGGCCGAAACATTAAGGAGAACTTGTCGCTTTTTTTTTTTACCGAAAACTTTTTGTTGGGATACAAGTGTTTTGTTATTTTTACTTCTAAATATTTAAATAGACTGAAGTGGTTTAAATGCATTTTTAAATGTGTATTTTATTTCTGTACTTCTGTGCCACAAAATGCCTAAAATAATCAAAAAATGTTGTTGATATGTAGCTCATTTGTACATAACTTTAAAATTAAAAAAAAAACCCTCTCGAAAGCATTAACGGCCAAGTCGCAGGAAGCCATTTTCAATGAAAGATTTGGGAAGTTTGGCTTTTAACTTCTGCGAACTTCAGATATCACTCCTTTTTCTGGCCGAAACAATAAGGAGAACTTGGCGCTTTTTTTTTTTTTTTTTTTTTTTTTTTTTTTTACCGAAAACTTTTTGTTGGGATATATATTTTTTTTAAGATGAATTTTTTTATTTGTAAAAAAAATATTATTTGCCTTTATTTTCTAACATAGAATCAGTGACAGTGTACTCATGAAAATTACCACAATGGAAAATCCTAATAAAGTTAAACTTTTAAAATCCAAATAAGATTCATATACTTATCAATTATACTGAAATCCATATAGAAATTCTTTATTTTTTATACATTTAATTAATCACTGAAAGTTATTACAAATTGTTTTTTATTTTTTGGGAATAAAGGGATTTATGTTATGATAAAATATATATTTTACTTTTTCGTCATTGCATCTGCACAAAACATAACATAATGACTTATTTAAAATTGTATATTGTACTAGATAAACACTATATATTTAGCTATAGACAGAGATATTGATATAGATATAGATATAGACACACCGAAAACAGATGCTATTTCTACATACGAGATAAACATTTTGTTTTACTCGTTAATTCCTAGACTGTAGCTAGTCCTTGTATTATTTGCTTATTACTTTCATCATTTATCCTAGAGAAAGCTTATATTTTCCTCATTAATGTGTCCTACAGCTATTGTTTCCATTGAAGAGAAACATTATACGTAATACAACTGTTAACGATGTAAGAAAATGAAAATAGCACAGAATTCTAAGAAAATCTGGAGATATTGAGAAACTCTTATCGGATATTCTGTTCGTGAATCTTTTTTTTAGTTATAATGATACAAATAAATTTATGTGTGTGTAGTTCTAGAAAGTCAGCATTATCTACATTTGAAGTAAATGTTTGTCATAAAATACTTACGTATCTTTCTGAAAAGGTAATACTGAAAGGTAGTATCGATAAGCATTTGAAAAAGCCCTCCGCTTTTCATTACCATTTTATGTATAACATAAATCTAAACTAGAACAGAAGAAGAATTTTCTAATAAATAACATCGAGCAATTATTAAATAAAAATACGCAATCAAAAAGCTTTAGCAAAATACTATTTGAAAGATAAATAACAAATATTAAATCTATATATAGTATATCATTACTACGTTTAAATTATTTATTTATTGACACTACAGTTATATAACGTATTTACTGACATTACAGAAATATAATTATATATACAGGGTGATTCAGCTCGTCGGTGACAAACTTTAAGGATCGATAGAGCACACCTAGACGAACATTTTTGAATAGGGAATGTAGGGTCCCTGACGCGATGGTAAGGCGCTAGGCGCTTTCGAAAATTTGGGTGCCGAAATTCGAAACGTCATAAAAACTAGGGAAATGGTTAGATTTTCTTGCTTGTTGCGTCGAAATGATTCTGTTTGTTTAGACTTTCTTCAGTACCAATTTGATAAGCGTATCTCTTAAAACATGGATAGGGGACGCTGCAGACTTTGAAGAGCTAGACAACAACTTTAAGCCCGTTATTTTGATAATTTAACACATGCTCGCCAAAGTTTATACTCTAACTTAAAGTTTGAACCCAAAAGTAGAGCCCTGCAAAAAGCGTAAGAGCCGGAATAAAATGTCAAAGTACAGGGTGTTCGAAACTCGAAGGCTCCTAAGAGATAAACAAACAGATTTCTTGACTTATGGCATGCATTTTCATGATTCTGTTTGCTGGGGCTCTCTGAAACTCAGTTGAACGGTACAAAAAGAAACATCGATAGGGGGCGCTTTGGGCAAAAAACATAATTCGTTGACATTTCGGACGCTAACTGGAAACGGGGCGCTACGATCAGTTAGAAACAAAACAAGAGAGTAATTTACTTATCATAAGAAGCTATTAAAACTGCAGTTTGTTTGTTTTTTTTAACAAACATAGCTGGTTTCAATCATGCACAATGCGCGCAATAAAATTTACATAAGGTGCTTTTTGCTGATTTATGCAAAAGATATCGTACCATATCGATATGCAAAAGATACGTAATGCGTAGACGACAACGCGAGATGACGTAGTTGTATGCGCAGACACGTCTTTTGAACGTGCGGTACCTACTTAAGCTTCGGGTTACTTGTCTGCAGATCGGTAGTAGGATGGAACGGTACACAAACTCTGAATTGGCTGACATGCATTAGGCGTATGGCGCTGCTGGTTGTAATGGACGAGCCGCTCAGCGGTTGTACGCCGAGCGTTACCCCAACAGGCAAATCCCCTGCCATGCCTTCTTCGCTCGAGTACACCAGAGGTTGTCCACAACGGGATCTTTCGACGGAGGCAGGCCTGAACGGGAGCGATCAGTGAGCACCCCCGACAACGAAGAGGCTGTGCTTAACCTGGTTGAGGACAACCCAGGTCTTAGCACGAGAGATATCGCCAGACATGTTGGCATTTCGCAAGCAACTGCGTGGCGCATCTTACGTTCCCGGAATCTGCACCCCTACCACATCCAGCGGGTGCAGTTGCTCAGAGAGCAGGATTTTGGCCCTCGAGTGGAATTCTCAAGATGGTACTTGGCGATGAGATCCAGGGATCCCCGTTTTGTAAACAGCATTTTGTTTACGGACGAGTCCACCTTCAGCCGGGAGGGAATGTGGAACGCCCACAACAGTCATGTGTGGTGTGATGAAAATCCACATGAAACCAGAAGCCGAGCAGCCCAGGAGCGTTTCTCAGTAAATGTGTGGGCCGGCATTCTGGGGGATTGCCTCATTGGCCCTTATTTGTTACCTGAACGGCTGACAGGTGGAAATTACCTGATTTTCCTGGATCAAGTGCTGCCGCAGCTTCTGGATGAGGCGCACGTACCCGAAGGTTCGCGTCGCCAGATGTGGTTCCAGCACGATGGAGCTCCGGCCCATTACACGAACGACGTGCGTCTCCATCTAAACGCAAGGTATGGCCAGCGGTGGATCGGGCGTGGGGGTCCAGTTCACTGGCCTGCCCGATCACCAGACCTCACCTGCTTGGATTTCTTCCTTTGGGGTTACCTGAAGGCCGAGGTATACCATACACCTGTCAGCAGTGCTGAAGAACTTGTGGCGCGCATTGTGGCAGCTGCAGGGCAGATCAGAGATACTCCTGGCATTGTTGGAAACACACACTCCTCAATGCGACGGAGGTGCGAAGCCTGCATCATGGCCCAAGGTCGAAATTTCGAGCATCTTCTGTAGTGTTATTTTTTGTAAATAAATTTCCAGTATCATTGATGTTTTTGGTCTAAATTTATTCAGAAGTGTTGAGCAGAGGTAGAAAATGTGTTTTCATTATTACTAACTGATCGTAGCGCACCGTTTCCAGTTAGCGTCCGAAATGTCAACGAATTATGTTTTTTGCCCAAAGCGCCCCCTATCGATGTTTCTTTTTGTACCGTTCAACTGAGTTTCAGAGAGCCCCAGCAAACAGAATCATGAAAATGCATGCCATAAGTCAAGAAATCTGTTTGTTTATCTCTTAGGAGCCTTCGAGTTTCGACCACCCTGTACTTTGACATTTTATTCCGGCTCTTACGCTTTTTGCAGGGCTCTACTTTTGGGTTCAAACTTTAAGTTAGAGTATAAACTTTGGCGAGCATGTGTTAAATTATCAAAATAACGGGCTTAAAGTTGTTGTCTAGCTCTCCAAAGTCTGCAGCGCCCCCTATCCATGTTTTAAGAGATACGCTTATCAAATTGGTACTGAAGAAAGTCTAAACAAACAGAATCATTTCGACGCAACAAGCAAGAAAATCTAACCATTTCCCTAGTTTTTATGACGTTTCGAATTTCGGCACCCAAATTTTCGAAAGCGCCTAGCGCCTTACCATCGCGTCAGGGACCCTACATTCCCTATTCAAAAATGTTCGTCTAGGTGTGCTCTATCGATCCTTAAAGTTTGTCACCGACGAGCTGAATCACCCTGTATATATATATATATATATATATATATATAAATTTTAATTTCTGAGGAAAACAAATTTTATTAACACATACTGAACAATTGCACCATGGAATATAATAAATAAAGACACACAACCTTGCTTAATGGTGCACAAAACGCCAACTTTAATAAGTTAAATTTAAATTCTACGTTTCGGGCTGTTTCTACAGCCGTCTTCACAAAAAATATGATGGTTAAATGGCTAAAAGCTTTGAGATGAAGGCTTCGTGTGCGAGAAACAATTTGCCGAACATTGACTAAATATATGAAAACAAATATGTAGTGGTGCCATCTAGTGAAAAGGAATACTTATTAATGAAATGAGTCTAAATATATCAAAAGTTCGACTGAAGAAATCCACAAGTGTCGGCATCTACGCATGAAGGCCAGAACCGCATTCAAAATTTTTTTATTCAGTTCCATAAACCTTCATTCATAATTGATTCATAAACTTTGTAACGATAAATTATCCAATAATATTCCAAAAATCTGGCATAATACCATAAATTCATAATTCTGTATCTAATTGCAATATTTCAATTTAAACTTGAATCGTGTTTCCAAAAATTTGAATGAAAATTTTGTTGAAAGCAGTTCTGGGCCTCATGCGTAGATGGCAACACTCGTGGTTTTCTTTAATCGAATTTTTGAGTTATTTAGACTCATTTCATTAATAAGTATTTATTTTCGCTGGGTGGCACCACTACGTTTTTGTTTTTATATCTTTAGTCAATGTTCGACAATTTGTCTCTCGCACAGAAAGCATTCATCTCTAAGCTTTTAGCCATTTAACCATCATATTTTTCTTGAAGATGGCTGTAAAAATAGCTCGAAACGTAGAATTTAACTTTTAACTTATTATAGTTCGTGTTTTGTGTACCAATATTCAAGACTGTGTGTCTTTAACAAATTTTCAATTTGAGTAAATTCAGGTACTGTGCGTAAATTAACAATCTTTAAATTCCATATCACTAAAATATTCATACATCAAATTCAAAATGATATCTTAATATTCTGTGTGTTTAAATAAGAGATCATTTATGAAAATAATACATATATTATAAAGAATATCCATATTTAACCCCCGAAATAATTACAAGTTTCCCAATTCTTTTGAACCTAAGTGCTGTGTGGTTTTTTAAGTGGAAAAAATGCACAATTTAATAAATATAAAAAAATAGATCAACTTCTATCATCACATTTGAAAGGATCCTTTTTCAAAGCCTTATAGTCCACGGTCATTTGCATGTGCGTGATAAAATAAAGGTCTTCAAACTCTCACAACCGTCACAATCACACAGTGAAATCTTAATATTCTGCAGGTCACCTACATATCAGTTAAAATGTTTAAGACAGACAACTATAAACACTTTAGTGAATAAGTCAGAGTCAAGTTGTCTATAAAGGCTGTGAAACTGTAGCGTTGTCATTTTCAATTTGATTGAAAGGGAAGATAGTACTTATTTATAACTGTAAGAAACAATAAATTTGTTATTAAAATTTCTATGCAATTATTTCATTTTGTAAGAACAGTAACAGTAAGTACTTAAAAATAATTATATTAATCTGTGAGGTAAAAAGCACACAACACAGCAGAAATACTATCAACATTCTGTTTCCTACTATTTCATATTTACACATTACAAAGTATGCATATATATTATTGGATGATATTTTCGTATAGTGTAAGTCTCCGTCATGCGTTCTGTGCTTTAAAGAAAGATGGATGTTTATAATCTACAAAAATATACTATAATCAAGAACGAAACTATTCAATAACTTCTTCCGAGTCAACGAAGATTCAGAACAGCGTTCCTTTACTTTTAAAAACCTCAGAAAACTATTTATTTTCGAAACTTAAAGAAGAATTTATAAAATTAAATTTTTAGTAGCTCTCCGTCATTTTCTGAAACGCTTCTGAGTAGCTTTTACAGTGCAATAATCAGTTTTCTGAAATCGAAATAACAGTTTTTTGGATGCTATCAATTTTCAGGTAAATATTTTGATATTCAGAAAACACGTTTGACAAACTTACAAAAATAACACCATTAACATTATATGGAAATTAACATTATTTTGTTACAATTGCATGCACAGCTCAGTTATGGATCTGCAAATGTTTACTTGAGAAAGGATAGAATCCTAAAAACCGATTTTCCGGGTACACAGAACGGATTAATGCATTGTAAAAGCTACTACGAAATGTTTACGAAAATTACGGACAGCTAATAATTTTTTTTTTAATTTTTTCTTTAAATTTCGAAAATAAACTGTTTTTGGGAGTTTCTAAAGATAAAGGAACACTTTTAGGTTTTTTGAGAGACTCAGAAGAGGTTATTATATATTTGCGCTTGTAATTATTGTACATTTTCGTAGATTAACAAAATCCGTCTTTTTTTGCAGTGTAGTTGTTAACAGGCAGAAAGGAGAAAAATCTCTTCGCCAGGTTTTGTGTTAATTTATAAAATATATTCATTCCCTCACAAGGAAGATCAGCCACGGCTACATATTGCAACCGATTTGAGGTAGTATTACTTCTTGTAGGCTTTAGCGTGGAAATAAGATTAGTGATGATTGAAGATAAAGATCTGCCAAAACAGACGCCAACAAAAACATCCGAATTTCAAACGAAATATTTACTGGCATAAGAGAACGTCTAAATGAAGAAATATACTTAAAATTAGCTGATAAAATAAAACTTTATGTTAACTTTATCATATTTAAAATTTCCACAGGTTTTCCAGGAATTATACATTAGGAATAGTTGGAGAAATCTATGTCTTGCATTATATTAGAGTGGGAAGTTTAATTTTGTTTTCATGATTCAATAAAGAATACCGTATGAACTTGCAGAAAGACATTGTGGTTAGCATAATAATGACTATGGGTGAATATGAAATTCCCTGAAACTGTATTTACAGGAAATTAAGAACTGAAAATTTATTTTCATATCTTAGAAAACACTTTAATTAAAGACGTCATAATTTATGCTTAGGTATGTGTGACATAAAAAAAAATAACAATCATATTTGGTGGTACTAAAAATCTTTATTAAAACATGATAATCTAAGTATACGAGGGTATATCAATAAGTTCTTGGCCTCACATAGAAATAATTGAGCAAAATTTATGAAATTACTACACTGTATTAGTCCTTTTCTATATAGTCATCGAACACAGTAACACATTCCTGCAAATGGTATTTCAAATAGAGGTGGGAGGATCTATTCCAGGAGACGCGATAGTTGACCCAAAGGGGGCAATTTTCTAGCTTTTATAGATCCCCATATGTGACGTATTGTTGGAAAGGCCTGTGACCACTTATGCATGTTATTCACATTTTAAGCCCCCCCATCACTGATTTGCCCTCCGGGGGGCTCTTTTCTAAATTTTGCGGGCACCATTCATGCCGTCAGGGAGCTAATTTAGTGGGTGGCGCTTGGTGGGTGCATAACTTGAATAAGTGATCACAGGCCTTTATAAAAATATGTCTCATGTGGGGGTCGGAAAAGGTTAAAAAATGCCCCATTTGTGTCTATTGTCGGGCCTCCTGTAATACATCATTCCCCCTCTTTTTGACATACATTTTGTGGAAATGTGTTACTGTGCACGGTGACCATATAGGAAAGTACTAATACAATACTGCAATTTCATAAATTTTCCTCAATTATTTTTATGTGAGGGCAAAACCTCATTGATAACTCCTCGTACATATCGTTTAAAAACATATTGGACGCGCTCCTGCACAACAGTCTCACAATCGATTTGAAAGGTTTTCTTCTATTTTAAAGTATATGCGACGTGGCATGCGGGCACCCTCTTAATTTCAAATTTGAAAAACTTGTAAAGCATCAAAATACAGTGAAGAATATTCAATCTGTTTAAAAAGGGGGAAGATTCTACTTTGTGCCAATATATTAAGTTATATAAACAAAGCTTGAAAAAAATCACAAATGGGAATTTGTATAAATCGCATACAGCTGTTTTGAAACATCTAATGCTTCATCAACAGTGCTTAAAAATTAAAATGAAGATAAAATTTAATGGAATGTGGATTAAAAATGGAAGCAGATAGCCAAAGCGGCGTACCTCACAGATTGACTGTCAACTGCGAATTGCGAACCACGGTTGAGGAAACAACCACAGAGTCTATCTCTCGCGCAGACGAGGAGACAAAGGTCCACAAACAAGGCATTCCTATCAGACCAATAGTTTTTGACATTGGTACCTCTTCCTATAAATTAGCGAAATATATTGCCTCTAATCCCCCCCCCTGCTCTCTAACAACATGTGCACTTCCAGGAACTCTTATAAGTTTGTTAATAATCATCTTAGCTTAATGGTACTCAAAACAATAACTAGGTTTCATTCGACGTAAAATCCCTATTCAATGACGTACCGGTTCAAGGTGCTTTAAATTGTTTTAAAAAGCGGCTACAAGAATTTCTTTCTTCATATTACGAAACTGATGAGTAATACGTCTTACTAGCCTTTGTTTAACGCAAAACGCACTCATTTTTAATGGTAATTTTTATTACATTACTGATGGTGTCCCCTCAGCCCCATTTGATATTTACATGCAATATTAAGAATCAAACTTATTCAAGAAGTATTATTTTCCATTTTACATCCGTTATGTCTACGACTGAATTATTAAACCCTGATAATCTTAATCTCACTAATATTCTCGAGATTATGAATTCTATTGATGAACATATTCAGTTCACTTCCGAACGGCAAAATAACAAAAGTTTGCCCTTCCTTGATGTCATGGATTTCCTCGAAAGTAACTTGTTTCGCATTACTGTTTATCTTAGACAATTCGCAGTACATTTACCACCAGATGCAGCCATCTAACATTTATTCCCATACAACTAATGAAACGTTGGCTGCCTTTAACACTTATGTTCACCGAGCCTTATATATTTGTTCTTCCAACAGATTACTAAAAGCAGAATTAGATTACATTAAATCCATTTCCATTGATCGAGATTTCACAGTTGAAATCGTTGATTCCATTCATAATAAACTAAGTAAAAATACTCATTCTAAGTTAACACTTTCGGTAATGAAAACTAATTTATACTTCCATATTTTCTGAAAACCAGCCATCAAATTTCTAAAATCTTGTTAAAATTTGACTTTAAGGTACTTTATACTCCTTTTACCAAAATCTAATTCACTAATCTTAAACATCCAATTGGCAGTTTTTCAGTTTAGGGTATATACAAGATACCTTGCGAATGATATAAAATATACATTAGACAAACGAAGAGACTATAACATCTGCTTCGTGGAGCATAAAACTTGTGTTAAAAATTATGAAATCAAATGTTCAGCTACTGCTAACCAAGCTCGTTAAATAAGCATAATTTTAAACATTCCGAGGCCTAAATAATCCATAAATGCTCATCAATTTACGATTTTGATTTTTGAGAAGCGTATCACATATGGAAAAACTCAGAAACTTTAGTTAACGATTTGTCCAGCAGGACAATTCTTTCAAAGATCAATTTCTATAATTTATCCTCCCCCCCCCCCCTTTACATTTTTCTTCTCTTTGTTTGGACACTCTTGCAGTACTTGAGCATTTCTGATTGGAATCCTCGTCTGCGCGAGAGACGGTGATTTGCAGTTCACAGTCGAGCTGTAAGGTACGCTGCTCTTGCTCTCTGCACCTCCCACCTTTTTAGGTGCGTTCGTAATTATATAAATACGTAGCACCTATAGTCGTCGTTCAGTCCGTCCGTCTGTCCGTCCGTCTGTCCGCATGTAACAGAGCAAAAACTACCCAACCGAATAGTCTGAAATTTCAAATATGTGATTGTTGCAAAATTTTGTCGAGCCATTTCAAATTTTATGAAAATCGGATGTATAGTTTAATTACAGGGACAGTCAAAAGTTTTTCTTTACATTACGGCCAATGGGAAAAATTCGTGCAAGTGGATTTTAATGATATTAGAGCCTTCCGAATGATCTGGAATTTTAAAGATATAATTGTTGCAAAATTTTGTCGAGCCATTTCAAATTTTAGGAAAATCGGACGTATAGTTTAATTACAGGGACAGTCAAAAGTTTTTCTTTACATTACGGCCAATGGGAAAAATTATTGCAAGTGGATTTTAATGGTATTAGAGCCTTCCGAATGATCTGAAAATTTAAAGATATAATTGTTGAAAAATTTTGTCGAGCCATTTCAAATTTTAGGAAAATCGGATGTATAGTTTAATTACAGGGACAGCCAGATTTTTTCTTTACATTACGGCCAATGGGGAAAATTATTGCAAGTGCATTTTAATGATATTACAGCCTTCCGAATGGTCTGAAATTTTAAAGATATAATTGTTGCAAAATTTTGTTGAGCTATTTCAAATTTTAGGAAAATCGGATGTATAGTTTAATTACAGGGACAGTCAAAAGTGTTCCGAAAAAATTATTGGAAGTCCATTTTAATGATGTATCAGACTATGCACGTTATGAAGTGCAAAAAATTATACATTCAGTACAATATGGGGTGCAAAAAATAATTTTAAAACTAGTTATAGTACGAACGCACCTCATTTGCCACGTTTGACGAGCAATTTCCAACTTGTTTACTCTATAGTCGTCGTTCAGTACGTCTGTCTGTCTGTCTGGGTCTCCGTCTGTCCGCATATAACAGAGCAAAAACTACCCAACGGAATTGTCTGAAATTTTAAATATATAATTTTTGAAATATTTTGTCGAGTCATTTCAAATTTTATGAAAATCGGATGTATAGTTCAATTACAGGGAGAGTCAAAAGTTTTCCGTTACATTACGGTCAATGGTAAAAATTATTTCAAGTGAATTTTAATGATGTTACAGACTTCCGAATGGTCTAAAATTTTAAGTGTATAATTGATGCAAAATTTTGTCGAGTCATTTCAAATTTTGTGAAAGTCGGATGTATAGTTTAATTACAGGGACCGTCAAAATTTTTCCGTTTCATTACGACTAATGGGAAAAAATTATAGCAAGTACATTTTAATGATGTTACAGCGTTACGAATGCTCTGAAATTTTAAATATATAATTGCTGCAAAATTTTGTCGAGTCATTTCAAATTTTATCAAAATCGGATGTATAGTTTAATCACAAGGATAATCAAAATGTTTTTGTTACATTAAGGCCCATGGGATAAAATGATTTTAAGTGCATTTTAATGATGTTAAAGCCTTTCGAACAGAATGAAATTGATATGAACTTATGATATTCACTGAAATATACATTCAGTACAATATCCGGTGCAAAAAAATATTTATAAAATTAGTTATAGTACGAACAACCTCCTTTATATAGCATAATATAGCACCTCCTTTGCCACGTTTGACGAGCAATTTCCAACTTGTTATTTTTCAGCACTGATGTTAAAGCCTTAGAGACTTCGAATCAGCTGTTTGAGATTTATACACACTCCCATTTGTGCTTTTTTCTAACGTTGTTTTTATTTATTATTTCAATCTATTACAAACATAACAAAATTGGAAATGAGTATACCATATAGTCAAGCCAATCTGATATGATGAAAGAAGGGATAAAACTATTGTGCTACTCAAAATATGTTCAAATTGAAGAAATAAAATTTACAACTATTTTGATAGAGATTCTCTTACCAAAACTTTTAAAGCATTTGAATTTCTAATGCAATTTAATTATTATAAGACTTTTTTCCCTAACCTTCAAAAATTTCGCATCCAAGATCAATCTGAGTTTGAATGGAATTAGATTGTTAAATTACAGTATAGGATTATTAAACTTTTAATACAGGAATATGAAACATTTTTTTTTCTATATTTTAACTCTATGGGAATCTGGATTCCAAACAAAGAATTTGGAATCAAACATCAGCTCAGTTATATAACAACGGTTCTTTTTACTATTCATTAATATAAAAAATTCCATTACTAAACATACATTTTTAGAACATTTCTTAACTTTTATACTCCACATATTAAGCGAACCTGCAAATTTTGGCAAAATGTGCTGTCATAAAAATAGACTTTATACAATGCAATATACAGTACGTAAACATTATACTGCGTTGTTCTCGTAAAATCTGCAATGATAACACTCTTCAGCTGAAACTGAATATAAAAAAGATCACATTATATCTCATCATTATACATTATATCACATTGTTATCTCAAACATATGAAAACATATTTTAGCACAAAACGTATAAATGAAAAACATATAATGTTGGAATGTCACTTTCAGCTTGAAACTATATCAAAATAAAATTAAAGAAAACTTGCTAAAAAGGTGCATTTAATGTCACAAATATAAAAATTTGTAATATATAATTTCGGTAGATTTTAAGCTTTTAAAATCTTTTTTTTTATTATGTGACAACATCTTTTATGTTTCTGATATCTTTTTTACATTTGTGACATTGAAAGCATCTTTTTAACAAGTTTTCTTTAATTTTATTTGGATTAACTTTATTTCAATATATTTTAGTTTACTACTAATAAAGATATATAAAAACTATTATTTCTCTAGAATTTTAAAACGAAAGTCATTAACTTTTTAAATTTTTTAAATCATAAAACGGCTTCTGGTTCTGTTTAATGTATACTGGTATTGCCTATACATCTATTATTAGTATTAAAATATTTATGTTGTTATTTGGTTTTAGCTATGATAAACTTAATCTATGTACACGAATTCAAAGTTTTAACAGATTTGCGTATAAATATATACGTGTTTAACCATTTACATTAAGGAATATTGTGTAATATTTGATATATCATAACAATAAATTTTAACGATAATGGTTTCAGAAATTCCCGTGAAACATCATTGATAATGTTATTTATTGTGTTAAAGAATACTCCAGCAGATGTTTGTGTGGGAATTCTGTGCTTTCAATGGTAACTTAAAATGATTAATGGTTATAAATAACTATTCGAACTGAGAAATGTTTATAGCTATTATTAGTATGATAAATAGATTTTGCCAACATAAATAATCCTAAATTGTACCGTAATCGCATTTTGCGAATAAAACATAATGTAAGTATTATATCTGAAGTGTCTAAGCTTAAAATTCAATTCATTCAAAGCTTTCAAACTTTGGCGAAATGTATTGTCTCGAAAATAGTCTTTATACGCTCTGATAGGCGATACCTAAATTGTATGTTGCTTTCTTTTTGTAAAATCTGCAATATACATATATTTTTTATTGAATGTAAATAAGATCGCCTTATACCAGTACATATTAGAAATATATATTACACTTATCTGTATCTTACTGTGAATTATCTCAAAAGTATAATAACAAATATATTTAAGTTTCCTACTAACAAATGTATATCATAATTGCGAAGCTTCCAATTTGTATCACAAAAGTCTTTGTTGATAGTTATAATTTTTTTAATCTTAAAACGGCTATTTCTTCAGTTTATTTCTAGGGGTATGTATCCATTATTATCATTATAATATTTATATTATAATTTAGCTTCATCCATGAGCGTAATGTTTAAAGTTATTTATAGAAAAGGCTAATACATGTAATTGAATATAAAATGTTACTTGATTTGATTAAAAATATATGTATTAAACAATGAACATTAATTGGTATAGTGTATTACTTATATATCATAACGATACATTTTGAAGATGATGTTTCCTAAAATTCTCTTGAAACTTTATTGAGAATGTTATTCATAATGATAATGATTATTACATCAGATGTTTTTGTAGAAATCCCACGCTTTCAATGGTACATAAAATTATTAATGATTATAAATAGCTATTCGAACTCAGACATATATACACCTGTTATTAATGTGATATATAGCTTTTGGCATCATTAATAATCCTAAATTTTACCTTAATCTTATTCTGCGAAACAAACATAAAGTAAGTGTTACACTTGAAGTTACTGAGCTTAAAATTCAATTCATTTAAAACTTGTTGTAGATTATCCCATTCATCATATCACCAAAATAGTTTTTTGAATGTGTTTCATTCTTTAAAAAATTTCTGACTATCTTTTTTATAACATATCATTAATTATAATTGTTATAACCTTTATAATAATTTTTTTATGATTAAGTGTAACAGTTTAAGTCAGTCATATCATAGTAAATTTGGGTGTACTTAAATGAAAATACGTGTAGATTTCTAGATAAATTTATATGCTAAATCTAAAAAAAAGAGAAGCGTCTCAATTCGACACTCCGAACATTTTATAAAATTATGTGCATTCAAATGTAACCAATTGATTATATCATCCTCGTTTCAAAACTCTTTAGTTTTCTGTATGTTATTACTTTTATAACACATATTTATTACAGTTGTTATATCATTTAAAATTGTATTTATGTTTAAATATAACACTTTGAGTGAATCACAACACAATAAATCCCTGTGCATCATTTATATCAAAGCATGTGCGGATATTTAAGCAAATATATACAATAAACATAACAAAATATAAAGCGACTCCATTCTTCTTTACTTCTATTTTATAGAATTTTGTGTACCGAAATGAAACCAGCTGTATTCGAATATTCTCTTTTCAAAACTTCAAACGTTACCGTTAACACACCATACTTTATTACATTACCCAATGTTCACTCATTATACGCAACCTAAATCAATTTTATGAATTTGTTATAGATCAGAAAACGCATAACGTAGTACGAAATTTAAACTTTGAAATTTAAGATACATTTTTAGTAATATTATAACTTTTTTATTAAAGCCTTCAAAAGAGTAAAAAGATATTACAGTGCTGTTTCGAATCGTGTGAAAACAAGTGGTTGAATGAAATTAATCTCAATACGTGGTAAATCAGAAAATCGGTCGTATGATTCTCCTGTTTCATATACCGTAGATTATGTTAATAGCACATATACCGTAAAGATGTTTTTTAAATATCTATGCACTTCATAAATTATACATAAAAAACATGATATGAGAAAAAAAAACACTTAACAGTAAATCCCACAGGTACATGAAATGCAATGCGAGTTATAAGCTTGGAGTACACATAGAGTACGAGCATACTCATATAAATCAGTTTGTTTTTATGCATCAAAATTTACTAATATGTGCATAAGTGTAACAGATAAAGCTATAGAGTAGGGAACGAATTTATTTAAAACCATCTGGCAATTTAAGATGGTAAGAGTAGAATTTTATAACATTTATTAATATAATAATTAGCGCTAGATAGATGTCATTTAATTACCATCAAATTCTAGTTCTGCGGTATAAAAGTTGTTTACAATTAAAATGGATCAAATGATGTATTTTTAATTTAATGTATTGCAGAAATTTGGTACTCATACCGTAAAAACTAATAATGGTAAAAATATAGTAGGCTTTACTGTGCATATACTATAATTTTATGAATATGTTTAAGAGTGTAGATTAAACCACTTTCACATGATTCCATGATTAATCGAAAGTAATTATGATGACATTACAATTTAATGTAGATTCAATTTTCTAGTTAATTTAATATTGAAATTTAGTCCAATATCCAATGCAATATAAGAATTAGATTTGATATAAAATCACCAAAGAGATTGATATTCAAATACAGACTGTACTAATATACAAAAGCGTGTTTTGAAATAAATTCTGCATAACAAATATAATCCGAATTGGTTTATTGGGAATAGCGAGTTCATTTAAATAACTGAAATACTTCAGTATAAGGAATCAGTAAATTCATCTTATCCTTACGAAAGATTTTCTTAGATAATGTCTTAAAATTTTCTTGCAAAGTACCGAAATTATTATCAATTTAGAATTTCAAATAAAAAACTTTAATTCTACGATTTTAGGAATTTAGTAAATGAAAAGAAATGCCTTATATCAATGAGAAATATAAATATCAACACATTTCATCAAATGAAGTTTGTAAGATATGCGGAAAAACGTTAAAATTTGCATTAGTACAGATTTTTATCGAAGAAAAAAAAACTTTTGGTTTTTAACATTTTCAGTTTTATTTTGTCGGCTACATAATAATACTGAATCCAATTAAACATGCATTTATCCTGTTTTTTCGAGTAAATTAATAATATGGTTATGGAATAAGATAAGATGGATGAGTTAAGAATGCATATTTGACGTACTTGATTGACATTTCTCCGATCTTAGTTTTTTCCTCATTAATTCAGAATGCGTTTCATCATTTATCTAAATCTTTCATTTTAATGATAATACATACGACAGACATTGCGTAAGGATAAATAACCATCATCCATACTGAATTTATATTTTGCCAGGATAAAACATAATGTTTAAACTTTCTTTATTTTAAGAAACGTCTTGAGAATAATGAAATGAAATGAATATATAACGCTTGAGTGAATTATACGATTTTTAAGCGTAAGTATGGTGAAGAATATATAGTGAATATTTTTATTTAAAAAATAAAACTTCAGAATTATAAGCTTTTGTTGTATCACCTGAATTCGATAGATGCAGTTATAATTATTTTGAGTAGAATTTACATTATGTATTAATTTTTTTTTTTTTAAATTAACAAATTTTCTTCATAATAAATATCATAAATAAGCTAACGAGTAGAGAGAAAAAAAATTAAAAACTATATAGAGAATGAATTAAGCTGCTGAAATTTGAATTATTATAAAAATGCTTATAAACATAAATATTTATCTTAAAGTATAAAGAAGAATAAAAAATCATGCACGTCCATCATGGATTATGAAAGACTTTCCAGCATGTTCAGAATGCTATAACAAAATGTCAGAGTTTAGTTAGGTGAAAGGTTATATCTAATTACACAAGATTGAACTAAATGCGGTGTCCTACTCAATGAAAACAGCTATACCAGTCTACACACTACCGATTTTTAGGTATACTACATAGTATACTAACAGTTAAATTAGTTAAAACATAGCGCATTGAAAAATTGCCTTTCTGCAATTTCTGGGAATAAAAGGAGATGTACTTGAAAATTTTTTTGCAGTCCTGTACATTTTCCGCCGAAGCTATACACATACAATAATACAAAAAAATGCATATCACCAACTGAAGACGTATTTATAGAACCGTTTTTACTTATTTAAAATATTTCAATTATTTATCATTGTCGTCTGAAGTCAATTCCCCCTGTGTGTGCCTGTAATTGAATGGTCAATTCTATACACGCTTTATTCTGCAATAATCACGTCGTAACACTCTTCCGTTATACATATATAAATTTCAATATGTTTAAAACAGTGTAATAACATTAAAATACAATTAAAAGCATTTTAACCTATATACCATAATATAACGTAATTCTTTGAAGTGTACTTGCAAACGAATCGTGAATGCTACACACTTTATTTTCAATACCGAACATGCCATTGTAAACACCAATAATATATACGCTGTACACCAAAATCTACGGTACAACATGTTTTTCGAAACTCACCTTTGAAATAAAGGTAGTATCAATAAAATTCTTAGTATATATAAATGATAGTATCGCACTATCATAAAAGTTTGGTCACCATTTTTATTTTAAAGAAATTATCTCTCATGTGAAAATAATAGAAATTCTGGAAAAATCAATCTTTCTTGACTTTGTGTGTAACTGTTTTGCATAATTGTTTATTTTCCATTGTTATTTGCGGTTTATTTGGCAATACCCAGGGGAATCTTGCAATTTCTCGGGGAAATTGTTTACCCCATTAATTAAGATGGTGAGCGACCGGATAGGTGAAAATAGCATTTCCATAGTATCACCCACCGGGATTACACTACAGCTTTAAAGCGAAAGCTGGGTTTCCTAGATGGTCATCTCTGTACATTTATGTGGAATCGGTTTACATCAAAAGATTGCGTGTACAGAAGATCCACTTCCATTTCTGCCTGTTACAAGACCTGCGGAAGACCACTTTATACCTCTTTCGGCACGAAGATGGGTAAACACCATTGTGCTTCAGCTTGTTTCAGATCATTTTATAGCTTTAGAGACATGAATATCCACTATAACGTTGCGAAGACGCCTTTGCGATTCTGGTCTCTAAGAAAGGCGACCAGTGGTGAGTGTCCCACTGAACCGACGACATATAAGTTCTTGTTTATGTAGGGTAGAACAACACGTTTCCAGGACAAGATAGCAATAAGCTTCTGTACTGTTCACAGATGAATCCAGGTGGACGCTAGTCGGCGATTCAGAGTGTCTGCTGATGTGTGGAGAACAGCGCACTAGATACAACCAGTCTAACATTTCTGAAAAACACAGAGTTATACAGTTGGTGGAATTACTTTTTGGGCAGGAAACCTAATTCGTTGGCACAATGAGCATGACTGACCATGAATTGCAGCTGGGGGGGCATATTCCTTTCTGGAAAGCAGTTTTATGAGCTATGTAAAAGTGACTGGATCTTCGTTTGGAGGACACTATATCAATTTCATAGCAATCGGATAATATTTACGCTAGTTAGGGAATGGACAGACGGACAGACAAGACAAGCCGAATTCATAAACACTTTTAAACTATGTTGGAATTTTCTAAAATAAAGGTCCCTAATTTTGTTCCAAATGCAAGTGCATTTAATTTATCATTGCCTACATATGCAATATAAAAATTACGGGTGATAACTGCGATAACAAATGGGCAATAGAAAAGATATGATAGTGATTTGAAACTTCAAGTAAGTATTTAAACATATCTTTCAGAACTATTTGTTGCGATATGATTTGCGATAATTAAACGCTTTGTAAATTTTATATGCATCATTTGTCTGATCATTTTATTACACACATTAGCCTTTGATAATTATCCAGGCATTTACTGTAACCGAGGTATAGAACATTTCATAATGCATAAAATATATTTCAGGGATTATGAAATAAAGCATAGTTATTTGAGCATTAACACAAATCTTACTGGAATGTTTTAAATGATATAGATAAATTGAGTCTAATTTTAAAAAGTTTGTCAATATTTTGTAAGGCATGTTTTTAAGAAATCTATCATTATTCAAAAGTAAGTGGACGCATCTTGAAGAACTGTTTGCACAAATTTAGATTTTACATTACATCCCTATCTCTTAGGATCAGTATTGGAGAGTGACAAATATGTTCCCAACATATTGGGACATAGGATTTAAATTTTTGGATCCAAAAAGTGTTTTACGTATCAAAATAATACAAAACAGGATGTATTGTAACGGACATTATTTTTACATTGTCGAATTTTTCAATTATAAATTTACTTTTATGTAATTATGTAATGATAAAATTTACAAAAAGAATATCTACAATAAAAATATATACATTCTTCAATGTTTCAGCTTTTGTAAAAATAATATAAAAAATAATGCCTACGATAGCTGAATTCTTCTTCATATGAAACGATTTACAGTAATTATAAAGTATTTTTGCAGTACAAGAAAATGGAATATCCGTTAATTAAAAAAATATATATACAAAATTTGTATGTAGAAATGTTTTAAATAAATATTTTATTTTATATAAAATATTAATGAATATACTTCTGAAAAAAAGGAAATAATTAATTTTTTTTATTGTACATATTTCCATTGCAGCTGAGTTAGTTTTTTAAGTTTAAATAACTAAAATGCATTAATTATATAATTCATTTCTGAAATTTTCACTTTGCACTAAAATAAATAAATTTAAATTTTACAATATTATGTAATTATTCATTGAATTATTTCAACGTATTTATTTTTAGATGCACATACATTATTTTATTTCCAGAAATCTTAGTAATCATTGACTATTTCAGCTTTTCTTAATTGAAAAGTTTTTTAGATGCCTCATATAGCTGTATTCAGTTTCATGTGAAACGATTGACAGTAATTATAATGTATTTTCACAGTAAAAGGAAATGTAATATGCTTTACTTTAATCAATATACTTATTTATTTATGTGTAGATCTTTTACGAAGCATTTTCATTTGACATAATACAGTGAAAATACTTAACAAAAATACAAAAATAAACAAATGTGATATTTACAATATTAAAACTCTATTATTCGTCGAAATATTTATATGCATATAATTTTTAATTATTTTTTCAATTAATTATCACCAGTGAAATCACGCTCGAAATTATTGAATATATAATACTGATTATATATTCAAAACATTTGAGCGTAATTTCACTGTTGATAATTAACTGAAAAAAAATAAAAAAATGTATGTGGGTTCACTGATGCTGGGTTTGTTTGTGTCTCATATTTCGCCACAGGATTGTGTGCTCATGAGCACTGTTCCATCTTGTGCTACGGTTGCAGCCTTAGCCAGCATATATGAGAAAGTTTTAAGCTGGGCATCGTCCTCGAAGCTTAAATGTTAGAGCACTTGGAGCGCTGTGCGAAGGGTCCTGCGTTCGATTACCGACTTGGACTTGTTTCACATTGTTGGTTCTGCGCTTCGTTAGCAATGAGATAAATCACGTACTATATATTTCTATGCATTTAATTATTTGATCTGAAGGTATTCTTTACATTGCAGAAATATCAACTGGCATCGAGTGGAGTATGATACAATTTAAGAGATTAATCTAAATTTTTAACCTGAATCTTCCAAAAATATAGATATCTTTGTTCTTGTAAGTTTTTTAATTTTTATTTTACATTGACATGAAATATATTAGAAATATAAATAATACTAGTAATAATAATAATAATAATAATAATAATAATAATAGTGATATTAATAATAATATTAATAAACAAAAATAATTCATATTCAAGTAACATCTACTTATATGAAATGCAAAAAATAAAAACAACAACATGCGATTAAAACAATTTACAATCTAAACTGTTGCAAAAACCATACACTACAGTCCTAAAAAAGAAAGAGTATCTATCTCCTGCCTGAATCTACAGCAAATCATTCGAAAAATGTGGCTGAAACCAACCAATTGGAAATAATTTGTAGAAAATCTGCTGCAGTTAATTTTTCATTAGGGATACATGTAGAAAATCTAACAAATATTAAAATGTCCAATCTGACACCCAATTGTGACATCCTACTTAATCTCTTAGCAATACTTTCGGATAAAAAAAGACAGAAAGCAATTCAACCGAATAGTTTAGGAATTACACACTTTTGAAATTTTGAACTCCAATTGTAATTTCATTTTATCTGTTAGACAAATTGTTATGCATGTAGTTTTTAATCATGTTATGTACAAACATTTTATGCATGCAGTTAACTTAAAAGCTAAAAGCTGGAATAAACAGTAATTTCAAATTCCCAGATTTAAAAAGTTGTAAAATTTATTTCCTTTTAAAAAATGTTCGGTTATTCTTATTTATTTATTTTATTTTATTGTTATGGAAACGAATTTCAAAATTTTTATTTTTTCATTAATATTACCAGTCTTTTGAGGAACTTTTAATATTATTATGTACCAATATATAATGCCAGTTTTAAATATTTATGACCAGTACGTTTATTGGGATATATTTTTTTAAATTAAATTGTTGCTATCATGTAAAAGACAATTTTAACTGCTTGCTTTACGAACATCATTCCCGTCGGATAAAAGCGAATAACATGAGCCATAAACAACATTCTCAGAAAAGGCAGGCCGAACTACTTGTACAAAAGTTAATATAAAGCTGATAAGAAGTAAAATAACCATTTACAATATAGTTATAAATGACTATTCTTTATGAAAATATAGAAGCGAATTCTGAATGTTTTCTTTTAAATAAGTAAATAAAATTATTAATCAAAACAATTTTTTTTTAGTTAGAACATTTTTTATCAGTCAGATCTTTTAATTTTATTTCTAGAGTTATGTTTATTTTATACAGAACAAGTAAACATGTTATACTAATTATTCGCATTAATTAATATATATTTCTGAAAACCCTACCTTCTATTTTATTTTGAGGAAGATATAATAGAATAAGAAGTGTTATTTTAAGAAAACGTGGGTAAAAAAACAGACTAAGGAAGATACTCATGTTCAATATTGAGTGAGGGAAATATATCTACGAAAAGAAATTTCATTAAATCAGGTTGCGAAGGCTTCTCCAAAAGCTTTTCTTATAGAAGAATCAAACTAATTATTTGGACAAAGCTGAATTCCATAAGGATAAGTAACTTAGATGTTTTTGACATGACGAAAACTTGGCAAAATTTTTAATCATAAAAAGAGTTCACAGGGAAATAAAAATAAACAATAAATAAATGATTCTACAAATTAATTGAAGAGTACTTCTTAAGGGATTTTGATTTAAATGTCTATTCAGTAACTACCTTTTAGCTCTTATGTTTTATTTATTCTATCTTTCAAAAAATAATATATGTAAAAAAAAAAAAAGAATATATGCTCACTATTACAAAAAAAATGTACACTGCGTAAAAAAGTAGAAGGACACTGGACAAAATTCTTTATTTGCGTAACATTTTACAACTAAATGAATATAAAATAATAGTAATCAAAAATAAATTACGAAGATAATTTGATTTTCATAACATAGATTCTGTTGCCTACATGAAACTCTGTATAAAAAGCAGAAGGACACATAAATATTTTATATGAAAATTGGAGTATTATTAAGAGGTTTTCTTTCCATTTGCCTTTATAACTTGAAAGACTCTGTTTGACATTGAATCATTGAGTGCTTTCATTTTACTTTGATAAAAAATTGTCCCAAACATCATTAAGTGCAGTCCAAAGCTCAACAACAGATTCACACTGTTTTCTTTCATTGTATACGCGACGAAATAATGTCGTCCATGTGTTTTCAAATATGTTCAGGTTAGGGCTTTTAGTTGGCCATGGCAAAACACAGATCTTATTTCTGTGGAACCAAATTTTAACACCAATAGATGTGTGAATCGCTGCTCTATCTTGTTGAAATATTCAATCTGCACCACCTAATTCTGTGCCATGATGAAGAAATTCACACTCCAACAATCAGATGTAAAATTTATGGTTCTATCTGCCATTTAAAAACGCCAAACTGGTTCTTCCATCATAACCGACTGCTAGCCAGACCATCAAACTTTTTCCTTTCATATGTCGAGTGGAATAAAATTCTTCCTCATTCTCAATTTAAAAACCACCATATAAATTGATCTATGAATGTCGCTCGTGGGAGGAAAACAAGGGACGGTACTTTGGGAAAAATAATACTTTATTATGAAAAAAATGCAGAATGCAGTAGTTGGGAAAATGAACAACGTACAATTTCGCAGAAACAGAACGAAATAAAAATATGGAATAAAGCATTCATACGGAACTGCGCCACTAACGCAAGAGATTTTCAATGTGTTGTCCAACGTTTTCAGCTACGAGTTAGAAACGTGAAACCACATAGTCCATAACAGAGCGAAGAGTATCCAGCTGGATGCTATGGATCTGGTGCACAATGCGTGCTTTCAAGTCAGTTAAGTTTGTAACACCACCGCAATAAAAAGTATTCTTTAGGTAAATTCTTTAACTGGCGAGGCTGTTGAGAAATTGCGGCTTATAATCCTAATCTGAGTAATAAACTTTCGTTTTTCTCAAAGTACCGTCCATTGTTTTCTGCTATTGACAATAGTCTTTATTTCTGTTAACATACAGCGACATCTGTCGGTACGATTTTAAGTTTTTTTAACCACACACAAAAAAAAAAAATATTACCATTGCTTTGGGAGCATACTGGTGAAATTTCAGGTCATTTGGACCAAAGGTTGTTTTGTTATAGGGTTTTACTTTCACAACTTCAAAAATATCACCCTGTATAACTGACTAATTTTAAGTTAGAGCTATTTTGTATTTAAATGTTTATTTCTTAGAAATCCACATCTAAAGTTTTGTAGTTTCTAACTTACAATCTTGGTAGTTTTGGGGGGAGTTTAAAAATCACATTTAGATGACTCGATACACAATGAACAGGACAGCGGTTGTGTCGAGGGTATTTTTGAGGTCATGTTGGACATTTGTTATTGGAAGAACAAATGCATGGATCATACTGTTGCCCTGTTCATTGTGTTTCGTGTCGCCAGTGCCCTCTACATGTGATTGTTTAACTAATTTTTTCTGCTAAAAAAATTCCGACTACCTTGTGAGCCCTTTCTTGCGAACCTCCTTTATCATAACCAAATTCCTTTATCATATATTCCTACTTTTTATGAGTTTTTAAAATTCTAACGACTTTTGGCTCACTCGGTAGATATTTGTTTTTGTCTTGGAAAGAGTAATGTGGGGTAGTGATAATTAAATTTTAAATCTTGTTTTATCCGTTCTAAATATTTGTAATGTAAAAAGAATATAATTTTTAGTAGAAATAATAAATTAAAAGTCATAATATTAGTTTAAAATAGAAATTCTCATAAATGTATTAAAAAGATCAGCATTTTGTCGAAAAAGATTGAATATATATTAATGCCATAATACATGTTTCCGATTTAAAAAAAAAAAAAAAAAAAAAAAAAAAAAAAAATGTTTTTCTTATACCAGTTTTGTAGTGACAATTTGCATCTTTTTATCATTTAAAGTTGTAATATAATTCTACATAATTGTGTTATGTAATAAATGTTTTCTAACAGATAATACGTGATAACACGAATAATCATAATAGTTAGATTAATTTTGTTACTTCATAATCCTCATCTTTCAAAAAGATAATATAATTATTTTTCAGTATACAGTTATGTCACAGAAAGAATTATACGAACACTGTTTAAGAAAAAAAATATTTTTCTACAGCAGAATGATGAAAAAAATACAAAAAAATAATATTTAAATATTAAAATAAGAAAATACATTTATATATTTAAAATAATTATATTTATATAATTATATATATTTATGTATTTTATATATTTAAAATAAGAAATCATATTTTATAATAAAAGGCATTTACAATATATTATACACCAAATTAGGGCAACTATGGACATCATGAACCACTAATTTCTGACAGGGAAACTTCTAATTAATCTGTTGTAGAAATTATGCGATTAAATAACAAAAATATGAATATTTCAATCAACATCGACGTCAAACTCATATCTCCATATGCAATGTAAGGGACTGTTACACGATTATCTTGAATAATATATCTCGTGATGATGCGCCTTAAACATATACATATACATACATACATATGTATATATATATCCCAATACTGTTCGCAAGCTTAAAATAAATTTAAAGTTAAAAAGTATAAGATAATTACTGCGAAACAACGATTTACTATTTATTCCGTCTTGAAATTTTGAGATATATTTCGTTATTAACATTGTTTGTAAATATTTTGGAACCAAAAATCATTTTAAATTTCAAGGATTCTGTAATTAAATAGTTTTTTATTCTGTTTGTTTTTTGTGTTTTGAAATTATTTACATATTGCAATTTTATTTTAAGTTTAATATATTTATTTATATTGGTTTAAAATTACACACAAACACACACACACACACACACATATATATATATATATATTGTTGCATTTAATATGAGCTGTTGTAGCGATGACTGTGCAATAATTTTCATTAATTATTCTTTAAATATATATATATATATATATATATATATATATATACACTGTTGGACAAGACTTAAAGACCCCTCTTATTTCAACGATTACATTTAAAAATAGATCCGCAGCTGCACGTGTAAATTTGCATGAATGGGGGATGTACTCTTTTTTGTGAAACTTATGCAATTACTTTGTACTTCCGCTTTTGCCTACCACGTGACAACATAAATAAGAGATTTTAGGCAATCGGCGGTTGCTGTGAGTTGCCATTAGATGTAAAAATTGAAGGAGATGGATTGAAGCTTGAACATTGAAATTTTTAACATGCCTTTAAGGTATCATTTAGATGAATCGTGGCAGAATAATCGGAAAGTTGGAAGAAGGACGCAAAATGAGAGATGCTGCCCGTGAAATTAACATCGAACACAGTATTGTTTCTAGGCAATTGGCGGGATTCTAAAATATTGGAATATATACTAGGCGCAGGGGGGGGGGGGTATCCTAGCAGCACGACGTCCCAAGAATATTGTTATTTCTGCACAAATAAATTGACGCAGCACAGCTGGTCAAATAACAAATCAACTCTGTGATTCCACAGGAACTAAAATACCACAAAAAAATGTTGCAAGACGTTTCCAAATGGTGGACTATACGCCCGAAGACCTGTTGTGTGTGTCCGACTCTCGAGACGCCAACGTAGCACCCGTTTACAATGCCGTTGTGCATCGCAATTGGACCGATAACGACTGCTCTATCATGCTCTTCTCAGATGAGAGTAGATTCAGTCTGTCGTTGTAGGCGTAAACTGATATGGCGCGAGGTTGGAAGTGCTTACTTTCGTGAAAATATTCTCGAAAGAGATGGACTTCAACTATCATGGTGTGGACAGGCATCATGTTCAGTGGCCGCACGGATCTCTATGTGCTTGACCAAGGGTCCACGACCAGTTGACGATACACTGAAGATGTCCTGCTTCCTCAAGTGCAACTTTTTCAAGGTGCTGTCGGAGAAAAGTTTCGTTTCATTGACGATAACTCACCATTTCATCGCACACAGTCTGTACAAGATTGTATTGAGGACGAAGATATCCATCACACAGACTGGCCAGCACGTTCCACTGAACTGAATCCAATTAAAAATGTATGGGATGTCTTCGGGAGACGTATTGCTGCTCGACAATCTCCTCCCCCAAACAAGGAGACCCTCACCCGTTCAGTGAAGGAGAAATGGGGCAACCTGTCTCAACAGCTATCGAATAATGTTGTTTTGAGTATGCCACGCCGTGTTGAAAGTTGCCTCGCATTACATGGTGGTCACATTCTTTATTGATATGACACTGGCGATTGTTAATTGCGAGTATTTTTATTTCTGTGTACAGTCATGTTTCCGTACAATAGTCACGTTCAGAAAACCTCTGGTAATACACTGTATACATCCTTTCAACAATTTTTTTATATTAAATCGTGTGTAACATTCTGGTAATACTATTGTTTGCTTCTTGGCCAACAATCACACGTAGATTCTCATTTACGTGTACGTTTCTTCTTGGTCCTTAAGTTTTGTCTAGCAGTATATATATATATATATATATATCAGGGTCGTGCATTAAATGGAATTTCTCAGGACAAGTATCAGTAATTTTTATCGAATAATTAAACTAGGTTAAATACGCCAATTCTCGCCTTATTTGAGCATTTTCTATAAAAAAAATACTGGTACTAAAAATTTCCATGTCCTGGAAATTTAGAACCTGTACGGCCATATATACATAATATTTATTATAAAATCAGAACTCACTTGTACATTTATACGCAGATAAACGTAGTGAATCAAAATTTCAAACTTTCTTTAATAGTATGTCTGAAAATACTTTGTTTATATAATGAAGGTAATTTATTCGAACCATAGAAAATTACACAAAATTTTATTATGTTGTATCTTAAGTCATGCATGTGCAAATATGAAAGTTTAGAAATAGCAATGTATTGTGACTATATTAATTGGTAGTATCCATAAATTATTGAATTTATAAAGACATATTACATTTTTATATTTAAAAGTGTAAAGACGCTTTTTGAGACTAGACATTTAGATTTTCTAATTTATTAAAATAATATTAAAAGGGCTTAGATGCTTTATATTCCCTAAGCCGTTGTTTTGATTTGTTTGGCGATTTTTTGTTGGCGTGTTGGCATGTTGGCGTGTTGACGGTGTTTATGGATATGGCAACCTCAATATGTTGAATCCCGTGTGACGTGTTTGTTGTGACGTGTCGTTCTGGCAACCCCTGAGAAACTCATTTTAGCTTGGAATATTGTGAATGTATTTTCATATCGTGCTGTATAGTTCTGCCTTTTTTATTTTTATGTGAAATTTATTGAATGTATTTGATTGAATATGGTTTCTGTAGTCCGTTTAAACGCTGTCGCTGATGTAATTAGGAAATATGAGGAAATTTTGGCAATAAAAGAAGGTTTGTTTATAGTGTGTAAATACGTATTCATAAGCCTATTTTGGAAAATGTCGGTGATGATATTTCGAGCTGGAGCTTTCAAGAAAGCAGATGTCTGTTAAGGTATGTTGATAATTTTATGTATATTTTACTGCTTTAAAAGTTTTTTTTTTTACATTTTGACATTGCTAGAAAGCGAGAACTGCTGAATTTTGAGAATGCTACATCTCGTGAAGTGCTGAATGCAGTGATGTTTTCTTTTCGGTTAATGTGCGCGAAGCGTACATCAAAGATTACTGGTTGCCATTTTAGAAAATTTTGTTTTTTTTATGGGCATTTTGCTGCTTTAAGGAATTTTTACATTTTGAGATATCTAGAAAACGAGAACTGCTGAATTTTGAGAATGCTACTTACTTTAATGTGCGCGAAGCGCACATACAACGATTACTTATTGCCATTTTAGCGAATTATGTTTATTATTTACATTTTATTTTCGTTAAGCCAAACATGCGTATAAACCGGTGCTTGGCGAAATTTACCACTTGGCGGAAAAGGAGTTTTCACGCCAAGAAAAATTCCAAGATGGCGGCCGGGGGAACTTATGACATCTGTTCCATTAAAAGTATCGTTACAAAAAATATATTGATAATATGCATGATATTTTATATGATACGAATAAGAGATGTGCTTTGTGAAATATCTGCAGATCGTTTATTCCTTATATCAAAATTATATTTAACTTATTTCTACGCCTATCAACAGATAGTTTACTTTATAGAATATATTTCTTATTTACTAATAAAAGTAAGATAAAGTGAAATCACAATATTCTATTTTATATTTTGTTATATACTACTGAAAAAAATTATATATATATATATATTATTTTAACTATTTTAATTTTAAAAATTATCTTGTATTAACAGTTGGATTAGATATTTTAAATAGAAAAAAAAAAACACGATAAGTTCTCTTTTTTTGCGTTACAGTTGCCACATAGTTTAAAATTTTTACATCTGAAATATTTCACTTATTTATATACTGATCAACAGGCAAATTACATTATAGAATAACTTTCTGGTTAGTTAACCGAAGTAAGATAAAATAAAATTGCAACATTCTATTTTATTTTTTTATTTATTTATATTTTATATATATATTTTTTTTTATGGAAAAAAAAAAAACCTTGAAGACTTCACCAAGAACATTTTTAAAATTTTTTGTAAAATATTTTTTTTTTAAAGATGAAATTTTTTATTTCTAAAAAAATTATTAATTGCCTTTATTTTCTAACACAGAATCAGTGACAGTGTACTACTCATTAGTGTTACAACAATGGAAAATCCTAATAAAGCTAAACATTTAAAATCCAAATAAGATTCATATTGCTTATCAATTATACTGAAATCCGTATAGAAATTTGTTATTCTTTATTTTTTATACATTTAATTAATTACTGAAAGTTATTACAAATTGTTTTTTATTTTTGGTGAATAAAGGGATTTATGTTATGATAAAATATATATTTTATTTTTTCGTCATTGCATCTGCACAAAACATAACATAATGACTTATTTAAAATTATATTTTGTATCTAGATAAACATAATATATTTAGCTATAGACAGAGATATTGATATATATATAGATATAGATACACCGAAAACAGATGCTATTTCTACATACGAGATAAACATTTTGTTTTACTCGTTAATTCCTAGACTGTAGCTAGTCCTTGTATTATTTGCTTATTACTTTCATCATTTATCCTACAGAAAGCTTATATTTTCCTCATTAATGTGTCCTACAGCTATTGTTTCCATTGAAGAGAAACATTATACGTAATACAGCTGTTAACGATGTAAGAAAATGGAAATAGCACAGAATTCTAAGAAAATCTGGAGATATTGAGAAACGCTTATCGGATATTCTGTTCGTGAATCTTTTTTTTTTAGTTATAATGATACAAATAAATTTATGTGTGTGTAATTCTAGAAAGTCAGCATTATCTACATTTGAAGTAAAGGTTTGTCATAAAATACTTACGTATCTTTCTGAAAAGGTAATACTGAAAGGTAGTATCGATAAGCATTTGAAAAAGTCCTCCGCTTTTCATTGCAATTTTATGTATAGCATAAATCTAAACTAGAACAGAAGAAGAATTTTCTAATAAATAACATCGAGCAATTATTAAATAAAAATACGCAATCAAAAAGTATTAACAAAATACTATTTGAAAGATAAATAACAAATATTAAATCTCTATATAATATATCATTACTACGTTTAAATTATTTATTTATTGACACTACAGTTATATAACGTATTTACTGACATTACAGGAATATAATTATACATACATATATATATATATATATATATATATATATATATATATATATATATAAATTTTAATTTCTGGGGGAAAACAAATTTTATTAACACATACTGAACAATTGCACCATGAAATATAATAAATAAAGTCACACAACCTTGCTTAATGGTACACAAAACACCAACTTTAATAAGTTAAATTTCAATTCTACGTTTCGGGCTGTTTCTACAGCCGTCTTCACAAAAAATATGATGGTTAAATGGCTAGAAGCTTTGAGATGAATGCTTCGTGTGCGAGAGACAATTTGTCGAACATTGACTAAATATATGAAAACAAATATGTAGTGGTGCCATCTAGTGAAAAGGAATACTTATTAATGAAATGAGTCTAAATAAATCAAAAGTTCGATTGAAGAAATCCACAAGTGTCGGCATCTACGCATGAAGGCCATAACCGCATTCAAAAACTTTTTATTCAATTCCGTAAACCTTCATTTATAATTGATTCATAAACTTTGTAACGATAAATTATCCGATAATATTCCAAAAATCTGGCATAATACCATAAATTCATAATTCTGTATGTAATTGCAATATTTCAATTTAAACTTTAATCGTATTTCCAAAAATTTGAATAAAAACTTTGTTGAATGCTGTTCTGGGCCTCATGCGTAGATGGCAACACTCGTGGTTTTCTTCAATCGAATTTTTGAATTATTTAGACTCATTTCATTAATAAGTATTTATTTTCGCTGGGTGGCACCACTACGTTTTTGTTTTTATATCTTTAGTCAATGTTCGACAAATTGTCTCTCTCACAGAAAGCCTTCATCTCTAAGCTTTTAGCCATTTAAACATCATATTTTTCTTGAAGATCGCTGTAGAAACAGCTCGAAACGTAGAATTTAACTTTTAACTTATTACAGTTCGTGTTTTGTGTACCAATATTCAAGGCTGTGTGTCTTTAACAAATTTTCAGTTTGAGTAAATTGAGGTACTGTGCGTAAATTAACATTCTTTAAATTCCATATCACTAAAATATTCATATATCAAATTCAAAATGATATCTTAATATTCTGTGTGTTTAAATAAGAGATCATTTATGAAAATAATACATATATTGTAAAGGATATCCATATTTAACCCCCGAAATAATTACAAGTTTCCCAATTCTTTTGAACCTAAGTGCTGTGTGGTTTTTTAAGTGGAAAAAATGCACAATTTAATAATTATAAAAAATAGAAGAACTTCTATCATCACGTTTGAAAGGATCCTTTTTCAAAGCAGTTGTGACGATTTGGACGCCACAACACACAGGGTCACGCGACAGTAAAATGATTAGTACAATAGAGACAGTTATCCCGATCTGCGTTGTGAAAAGATCTAATGGGATAATGTCATTTAATAAATTAGGAGGGAAGAAAACTTTGGAATAAAATTAATTTTGGCAATAACTCAAGGACGACTTATTTAACGTTGAAATGGAGATATCGAACTTGTAGGTTGCATAGAGAAACATCCAATTCTAATAATTCCAAAATATTAGATACCATAAATTACGAGTATTATCTAAAAGGGAACAAGGAAAGAATTCAAGGAAAGACTTACAAGTATGCACACATAAACAAACTTTATTTTCATTTATATAAAATTCATAACTCAAATATGACCTTTTATATCATAATAACCTTTTCAAATTATCTACTATTTTATCAGAATATAACATAGTTCCATTCTCATTAGAACAGCAAAGCTTTCATCAAAATTATACTTTGTTACTTATTTTTTTTTTTTATCAATTTATGTTATCTTATACTTGCCCCTTTTGTTCACAGCACGATCCGATGATGAGGCTTTTGCCAAAATTTTAATCAAAATTTTATTTATGAAAAATAGCATTCCCGTTATCATTAAAATCTTTATCATAAACAATCATAATATTCAATGACATAAGATTATGTACTTTAGTGGAAATTTAGAAAATTAGTTGCTTAATATTAAATGTACACATCATAAGAAAACATGAAAACAATAGCCACGAATATATTGAAATAAATATAAGGAGTTTCTCACCCAAACAGACTTCGATCTTTTCTGTAATCATCCAAATCATACAGCTCACTCATAGTTCATGGAATCCTAAACACAAGTAAGTTCATCGGGGCATAAAGTTCCTTTTTTATATATATATATATAGTTCATGGGGATCTTTCACAAACCAATTTCACTTTCTTTCGGCGCTCTGTGACGCGTGAAAATTAGAGCTCCATCTCCACAATGTACACTTTCATAGGCGAAATCTGCTGATATGTCATATCTTCGTTGCATTCGCATCTCATCACTAACCACTGTACATCTCCAAATCAGGTGAATACTTCTGTAAGATTCTGCATCAGTTAATTTCCTGGACAAAGACTTGTCTGCTCTCAGCGATCTTTGTCAATAGATCATGACAAGGACAGGTCAACTCTCAGCATTAATTTTCATCATCATTTCCTTTTTTTCTGCATCAATCATTTTTTGTGACAAAGATTTGTCTGCTTTCAGCATTCATTTCAATCGCTAAATTTTGTATTGTCCTTAAAATTTGCTGCGAAAGAACTTGGTGTAAAATTTTGAAGTATCAAGTCACATCTTAACAAAAATTATAGAACCTCTTGAGGACGAGACACAAGACTTAATCCTCGTTTTTCCTTCCTTCCTCCCAGATCCAATTTTTTTGGGGGAGGGCTAAATTAACCCAGAGCTTTCGTTCTGATTGGAGGCTACTCCTGGTCCCTTATTGGTACTCTAGACATGCCTATCTATGGGCGTGCCAATTTATTTTTCACTGCATAGCATTAACTTAATTTTTGCCCCTTGCGCCAGGTTTCTCATGGGAATCACCACCCACGTTGAGTGTTGTAAAACCATCTTAATTGATAGAAAATTTATGGTTTCAACATCGTAAATTTTCTATTCTTTCGCTATACATTTACTGTCCATGTCTGGCGTCAGCAATGTTCTCTTTATCTATAATTTCCTATTTTCTGTCTGGTCTTATTTGGGGAGTTTTATTTTATTACACTGTTTTTGCACATATAAATATTTACAATTCGAAATGTTTTATTTTCAATATTAATACAAAATAAATTCACAATTCATATTCCTTATTTTTTTCTAAACATACCAATACCAAACAACATATATATTTTTATTTTTTTCTACGCATTATATACTTATTCATTTTAATATACTTTAATTTTGGAGTATTTTTTATGTTATTTTAATTTATTGTATAAATTAATTACTAAAGAATTATTTTCCGAGAATTCAATTATTTTTAAATGTTATTGGATCGTGCGAAAATTATTTAATTAGTTAAATTAATAACAAGCCTTGTTGTGTAGATTTCTACACTACATTGCTTCTTCCCTCTTGTTTTAAAAAAATAATAATATGTACACCACAAAAATACACTTATAATACATATATATATTACAAAATATCAATCAAACCTGATATATATAGTAAGTTCTTCAGATTGTTCATCATACCCTGTAAGTACACTTGAATAATATAATACAAAATATAAAATAGTATATACATTTTCTCTATTGCATAGGTGAGAAATATTTATTCCAATATAAGATGGCTATTTCAATATCAAAATACTGCAAAAATGCTATATTAATTTTAGTCAACAATGTCCACTAATTTTTTTTTATTTATTTTTATTTTTTTTATGCTACGCATACTGAAATCTATAAAAATATGTACAATCATGCAGCTTGTAGGTAATAAAGTTTACTTCAAAATTTTGGCCATAAAATAAAAATATGCGCTATCTACATACCTACAGTGTGGATATTACGTAGAACTATGTTTTTACAAAAAAAAAATTATAAACCAAAGTGCGTAAATATATATGTACATCGCTCTCTGCTTGAAAACATTCTTTTTTTATCTAAGAATGCCTTTTCATCCCCGCATCATTTCTGCGGAATATCCACTTAAAATTTTCTCCTCGGAGAAAATGTGCCGAAAATCCCTTATAAAATCCCTGAGTGGTCTCCATGTGTCCTTGACAGTGAGAATAATCTCGGAACAAGACGTACAGGTCAGTACTAACATGCCAAACAGGTTTGCTCGTTATCACATCTGTGAACGTAGTAATCACTTTTTTTTTTCTCTGAATGGCTTTATAAAAGTGCGCGATTAGTTTGTATTGTGTTCATATAATATTGGATAATCTCTACACTGCATAAGGTAAGTGTCATTTATTTTAAAATCCGAAGATTTTAGTACTATCTAATAACTGTTATTATTTATATAGTTTATCATCCTTTATTCTTAAAATGTCCTATAAACAATTCCCTTTTTTTTTCTATCAGATATCATGTCGGACACTGCTCGCCATTTTCTCCCCATTATGAGCGTGTTTTCAAATTGTCTCTTACGTAACAATAATTTATTTTCATACTGTGATTGTTCTTAAATTTTAAAAATATTTTCCTTACCTACTATATTTTACTTTCATATGCCTTAATAGTCCATATGTGTTTTTTTTTTGTTTTTTGTTTTTTGTTTTTTTTTGTTTCTTTATTTTTAGGAGTCTTAAATGTATCCTTTTTATTTTTCCTCGCAGTATTTATATTATAATATTTCGTAATTTTCTTCTGACACATGTGTATTTTATATATATTTTGATTTTATTTCACAATTTATATTATGCTTTCTTCCGTGTGCACACAGTGTGGTTTTCGTGCGTCATTATATAAACTATGTTAATGAAAACAAAATTTTCTTTTTCGTAAAACGTATCCTTTCCAATGTGTTATTTTGTATATTTTTTGTGTTTGTGAAATGTTTTAATCCGAAACTCCTAACAAACTGTTTTGCTATATATATATATTTTATACGCTACTATGCGTCATATGACTCATGGTACTTTGCTTAACATCTTTTGAGTTAATTTTATATTATTTATTTATTTTATACTACGATTTTCTACCACATGTGTGAAAGATGGTACCCTCTATTCACTCATATATTAGCGGTAAATATAGTGTTTAAATATGTCGTTCCGTGCTCAATTTTGCCGTTTTATATTTATTCAATTGTTCAATGGGTTCCCAAATTAATATGCATCCGTTTTAATTTATTATTTGTTTATATTTAGAAATTGTGAAATTTTTAATGTATGTTGTAATAATTCATCTATAATAGTTTTATTTTTGTTTTTGTTTATTCCCGAATATGTTTTCATTCTAGCACAATGAAGTTAATAAATTTTTATATATTTTTTTCGTTCCGTTAAGGTTGTGTTGCAAATCTACCATATATAATTTTTGAATTTTAGGCATAATATGGTTTATTTATTATATTAATATATTAATTTAGGTATGTGTGTTTTAATATTTTGCTTCGATACTGAAAAATCCGTGTACACTCCCATGAAAATATCTTGCGCAATGTCATCCAATCGACCCGCGATCAAAATGACACTTTCCATGGAAAATTTAAATATTTCCATGCGATTATCACAGTTTTTTCAAACATTATTATATTCAAATTACTCTGTGGTTGTGAATTTTAAAGGTTTTATATACGACTTGTAGGTTTTGCCATATACTGTTGTTTACAAACGGTGCGCTTTTCATTTTGAACCCTTCTGTGGTCATCCATTTTATTTATTTACCTAAATGAGTCTGTAATGTTTATTTTAATATATGTATTAATTTGTTTACTTATTTATGTATTATTTTTCAGATTTTTGTAATGTTTAATCTTTTATTTTCATAAATTTTTAGCAATTTTACACAATTACTCTTTGTTTACATTTTCCCAATTACTACTTGTTTTTTTTATTGGTAGCAATGTGTAGAAAATTTTTATTTTCTGATAAATGGTGTCTTAAATCGTTTTTCTTTACAAAGAGTGTGGTATGTTGTATAAATTATATACAATTTTATCCATTTTTGTGTCATAAATATGGTAATCAAAATAAATGCCATATTTAAAAGTGCTTCCGTGACATAACAATTTTAAATTATTTGCATAATTTATGTCCATGTGTGTTTCATAATGTTTCATTTTCGTGTCAAAGTCATAACATTTTGTGAATGTTTTCAAATATGTCTAATGGAAAATACATTTTCCATCCAATGTTGCTAATTTCTACTTATTTATCTCCAAAGTGACCGTTTTTTATATTTTGTACAACAAAATTTTTCATTTTTCATTTTTTTTTTTTTTTTTTTTTTTTAAATATGTCAATTTAATATATATATATATATATATATATTTTAGTCCACTTTGAAGTAAGTATGTGGTTTGTCTATCACTAGCGATCAAAATATTTTTCCGACATGTTTTGAAATACGTCAAAACAATTTTGAAGTGTAAACAAATAAATTATATGTACCCTGTTTTCTGTTTTTCTATTTTTTTTTTTTTATTAATATTTTTTTTCTAATTTTTATTTTCCAGGATAATCCTTATGTTACGCTTCATTTTTACTCACTCAAAATATTTCTTTTCTAGCCATTGTAATTAATATGCAATTCAATATTAATTTTGTCATTCAATTATTCAGCTGTGTTGGCTACTCAAATTGCCCCTTCATTCCTATCGTGCGCCCCAGAAAGTTTTCCATCGCTGAAAGAATTCGCTGTTCTCCAGAAACGCCCATGTGAAACAACACGGCTGCTCGACTCAACGTAAAGCCCGCAGCCAGCTCACAACAACAGTATCTTTATGCAGCCTAGAGTATGCCCTCTATAACTGGCGAATGTCGTAGTCTTCAATTCGTCTTCAATACCGGCTCGGTGAGAAAACATTTATTTATCTTTTTATTTTTTTTTTCCCTAGCGATCTGCTCCATTGCATATCTCATTTTTGACCCTAACCGGTTCTCCGAAAGTGGTGAGTGGGTTTCGTTAGAAAATGAGTTTCATTTTCTCACTTCTTTGAGCTGCAAGATACGTGTTATTCCAATTCTCCTAAACACCTTCGCTCCGTTTTTGAGCTCTTGCTGAAGACAGCTAGATTCAAGGTCGTCCCTTGCCCAAAACAAGTTTTGAGTAAAGCACTTGTTTTGATTTCACTTTTCCCCTGCATGTTCTTCCGTTGCTATGGGAACGCGTTTACTCCTGGCTTATTTTCTCTGGTAACCAGAAGAGAGAAAAAGTGGGTGTAGTGTTAATTCCGCTGCCTCGTGGGAAAAGGGTTTTGATCCGCCTCATCCTTTCTCCTAGCTATATACATCTTCCTGCATCTTTTTCTCTTTTTGAGATGCTCGTACATAGCGCCCCTCTTTTGCGTTTGATGCTGCCGCCGCATACCAATATTTACATTTTTTTTATTTTAGTAATTTTTTTATGTCATGCTTACCTGTGTATAATGTAATACATTCTGTTTGTGTATATTATATATTTTTTTGTGGAGGGATGTATGAAAGAAAAATTATCTGTTTTACTTGTTTGCAAAAATCATTCCTATTACTGTGACAAAATATTATATTGTTATTTTATTTATTTTGACTATTTACCTTTGATTTATTTTGGGTTAATATTTCAAAAGGACTTCCTTTATACCTCCAGAAGTTTTGCACAAAATATTTTTCTGACATGTGAATTTCTTGGGCAGTATTTGTCCAATTTCGTTGAATTTTATTTTATTGAGGGAAAACGAAATTTGAACACATTTATGCTTTACTACATGTTTGTTAAAATTATTTATTATTATTATTACCACATTTTCTACCAAAAATTTCTACCGCATAACATTTTATTTTCATGGTATAAAATACACATCATGGCTCCATAAATTTTATTAAAAATTCAAATTTTGCTTCTTCATTCATAATAATTTTCCAATATTAACTATTTTATTAAAATAATATAATCTAAGCAAATATAAGTATATTTATTAATATTTTTATTATTATTATTATTATTAATTCCGTGTTGCCGTTGAAAAAAAATTTTTTTTTTTGTATTTTTGCTATGTTTTTGTTTAATCAGTTTGCACTGATTTAATTTTTTTTTTTTTTTTTTTTTTTTTTTTTTTTTTTGCATATAGTATTATTTTATAAATTACCTGGTTATTTATTTATTTATTTTGTTTGCGATGTTAGGCGCGAACAATTTTGAGATGTGAATAGTGACGGGTTTTAATTCAGGCTTGTCCCTGTTTTTGATTAAGTAATTGTCGTTTCTAAAAATTCTTTCGACAAAATATGGTCCTGAAAATTTTGGTGTAACGCTTTAGGTTTTATTAGAAGTTTTAAATAAACTTCATCACCTACTTGTAGCTGTTTATGTTTTAATTTTGTGTTTTTATTTAATTCTTGATCCGATTTTTCTTGGTTTTTCATGACCTCGTGTCTGATTTCGTACATATGTTTTAATTTATTTTGCACATAGGTGCTGTACGAGTCCATTTCGTGTGTTGTGAAATTTTTGAATGGCGTTTTTATTTCACGTGCAAAAAATAACATGCTTGGTGTAAAATCCGTTATTCGATTTTTTGTTGTATTGTGCATAAGCACAAAATATGGAAGTCTAATGTCCCATTCGTACGTTTTAGTACACATGGATGCGATGGAACTCTTTAAGTCCCTGTGGGTACGTTCAAGAATGCCCTGCGAGGATGGTTTATAAATGCTTGACGTAATTAACTCTATATTTAGATTTTCCATATAGTCTTTGAAGTCTTTTGACCTGAAATAGGGTCCATTATCACTCGCTAGAAATTTTGCCAATCCGTAGGCACTAAAATATTGATTTAAAGCCTTAATTATGACCTTAGTGTCTGTCGATCTGAGTGGGAATGCCTGTAGAAAACGTGTAGCTGTATCTATTACAGTTAAGATATATTTGTTCCTGTTTAATGACACAGGCAAAGGTCCCACAATATCAGTTGTTATTTTCTCCCCTGGGAGATAGTTTTTGTCCATTGTTTTCAATGGTATCTTGATTGTTTTATGTGTCTTAAAAGTATTGCACGTTGTACATTTTGTACAGAATGTTTTTATCTCCTGATACATTCTATACCAGAAAAATCTTTCTTTTATTATTCCATAAGTTTTTAGAAAAGCAAAATGCGGTGCATGTGCGCTTTTTATGATGTCATCTTTCAAGCTTTGCGGTGCAATGTACAATTCCTCGTTATTTGAATTTTGTGCTTTTTTCAAAATTAATATTCCATCTTTATTCAAACAATACTTTTCGTATTTTTTTACCTTTCTTTGTTGCTTTAAAGCTTCTATAATTTCTGTTAGTTTAGGGTCTTTCATCTGTTCCTTTTTTATATTATCCTCAGTTAAATTTTTATTCACCGTGAAAAGGTGTTTATTTAGATTATCTGCAATTGTTAAATTGTGTAAGCAACGAGTATTGAAATCTGCTGGATTGTTATTTCCAGAAATGTGAGATATCTCATAGTCGTAGTCTTGGAGTTTAAGTAACCATCTTGCAACAATCTCAGGCTGTTTTTCTAACTGTAAATGGTACGTTAGGGCTTTTGAATCGGTCAGTAATATAAATTTTTTTCCTAATAATATATTCCGGAAATATGTAATAGTTTCGTAGATCGCCAATAGCTCAATTTGCAAGCTTGGATATTTTTTTTCTGACTCTCTTAACTTTCTTCCTGTAAATTCTATTGGTATCATTTTATCACCTTGCTTTTGTGCCAATATACCTGATGTTGCGATCTTGGATCCATCTGTGATTACATAGAAAGTTTTTGTGTAATCCGGCGGGTGAATTGTAGGTTGCGTCATTATTATTTTTTGTATTTTTTCAAATGAATGTTGTGCTCTTTCATTCCATCTGAATTTTTGGTTGCTCCTCGTAAGATCTGTCAGAGGTGAAATAATTTCCGCATAATTTTGTATGGTCGATTTAAAATATGTGCATAGACCTATGAATGCTCTCACCAGTTTTTGAGATGTGGGTCTTGCAAAATTGGTAATTTTCTTTATATTTTTCTCTGAGGGTGCGTATCCCTTTTCGCTAATTTTATAGCCTAAAAATTCTATTTCCGGCATATATAGTTTTAGTTTTGTAGGTTCAATAGTCAAATTGAATTTTTCCAATCTTTTTAGTACTTCTTCAAGTATTTCGTGCATTTGTTCTATATTTTGAGCTCCAAGAAGGATATCATCGATGAAATATTCAATGTCGTATTTTTCTTTTAAGTCACTTAGAACTATGTCCATTAAGCGAGCAAATAAATTCGTCGAAAATTTTAATCCGAATGCTAAACGAGTCATTTGAAAGTGATTGTTTTCCGTAACGAAAGCCAATTTGTGCTTGTCTTCTTCCCTCAGCTTGATTTGAAAAAACGCTGAATGTAAATCTAACACCGTGTATATTTTCTTTCCTGACATGCTTTGTAAAATCTTTTTTGTATTTGGCACAGGATATGGGTCGCTCTCTACTATATCATTAAGCGATCTAAAATCTAAAGCTAATCTTACTTTGATTAAATTTTTGTCGTTAGTTTTTGATGTGGAATTTTTTTTTACGAAAATTACTGGAAATGCATAGCTGGAATTCGTAGGTTCGATAATACCCGCGTCTAATAGATCTCTTATTTCTTTTTCCGCACTCTTCTTTATATCGTGTGCTAATTTAAAAGGTTTGGTTTGGATCGGAAAATCATGCTGTAATTTTATTTTAGGTTTAATTACATCCGTCGCTCCTAGCGTTTTATAAGATTTACTGAATGCTGTCGCATGTCTCATTACAATATCCAAAACTTCCTTTTGCACCTTCGGTGGTAAATGATCTACTTTGAAATCCTCTCTTGACAATTCCTTTCTTCGCAATTCTCTAATTTGTGTTATATTTAAATTGTTAACTTCATAAATACTGTCAGTATTTGTTTCATTTTGTTCTTTAATAGAAAAATCAGTTGTAATCTTCCCCATTTCTTGATCCTTGTATAATTTTAAATATTTGTTGGAGAGATTCTGTACTATAATTCGAAATGAATTATTGTCGGATTCTTTACTTTTATGAACAGAATTCTGAATTGCTAATTTTTTATTATTGTATTTGGGTTGAAAAAAGAATTGTTGATCTTTTTCTAAAACTCCGTCGAAAATTAAATTTACTAATTTCGATTCTTTACGCCTTAGAGTAATTTTGTTTTCTACAAATGCTCTTATGTTATTTTTAGAATTATAATGATCATTAGAATTAATTTGTTTGGGTACAGTTTGAAAATTGTCATTTTGTTGTGTTTTTTGAATCCTGTTAGCTTCTGTAAATTGATTTTCATTGGAATTTAATTTAATTACCGTATTGTTAATTTTTAAAATGTTGTTTTCCAAGTCCATGATTATTTTGTTACTTTTTAAAAAATCATATCCTAAAATAATCTTGTAATCGCGGTCAAATTCTTCTTTTGTGACATAAAATGTCCCATTTAGGAAATTATTCTCATTTTTAAATTTAAATTTTACGCAGTTTTTGAACGGAATCGTTTTATTTGACAAAGTTGTAATTTTAATTGAATTGGCTAAATATTTAATTTTTATATCTGTCTGTTTTATTTTTTCAAAAATTTCTGGTGACAATAGGCTAATACTTGCTCCACTATCTACTAAACTGGGTATAATTAGTTCCTTTTTTATCTTTAAATTCCATATTTGTAATTCATTGTTTCTTCCTGAGTTGCAACTTGCTATCAATTTTTCTTTAACCTTAGAATTTTGATTTTCCTCAGCCTCAAACACGTTTTTTTTCTCATGTTCATGTTTCTTTTTTTTCAATTTTTTGTTAAATTTTGTTTTTATGTTATAACCCTGTTTTTCTTTTAATATGCGGGACCTACGGGTTTCTACTTGTGCTAAATTTTGAGGCCCCCTTATCGGTTTAAATGATGGTGTCCTCTTTTTCCTCTGGTATTTTGTCTACCCCGTCTCTGTTGATTTTCACTTGGGAAGGTAATAGTGGGCTGCGTTTCTTTATTTCTATCATTAGGTGGTTGAGAAAAATTGTTTTGCCCGTTTTGTATATTTGTGACGCCTTGGTGTTGCCCTGTATATTGAATTTGTGCATTATTCCCCTGTATAAAATCAGCATTTTGGATTGGGACAGTGTTTTGAAAATTGTAATTCCCTTGGTGCATTTGATTTTGACCTATCAGCTGTTGAGAATCATTATGCCAATTGGGCATCACATTGTACATATAATTTTGTCGAAGCTGATTGTAGTGCGGTCTTATGGGATTGAAATTTTGAGGATTTTGAAAATGCGGTATATAATTTTGTGGACTTCTTTGGAAATTTTTATAATTGTAATTTGTATGGTAGTTCCTTGGAAATCTTGGCCTAACATTGTATTGTTGTGCTCCCCTAGGTTGTACAAAATTTTCGCTTCTTTTATTAAAAAAACAATGTTGTGTTTGGTGATTTGATTTGTTGCATATGTGACAGAATTGTTGGGTGATGTGATTAATTTCCCCTTCGTTTTGTTTGTTTTCATGTGTCTCAAGCTTTAAATTATTTATCTGTTTCTTTAGGTCTTGTATTTCAGTTTTTTGCTCTTGGGACATATTGATTAGTGCCTCATACAATTTTTTTTCACTAGTTTCTGTTAAGTTGTTCATTTCGCCTGCGCATTTTCCGTTGATTGCTAATTCGATGTCCTTGGCCCGTTTAAAAGCATCGTCGAATTTTGTTGGAGGATATTTTTTTAATTCAAAAGAAATATCCGGTCTCAACGCCTCAAGGTATTTTGTTAATTTCATCGTTTCAAGCAGTTCTTTTGCTCCATTTTTTTTTCGTGTCCCGATAAAGCTAAATATTTTTTTGCCTCAATATTGAATTTTTTAGTGAATTCCTCAATCGTTTGATTGGCTGTTTGTTTCGCGTTAATGAACTGTAATTGCGCTTTTGCGAAAGATTTTTCTTTTTGAAACTGCTTTATTGAATTTTCTTTGAATGTTTTGTAGTCGTTTGCCTTATGAAGTTCTGTTGTATTTTTCATAATTTCCCGTGCTTGCCCTTTAAATTTTGATTTTGCAAGTACTAATTTGATATCATCGGGAAATTGTGCCGCATCGGCTAATTCTTCAAATTCGTCAAAAAATTGTGTAATTTCTTGGTCTGGTTTATCTTCAAAATTTTGGAGAGAATTTATTAAGGTATCTACTCCTATCGTAAATGTTTCCTTTTCAGGAGAAGTTTGTCTCTTCCCTCTGCCGCATGTCATGATTTTATTTTTATGTCTTATTTTCCTAGCGGCTGCAATTCCCAAATATATAATAGAATAATTTCTATTTTGTTTTGCTTCTATCCTAGTTTCTCAGAAATTTCCTACACTGCAAATTATTATTTTTTCAATTTTAGAATATAATTGTCTATCTCTATTTTCAAGATCATACTAATTTGTAAAATAATATTTTTGCATAAATTCTACTGAAATAACACTGAATATTCTGCATGCATGCACATAAATAAAACACAATATGAAATTTTCACCAATATTTCTTTTCATAGATATTAATTATAATAATCACTCGTTATGCTCATACTAAATTATGTGCTGTGAACTGAACTACTCTTTTCCTTAATTTTTCTTTTTGTTATACACATAAATAATTTTTTTATATAACATACGAAAATGATTTTGATAGTAATTGAAAAGAAAAATAAAAATAGAGGAAAATAATAATATATATGTATTTTTTTTTTTTTTTTTTTTTTTTTTTTTTTTATAAGTTAACTCATTGCAACCATTTAATTTTACGTTCTAAATTCCATTACTAACACCTGGTATTAGCACCATTAAATTTTAGTATGTTGTGACCATTTGGACGCCACAACACACAGGGTCACGCGACAGTAAAATGATTAGTACAATAGAGACAGTTATCCCGATCTGCGTTGTGAAAAGATCTAATGGGATAATGTCATTTAATAAATTAGGAGGGAAGAAAACTTTGGAATAAAATTAATTTTGGCAATAACTCAAGGACGACTTATTTAACGTTGAAATGGAGATATCGAACTTGTAGGTTGCATAGAGAAACATCCAATTCTAATAATTCCAAAATATTAGATACCATAAATTACGAGTATTATCTAAAAGGGAACAAGGAAAGAATTCAAGGAAAGACTTACAAGTATGCACACATAAACAAACTTTATTTTCATTTATATAAAATTCATAACTCAAATATGACCTTTTATATCATAATAACCTTTTCAAATTATCTACTATTTTATCAGAATATAACATAGTTCCATTCTCATTAGAACAGCAAAGCTTTCATCAAAATTATACTTTGTTACTTATTTTTTTTTTTTTATCAATTTATGTTATCTTATACTTGCCCCTTTTGTTCACAGCACGATCCGATGATGAGGCTTTTGCCAAAATTTTAATCAAAATTTTATTTATGAAAAATAGCATCCCCGTTATCATTAAAATCTTTATCATAAACAATCATAATATTCAATGACATAAGATTATGTACTTTAGTGGAAATTTAGAAAATTAGTTGCTTAATATTAAATGTACACATCATAAGAAAACATGAAAACAATAGCCACGAATATATTGAAATAAATATAAGGAGTTTCTCACCCAAACAGACTTCGATCTTTTCTGTAATCATCCAAATCATACAGCTCACTCATAGTTCATGGAATCCTAAACACAAGTAAGTTCATCGGGGCATAAAGTTCCTTTTTTATATATATATATATAGTTCATGGGGATCTTTCACAAACCAATTTCACTTTCTTTCGGCGCTCTGTGACGCGTGAAAATTAGAGCTCCATCTCCACAATGTACACTTTCATAGGCGAAATCTGCTGATATGTCATATCTTCGTTGCATTCGCATCTCATCACTAACCACTGTACATCTCCAAATTAGGTGAATACTTCTGTAAGATTCTGCATCAGTTAATTTCCTGGACAAAGACTTGTCTGCTCTCAGCGATCTTTGTCAATAGATCATGACAAGGACAGGTCAACTCTCAGCATTAATTTTCATCATCATTTCCTTTTTTTCTGCATCAATCATTTTTTGTGACAAAGATTTGTCTGCTTTCAGCATTCATTTCAATCGCTAAATTTTGTATTGTCCTTAAAATTTGCTGCGAAAGAACTTGGTGTAAAATTTTGAAGTATCAAGTCACATCTTAACAAAAATTATAGAACCTCTTGAGGACGAGACACAAGACTTAATCCTCGTTTTTCCTTCCTTCCTCCCAGATCCAATTTTTTTTTGGGAGGGCTAAATTAACCCAGAGCTTTCGTTCTGATTGGAGGCTACTCCTGGTCCCTTATTGGTACTCTAGACATGCCTATCTATGGGCGTGCCAATTTATTTTTCACTGCATAGCATTAACTTAATTTTTGCCCCTTGCGCCAGGTTTCTCATGGGAATCACCACCCACGTTGAGTGTTGTAAAACCATCTTAATTGATAGAAAATTTATGTTTTCAACATCGTAAATTTTCTATTCTTTCGCTATACATTTACTGTCCATGTCTGGCGTCAGCAATGTTCTCTTTATCTATAATTTCCTATTTTCTGTCTGGTCTTATTTGGGGAGTTTTATTTTATTACACTGTTTTTGCACATATAAATATTTACAATTCGAAATGTTTTATTTTCAATATTAATACAAAATAAATTCACAATTCATATTCCTTATTTTTTTCTAAACATACCAATACCAAACAACATATATATTTTTATTTTTTTCTACGCATTATATACTTATTCATTTTAATATACTTTAATTTTGGAGTATTTTTTATGTTATTTTAATTTATTGTATAAATTAATTACTAAAGAATTATTTTCCGAGAATTCAATTATTTTTAAATGTTATTGGATCGTGCGAAAATTATTTAATTAGTTAAATTAATAACAAGCCTTGTTGTGTAGATTTCTACACTACAAAAGCCTTATAGTCCACGGTAATTTGCATGTGCGTGATAAAATAAAGGTCTTCAAACTCTCACAACCGTCACAACCACACAATGAAATTTTAATATATTCTGCAGGTCACCTACATATCAGTTAAAATGTTTAAGACAGACAACTATAAAAACTTTAGTGAATACGTCAGAGTCAGGTTGTCTATAAAGGGTGTGAAACTGTAGCGTTCTCATTTTCAATTTGATTGAAAGGGAAGATAGTACTTATTTATAACTGTAAGAAACAATAAATTTGTTATTAAAATTTCTGTTCAATTATTTCATTTTTTAAGAAATGTAACAGTAAGTACTTAAAAATAATTATATTAATCTGTGAGGTAAAAAGCACACAACACAGCAGAAATACTATGAACATTCTGTTTACTACTATTTCATATTTACACATTACAAAGTATGCATATATACATTGGATTATATTTTCATATAGTGCAAGTCTCCGTCATGCGTTCTGTGCTTTAAAAAAAGATGGACGTTTATCTCTCTATTCTAAAAAAAAGTAACTACCGCCATCGCCGCCGCCGCTGGTTTTGATTTTTTTGTGACCGGAGGCCTTTTTTCGTTAATATTAACAAAAATAATGCATACAAAAATATGAAAATCGGTGGTTTTATACAGAAATGTTTGATAAAGACGCTGATGGAGACAGTTTTCAAATCGAAGAATTATTTTAAGAGTTATTTAATGCTAAAGTTGGACAAAATCGTTCCACTAAAAAAGTTTTATAGCAGCAAAAACTATACATGGCAGTGTAATCATTATTAGATCATTTTATGCGTTAGAATTTGCCGGAGTGCAGATTGCATTAATTTTTTTATTTTGACTCATTTTTTCAGGTTTTATTTCTATTTTAAATTCAAATTTTCAGCATTTCTAGAGATATTTTTTACAGATTTCAGAAAATTGTACTAATTTAAACTGTTGCCAACTGTATAAAAAGCGCAAGCAATAATGTTTGCTTCAAATTAAAAATTTATTTACACGTGACTATTATAAACAGGAAAAAAACTTTCAAATTAGAATTAAATAATTACATATAAAAAGCAGGAACATATTAAAAATTACGTCATAAAAAGTATACACTTGAATTATAAAAGAGAAAGGATATTGTAAAATAATAAATTCATTAACATGCGTTAGAAGTCTTAGGAGAAATTACGTCATATTTACGTCACATTATAGTTATTACATAAATTGAACACAAAATAATATTGCAAAAAAGTTTAAATTTAGAAATTGCGCTTGACATTTATTTGATATTTTGAGAATTAATTTAAAATGTCTCATTTAAAAGAACTTTCTTTTCGCTTTGTTAAAAAATACCAGGAGACAAAGACTCTCTTTACTTAATTCCTTTTATATTAGCTTATTTTGAAATGTTGTTACACGTGTATACGTCATCAAGTTATTTTTGTTTCGACGTTTTATTTGTGTTTTTATTAATGTTGTACGAATTTATTTGTTCTTTCGTTATTTAAAATAAAAATTATATCAATTTGTATAATTTGGCGAGTGGTTTGGCGATTTATATAATTTGGCGAAATTGGTCGACAGGATAATCAAGTAGTACCGCAGCGGATTTGGCGTTAAAATTCCCCAGTCAAAGAGAAATGAATAGGAATTCGTTTATAGGGAGATCGCCACTGTTTTTTAAATTATAATTCAATCTTTCGAAATCTTTTTAAAGCCGATCAAATTAGCGTGCATTTAGAGTCTGCGGTGTCTGGACGGGGGTTGGCTAGCGTAGCTCGTAGGGGGCCGAGCCCCCTAGTAATCTACAAAAATATACTATAATCAAGAAGGAAAATATTCAGTAACTTCTTCCGAGTCAACGAAGATTCAGAACAGCGTTCCTTTACTTTTAAAAACCGCAGAAAACTATTTATTTTCGAAACTTAAATAAGAATTTATAAAAATAAATTTTTAGTAGCTGTCCGTCATTTTCTGAAACGTTTCTGAGTAGCTTTTACAGTCCAATAATTAGTTTTCTGAAATCGAAATAACAGTCTTTTGGATGCTATCAATTCTCAGGTAAATATTTTGATTCAGAAAACATGTTTGACAAACTTACAAAAATAACACCATTAACATTAATATGGAAATTAACATTATTTTGTTACAATTGCATGCACAGCTCAGTTATGGATCTGCAAATGTTTACTTGGGAATTTATAGAATCCGAAAAACCGATTTTCCGTGTACACAGAACTGATTAATGCATTGTAAAAGCTACTACGAAATGTTTCCGAAAATTACGGGCAGCTAATAAAAAATATTTTTAAATTTTTTCTTTAAATTTCGAAAATAAACTGTTTTTGGGAGTTTCTAAAGATAAAGGAACACGTTTAGGTGTTTTAAGAGACTCAGAAGAGGTTATTATATATTTGCGCTTGTAATCATTGTACATTTTTGTAGATTAACAAAATCCGTCTTTTTTTGCAGTGTAGTTGTTAACAGGCAGAAAGGAGAAAAATCTCTTCGCCAGCTTTTGTGTTAATTTATAAAATATATTAATTCCCTCACAAGGAAGATCAGCCACGGCTACATATTGCAACCGTTTTGAGGTAGTATTACTTCTTGTAGGCTTTAGCGTGGAGATAAGATTAGTGATGATTGAAGATAAAGATCTGCCAAAACAGACGCCAACAAAAACATCCGAATTTCAAACAAAATATTTACTGGCATAAGAGAACGTCTAAATGGAGAAATATACTTAAAATTAGCTGATAAAATAAAATTTTATGTTAAATTTATCATATTTAAAATTTCCACAGGATTTCAGGAATTATACATTAGGAATCGTTGGAGAAATCTATGTCTTGCATTATATTGAATTTATTGACAGTGGGAAGTTTAATTTTGTTTTCATGATTCAATAAAGAATACCGTATGGACTTGCAGAAAGAGATAGTGGTTAACATAATAATGACTGTGGGTGAGAATAAAATTCGCTGAAACTGTACTTACAGGGAATTAAGAACGGAAAATTTCTTTTCATATCTTAGAAAATACTTTAATTAAAGACGTCATAATTTATGCTTAGGTATGTGTGACATAAAAAAAATATAACAATCGTATTTGGTGGTACTAAAAATCTTTATTTAAACATGATAATCAAAATAAACGAGGGTATATCAATACGTTATTGGTCTCACATAGAAATAATTGAGCAGAATTTATGAAATTGCTACAATGCATTAGTCCTTTTCTATTAGTCATCGAACACAGTAACACACTCATGCAAACGGTATTTCAAAAAGAGGGGGGGATGATCTATTCCAGGAGACGCGATAGTTGACCCAAAGGGGGCAATTTTCTAACTTTTGTAGACCCCCATATGTGACGTATTGTTGGAAAGGCCTGTGACCACTTATTCATATTATTCACATCTTAAGCTCCCCCCCCCCCCACACACACCAATTTGCCCTCCGGCCGGCTCTTTTCTAAATTTTGCGGTCACCATTCATGCCGTCAGGGAGCAAATTTAGTGGGAGGCGCTCAGTGGGTGCATAACTTAAATAAGTGATCACAGGCCTTTATAAAAATATGTCTCATGTAGGGGGTCGGCAAAGGTTAAAAAAATGCCCCCTTTGTGTCTACTGTCGGGCTTCCTGTAATACAATATTCCCCCTCTTTTTGACATACATTTTGTAGAAATGTGTTACTGTGCACGGCGACCATATAGAAAAGTACTAATAAAATGCAGTAATTTCATAAATTATTCTCAATTATTTCTATGTGAGGGCAAAAACTTATTGATAACCCATCGTACATATCGTATAAAAACATATTGGACGCGCTCCTGCACAACAGTCGCACAATCGATCTGAAAGGTTTTCTTCTATTTTAAAGTATATGCGACGTGCGGGCACCCTCTTCATTTCAAATTTGAAAAACATGTAAAGCATCAAAATACAGTGAAGAATATTCAATCTATTTAAAAAGGGGGAAGATTATACTTTGTGTCAATATATTAAGTTATATAAACAAAGCTAGAAAAAAATCCCAAATGTGAATTTGTATAAATCGCATACAGCTGTTTTGAAACATCTAATGCTTCATCAACAGTGCTTAAAAATTAAAATGAAGATGAAATTAAATGAAATGTGGATTAAAATGGAAGCATATAGCCAAAGCGGCGTACCTTATAGCTCGACTGTCAACTGCGAATTGCGAATCACGGTTGAGGAAACAACTACAGAGTCGAACTCTCGCGCAGACGAAGAGACAAAGGTCCACAAACAAGGCATTCCTTTCAGACGAATAGTTTTTGACATTGGTACCTCTTCCTATAAATTAGCGAAATATATTGCCTCTAATTTCTCCCCCCCCCCCGCTCTCTAACAACATTTGCACTTGCAGGAACTCTAATAAGTTTGTTAATAATCATCTTAGCTTCAATGGTACTCAAAACAATAACTAGGTTTCATTCGACGTAAAATCCCTATTCACTGACGTACTGCTTCAAGGTGCTTTAAATTGTTTTAAAATGTGGCTACAAGAATTTATTTCTTCATATTACGAAATTGATGAGTAATACGTGTTACTAGCCTTTGTTTAACGCAAAACACATTCATTTATAATGGTAACTTTTATTACATTACTGAGGGTGTCCCATCAGCCCCATTTGATATTTACATGCAATATTAAGAATCAAACTTATTCAAGAAGTATTATTTTCCATTTTACGTCCGCTATGTCTACGACTGCATTATTAAAGCCTGATAATCTTAATCTCACTAATATTCTTGAGATTATGAATTCTATTGATGAACATATTCAGTTCACTTCCGAACTGGAAAATAACAAAAGTTTGCCCTTCCTTGATGTCATGGATTTCCTCGAAAATAACTTGTTTCGCACTACTGTTTACCTTAGACAATTCGCAGTACATTTACCACCAGATCCAGCCATCTAACATTTATTCCCATACAACTAATGAAACGTTGGCTGCCTTTAACACTTATGTTCACCGAGCCTTTTATATTTGTTTTTCCAACAGTTTACTAAAAGCAGAATTAGATTACATTAAATCCATTTCCATTGATCGAGATTTCACAGTTGAAATCGTTGATTCCATTCATAATAAACTAAGTAAAAATACTCATTCTAAGTTAACACTGTCGGTAATGAAAAGTTATTTATACTTCCACATTTTCTGAAAATCAGCCATCAAATTTCTAAAATCTTGTTTAAATTTGACTTTAAGGTAGTTTATACTCCTTTTGCCAAAATCTAATTCACTAATCTTAAACATCCAATTGACAGTTTTTCAGTTTGGGGTATATACAAGATACCTTGCGAATGAAATAAAATATACATTAGACAAACGAAGAGATCATAAGATCTGCTTCGTGGAGCATAAAAATTATGAATTCAAATGTTCAGCTACTGCTAACCAAGCTCATCAAATAATCATAATTTTAAACTTTCCGAGGCCTCAATAATACATAAATGCTCGTCAATTTACGATTTTGATTTTTGAGATGCGTATCACATATGCAAAAATTCAGCATCTTTAGTTAACGATTTGTCCAGCAGGCCAATTCTTTCAAAGATCAATTTCTATAATTTGTCCCCCCCCCCCTTTACATTTTTCTTCTCTTCGTTTGAACACTCCTGCAGTACTTGAGCATTTCTGATTGGTATCCTCGTCTGCGGGAGAGACCGTGATTCGCAGTTTACAGTCGAGCTGTAAGGCACGCTGCTCTTGCTCCCTGCACCTCCCCCCTTTTTTACCCTATAGTCGTCGTTCAGTCCGTCTATCTGTCCGTCTGGCTCTCCCTCTGTCCGCATATATCAGAGCAAAAACTACCCAAGGGAATTGCCTGAAATTTTAAATATATAATTGTTGAAACATTTTGTTGAGTCATTTCAAATTTTATGAAAATCGGATGTATAGTTTAATTACAGGGACAGTCAAAATTTTTCCGTTACATTACGACCAATGGGAAAAAAATATTGCAAGTACATTTTAATGATGTTACAGCGTTACGAATGCTCTGAATTTTAAAATATATAATTGCTGCAAAATTTTGTCGAGTTATTTCAAATCTTATGAAAATCGAATGTATAGTTTAATCACAAGGATAATCAAAATTCTTCCGTTACATTAAGACCAATGGCAAAAAATGATTTCAAGTGCATTTTAATGATGTTAAAGCCTTTCGAACAGAATGAAATTGATATGAACTTATGATATTCACTGAACTATACATTCAGTACAATATCCGGTACAAAAAATATTTATAAAAGTAGTTATAGTACGAACGCACCTCCTTTGCCACTTTTGACGAGCAATTTCCAACTTGTTATTTTTCAGCACTGATGTTAAAGCCTTAGAAATTTTGAATCAGCTCTTTGCGATTTATACACACTCCCATTTGTGCTTTTTCTAACGTTGTTTTTATTTATTATTTCAATCTATTACAAACATAACAAAATTGGAAATGAGTATACGATATAGTCAAGCCAATCTGATAAGATGAAAGAAGGGATAAAGCGATCATTTCTATTGCGCTACTCAAAGCATGTTCAAATTGAAGAAATACAATTTACAACTATTGTGATAGAGATTCTCTTACCAGAACTTTTAAAGCATTTGAATTTCCAATGCAATTTAATTATTATAAGAGTTTTTTCCTTAACCTTCAAAAATTTCGCATCCAAGCTCAATCTCAGTTTGAATGGAATTAGATTGTTAAATTACAGTATAGGGTTATTAAACTTTTAATACAGGAATATGAAGCTTTTTTTTCTATATTTTAACACTATGGGAATCTGGATTCCAAACAAAGAATTTGGAATCAAACATCAGCTCAGTTAAATAACAACGGATCTTTTTACTATTCATTAATATAAAAAATTCCGTTACTAAACATACATTTTTAGAACATTTCTTAACTTTTATACTCGACATATTAAGCGAACCTGTAAATTTTGGTAAAATGTGCTGTCATAAAAGTAGACTTTATACAATGCAATATACAGTTCGTAAACATTATACTGCGTTGTCCTCGTTAAAACTGTCATAAAAATAGACTTTATACAATGCAATATACAGTACGTAAATATTATACTGCGTTGTTCTCGTAAAATCTGCAATGATAACGCTCTTCAGCTGAAACTGAATATAAAAAAGATCACATTATGCTAATATATATTTAAAAATATGTATTAGTCTCATCCATATTTCAGTGTACCTATATTTTATGTTATCTGAAACATATAAAAACATATTTTAGCACAAAAAGTATAAATGATAAAACATATAATGTTGAAATGTCACTTTCAGCTTGAAACTATATCAAAATAAAATTAAAGAAAACTTGCTAAAAAGGTGCATTTAATATCACAAATGTAAAAATTCGTAATATATAATTTCGGTAGATTTTAAGCTTTAAAAATCTTTTTTATTATGTGACAACATCTTTTATGTTTCTGATATCTTTTTTACATTTGTGACATTGAAAGCATCTTTTTAACAAGTTTTCTTTAATTTTATTTGGATTAACTTTATTTCAATATATTTTAGATTACTACTAATATATATATATATATATAAACCATTATTTCTCTAGATTTTTAAAACGAAAGTCATTAACTTTTTATTTTTTTAAATCATAAAACGGCTTCTGGTTATGTTTAATGTATACTGGTATTTCCTATACATCTATTATTAGTATTAAAATATTTATGTTGTTATTTGGTTTTAGCTATGATAAACTTAATCCATGTACACGAATTCAAAGTTTTAAAGATTTGCGTTTAAATATATACGTGTTTAACCATTTACATTAAGGCATATTGTGTAATAGCTGATATATCATAACAATAAATTTTAACGATAATGGTTTCAGAAATTCCCGTGAAACATCATTGATAATGTTATTTATTATGTTAAAGAATACTCCAGCAGATGTTTGTGTGGGAATTCTGTGCTTTCAATGGTAACTTAAAATGATTAATGGTTATAAATAACTATTCGAACTGAGAAATGTTTCTAGCTATTATTAGTATGATAAATAGATTTTGCCAACATAAATAATCCTAAATTGTTCCTTAATCTGATTTTGCTAATAAAACATAATCTAAGTATTATATTTGAAGTGTCTAAGCTTAAAATTCAATTCATTTAAAGCTTTTAAACTTTGTCGAAATGTATTGTCTTGAAAGTATTCTTTATACGCTCTGATAGGTGATACCTAAATTGTATGTTGCTTTCTTTTTGTAAAATCTGCAATATACATATATTTTTTATTGAATATAAATAAGATCGCATTATACTTGTACATATTAGAAATATACAGGGTGTCCGGTCTCAACGGTGTCCAATGGCTAATTCCTAAACCGTTAGTCATAGACATATAGTTCCAATTACAAAAATGTTTTAAATCAGGTAAACACATATTTTAAAAGCGATTTGGGTCAATAAAAACATTTCTTAAAAAATTACGAAATTTAAATTTTTATACGGTCCCCCGGTCTTATAAGTTATATTTAGTGAAATTTTCCTTGTACACTGACAAGTAATACAAAAAAAGTCCCGTTATTCTACGATTAAAATTGACCGAGTAATAGCTGTTTAAAGTTGGAGCCTATTTTTTACTGCAAATTGGGGGTCATTCACAAATTTAGTCGAAATATAATTTCGTCAGATATAAAAAATGTTTGGGAGTAAAATTAACATTGCAATATAAATTTGAAAACTTTAATCATTCTGGCATATTAATGGAAAATATACAATTTGCAATAAACATTTAAGAAGAAAGAAAAAACAGAATTTTTGTTAAATAAAATGATTCTAAATTAACAGCCTCAATTCTTTACAAAATGATACGTATTTTAAAATATTATTAGATTGCACAAGCCTGCAAAAGTGGGGTTATGTCATGTTTTTTAGCTTTTGATAATTGATTCTTATATATTCTGTACCGCTGAATCCGAAATTGACCTTCATTTTTAACTATCATATCAGGATTTTTCGCACATTGCAAATTTCAAAGTTAAGAAGTTCAATGTTAAAATTGAATTTCCTTCCCCATCTCATCGGACCACTCAGCTGTTTAGCTGTAAGAATCCCAGGATAAGCAAAAATCTCGAATAATTTTTTTAATAAAATAAAATAAAAACAATGTTTTACATATGTTTTATAGTATGAGATTTTCGCTATATTTTAACTTACACATTTGCGATTTGCAAAAAATTTCTAACGTGATGGTTAAAAATGAAGATCATTTTCAGATTCAGTGCTAAAAAGTGCATAAAAATCAATTATCAAAAGTTAAAAAACACAACCATCTCCTCTACTTTATAGTATTCGATTTTTGTTATTCTTTAAATTTGAAAATTTTTGATTTGCGAAATATCCTGACATGATGGTTAAAAATTAAGGTAATTTTCGGATTCAGTGCTAAAAAATACATAAAAGTTAAAAAACCCAACAATCGCAGTCTTGTATTATCTAATCAGAAACTTTTTCTTAAACTCCTTGGCAGAAATCTATCCGAAATATTTTGTGTTATCCTGTAAAATAAGTATAAATGGTAACCACCGAAAATCTTAATAATATTAGATTGTTATCGGATTTGCGCCAGTATGTAAAAGCACTCTCGATCGGAAAGTTGGTTAAAGTTCGAATACAAATTTTGAACTGGTAAAACATACATACGATTGTTGAAGTAACATAAAAACTTATAAAAAAACATAATTTTTATTAAAAGAAATCATAAGAGAAACAGTCTCAAATCCTGACAAAATAAAATATATGTTATTTTAGCCAATTTGAGACTTATCATAATACTTGTCAATCATAATACTTGTAAGATTTTTTTTTTTCAAAGCGCAGATACACATGAAGTAAGATCTTCGAATACTTTAAACACTTGGTATATGATCCCTCAAAGCCAAGCCGAACTCATTTGTTTTCAGAGTAGAAAAGTGGCATAAGTCATGCATTTTTAAAGTTTCATAACTCGCTCAATTTTAGCGTTATATGAATGGGACTTTTTTTTGTCTTACTTGTCAGTGTAATAGGAAAAAATTACTAATTATAACTTATAGGACCGGGGGTCCGTATAAAAATTTAAATTTCGTAACTTTTTAAGAAATGTTTTTATTGACCCAAATCGCTTTTAAAATGTTTCTTTACCTGATTTAAAACATTTTTTAATTGGAACTATATGTCTATGACTAACGGCTTAGGAATTAGCCATTGGACACCGTTGAGACCGGACACCCTGTATATTACACTTATCTGTATCTTACTGTGAATTATCTCAAAAGTATAATAACAAATATATTTAAGTTTCCTACTAACAAATGTATATCATAATTGTGAAGCTTCCAATTTGTATCACAAAAGTCTTTGTTGATAGTTTTAATTTTTTTAATCTTAAAACGGCTATTTCTTCAGTTTATTTCTAGGGGTATGTATCCATTATTATAATTATAATATTTATATTATAATTTAGCTTCATCCATGAGCGTGATGTTTAAAGTTATTTATAGAAAAGGCTAATACATGTAATTGAATTCAAAATTTTACTTGATTTGATTAAAAATATATGCATTCAACAATGAACATTAATTGGTATAGTGTATTACTTATATATCATAACGATACATTTTGAAGATGATGTTTCCTAAAATTCTATTGAAACATTATTGAGAATGTTATTCATAATGTTAATGATTATTACATCAGATGATTTTGTAGAAATTCCACGCTTTCAATGGTACATAAAATTATTAATGATTATAAATAGCTATTCGAACTCAGAAATATATACACCTGTTATTAATGTGATATATAGCTTTTGGCATCATTAATAATCCTAAATTTTACCTTAATCTTATTCTACGAAACAAACATAAAGTAATTGTTACACTTGAACTTACTGAGCTTAAAATTCAATTCATTTAAAACTTGTTGTAGATTATCCCATTCATCCTATCACCAAAATAGTTTTTTGAATGTGTTTCATTTATAAAAAAATTCCTGACTATCTTTTTTATAACATATACATTGATTATAATTGTTATAACCTTTATAATAATATTTATGATTAAGTGTAACAGTTTAAGTCAGTCATATCATAGTAAATGTGGGTGTACTTAAATCAAAATACGTGCAGATTTCTAGGTAAATTTATATGCTAAATCTAAAAAAAAAGAAAAGCGTCTCAAATCGACACTCCGAACATTTTATAAAAGTATGTGCATTCAAATGTAACCAATTGATTATAACATCCTCGTTTCAAAACTGTTTAGTTTTTTGTATGTTATTACTCTTATAACATATATTTATTACAGTTGTTATATCATTTCTAATTTTTTTATGTTTAAATATAACACTTTGAGTGAATCACAACACAGTAAATCCCTGTGCATCATTTATATCAAAGCATGTGCGGATTGTTAAGCAAATACATACAATAAACATAACAAAATATAAAGCGACTCCACTCTTCTTCACGTCTATTTTATAAAATGTTGTGTACCGAAATGAAACCAGCTGGATTCGAATATTCTCTTTTTAAAACTTCAAACGTTACCGTTAACACACCATACTTTATTACATTACCCAGTGTTCACTCATTATACGCAACCTAAATCAATTTTACGATTTTGTTATAGATCAGAAAACGCATAACGTAGTACGAAATTTAAACTTTGAAATTTAAGATAAATTTTTAGTAATATTATAATTTTTTCATTAAACCTTAAAACAGTAAGAAGATATTACAGTGCTGTTTTGAATCGTGTCAAAACAAGTGGTTGAATGAAATTAATCTCAATACGTGGTAAATCAGAAAATCGGTCGTATGATTCTCCTGTTTCATATACCGTAGATTATGTTAATAGCACATATGCCGTAAAGATGTTTTTTAAATATCTATGCACTTTATAAATTATACATAAAAAACATCATATGAGAAAAAAAAAAACACACTTAACAGTAAATCCCACAGGTACATGAAATGCAATGCGAGTTATAAGCTTGGATTGCACATAGAGTACGAGCATACTCATATAAATCGGGTTTGTTTTTATGCATCAAAATTTACTAATGTGTGCATAAGTGTAACAGATAAAGCTATAGAGTAGGAAACAAATTTATTTAAAACCATCTGGCAATTTAAGATGGTAAGAGTAGAATTTTATAACATTTATTAATATAATAATTAGCGATACATAGATGTCATTTAATTACCATCAAATTCTAGTTCTGCGGTATAAAAGTTATTTACAATTAAAATGGATCAAATGATGTATTTTTAATTTTATGTATTGTAGAAATTTGGTACTCATACCGTAAAAACTAATAATGGTAAAAATATAGTAGGCTTTATTGTGCATATACTATAATTTTATGAATATGTTTAAGAGTGTAGATTAAACCACTTTCACATGATTCTATGATTAATCGAAAGTAATTATGATGAGATTACAATTTAATATAGATTCAAATTTCTAGTTAATTTAATATTGAAATTTAGTCCAATATTCAATGCAATATAAGAATTAGATTTGTTATAAAATCACCAAAGAGATTGATAATCAAATACAGACTGTACTAATATGCAAAAGCGTGTTTTGAAATAAATTCTGCATAACAAATATAATCCGAATTGGTTTATTGGGAATAGCGAGTTCATTTAAATAACTGAAATACTTCAGTATAAGGAATCAGTAAATTCATCTTATCCTTACGAAAGATTTTCTTAGATAATGTCTTAAAATTTTCTTGCAAAGTACCGAAATTATTATCAATTTAGAATTTCAAATAAAAAACTTTAATTCTACGATTTTAGGAATTTAGTAAATGAAAAGAAATGCCTTATATCAATGAGAAATATAAATATCAACACATTTCATCAAATGAAGTTTGTAAGATATGCGGAAAAACGTTAAAATTTGCATTAGTACAGATTTTTATCGAAGAAAAAAAAACTTTTGGTTTTTAACATTTTCAGTTTTATTTTGTCGGCTACATAATAATGCTGAATCCATTTAAACATGCATTTATCCTGTTTTTTCGAGTAAATTAATAATATGGTTATGGAATAAGGTAAGATGGATGAGTTAAGAATGCATATTTGACGTACTTGATTGACATTTCTCCGATCTTAGTTTTTTCCTCATTAATTCAGAATGCGTTTCATCATTTATCTAAATCTTTCATTTTAATGATAATACATACGACAGACATTGCGTAAGGATAAATAAACATCATCCATACTGAATTTATATTTTGCCAGGATAAAACATAATGTTTAAACTTTCTTTATTTTAAGAAACGTCTTGAGAATAATGAAATGAAATGAATATATAACGCTTGAGTGAATTATACGATTTTTAAGCGTAAGTATGGTGAAGAATATATAGTGAATATTTTTATTTAAAAAATAAAACTTCAGAATTATAAGCTTTTGTTGTATCACCTGAATTCGATAGATGCAGTTATAATTATTTTGAGTAGAATTTACATTATGTATTAATTTTTTTTAAAATTAACAAATTTTCTTCATAATAAATATCATAAATAAGCTAACGAGTAGAGAGAAAAAAAATTAAAAACTATATAGAGAATGAATTAAGCTGCTGAAATTTGAATTATTATAAAAATGCTTATAAACATAAATATTTATCTTAAAGTATAAAGAAGAATAAAAAATCATGCACGTCCATCATGGATTATGAAAGACTTTCCAGCATGTTCAGAATGCTATAACAAAATGTCAGAGTTTAGTTAGGTGAAAGGTTATATCTAATTACACAAGATTGAACTAAATGCGGTGTCCTACTCAATGAAAACAGCTATACCAGTATACACACTATCGATTTTTAAGTATACTACATAGTATACTAACAGTTAAATTAGTTAAAACATAGCGCATTGAAAAATTGCCTTTCTGCAATTTCTGGGAATAAAAGGAGATGTACTTGAAAATTTTTTTGCAGTCCTGTACATTTTCCGCAGAAGCTATACACATACAATAATACAAAAAATGCATATCACCAACTGAAGACGTATTTATAGAACCGTTTTTACTTATTTAAAATATTTCAATTATTTATCATTGTCGTCTGAAGTCAATTCCCCCTGTGTGTGCCTGTAATTGAATGGTCAATTCTATGCACGCTTTATTCTGCAATATTCACCTCGTAACACTCTTCCGTTATACATATATAAATTTCAATATGTTTAAAACAGTGTAATAACATTAAAATACAATTAAAAGCATTTTAACCCATATACCATTATATAACGTAATTCTTTGAAGTGTACTTGCAAACGAATCGTGAATGCTACAGACTTTATTTTCAATACCGAACATGCCATTGTAAACACCAATAATATATACGCTGTACACCAAAATCTACGGCCCCACCAGTGGCTGAGAGGTTCTGCTCTCGAAACTGGTAGACGGGAAGTGCTGGGTTCGATCCCAATCGCGCCCGTCGGCCTAATCGTTCGGAGTTTTCGTGGTTTTCTTCGAGCCATGGATTTCCATGCGTAAATACGGGTTAGGTTCCCTTAGAAAGACCCCCACGAAGGGCACTGCCCCCTCGGGCCTATATCCCTGGTGTAGATAATCGGCCGTCAAAAAAAAAAAAAAAACAAAAAAAAAAACCAAAATCTACGGTACAACATGTTTTTCGAAACTCACCTTTGAAATAAAGGTAGTAACAATAAAATTCTTAGTATATATAAATGATAGTATCGCACTATCATAAAAGTTTGGTCACCATTTTTATTTTAAAGAAATTATCTCTCATGTGAAAATAATAGAAATTCTGGAAAAATCAATCTTTCTTGACTTTGTGTGTAACTGTTTTGCATAATTGTTTATTTTCCATTGTTATTTGCGGTTTATTTGGCAATACCCAGGGGAATCTTGCAATTTCTCGGGGAAGTTGTTTACCCCATTAATTAAGATGGTGAGCGACCGGATAGGTGAAAATAGCATTTCCATAGTATCACCCACCGGGATTACACTACAGCTTTAAAGCGAAAGCTGGGTTTCCTAGATGGTCATCTTTGTACATTTATGTGGAATCGGTTTACATCAAAAGATTGCGTGTACAGAAGATCCATTTCCATTTCTGCCTGTTACAAGACCTGCGAAAGACCACTTTATAGCTCTTTCGGCACAAAGATGGGTAAACACCATTGTGCTTCAGCTTGTTTCAGATCATTTTATAGCTTTAGAGACACGAATATCCACTATAACGTTGCGAAGACGCCTTTGCGATTCTGGTCTCTAAGAAAGGCGACCAGCGGTGAGTGTCCCACTGAACCGACGACATACAAGTTCTTGTTTATGTAGGGTAGAACAAAACGTTTCCAGGACAAGGTAGCAATAAGCTTCTGTACTGTTCACAGATGAATCTAGGTGGACGCTAGTCGGCGATTCAGAGTGTCTGCTGATGTGTGGAGAACAGCACACTAGATACAACCAGTCTAACATTTCTGAAAAACACAGAGTTATAGAGTTGGTGGAATTACTTTTTGGGCAGGAAACCTAATTCGTTGGCACAATGAGCATGACTGACCATGAATTGCAGCTGGGGGGGGGGGGGGCATATTCCTTTCTGGAAACCAGTTTTATGAGCTATGTAAAAGTGACTGGACCTTCGTTTGGAGGACACTATATCAATTTCATAGCAATCGGATAATATTTACGCTAGTTAGGGAATGGACAGATGGACAGACAAGACAAGCCGAATTCATAAACACTTTTAAACTATGTTGGAATTTTCTAAAATAAAGGTCCCTAATTTTGTTCCAAATGCAAGTGCATTTAATTTATCATTGCCTACATATGCAATATAAAAATTACGGGTGATAACTGCGATAACAAATGGGCAATAGAAAAGATATGATAGTGATTTGAAACTTCAAGTAAGTATTTAAACATATCTTTCAGAACTATTTGTTGCGATATGATTTGCGATAATTAAACGCTTTGTAAATTTTATATGCATCATTTGTCTGATCATTGTATTACACACATTAGCCTTTGATAATTATCCAGGCATTTACTGTAACCGAGGTATAGAACATTTCATAATGCATAAAATATATTTCAGGGATTATGAAATAAAGCATAGTTATTTGAGCATTAACACAAATCTTACTGGAATGTTTTAAATGATATAGATAAATTGAGTCTAATTTTAAAAAGTTTGTCAATATTTTGTAAGGCATGTTTTTTAGAAATCTATCATTATTCAAAAGTAAGTGGTCGCATCTTGAAGAACTGTTTGCCCAAATTTAGATTTTACATTATATCCCTATCTCTTAGGATCAGTATTGGAGAGTGACAAATATGTTCCAAACATGTTGAGACATAGGATTTAAATTTTTGGATCCAAAAAGTGTTTTACGTATCAAAATAATACAAACAGGATGTATTGTAACGGACATTATTTTTACATTGTGAAATTTTTCAATTATAAATTTACTTTTATGTAATTATGTAATGATAAAATTTACAACAAGAATATCTACAATAAAAAATATACACATTCTTCACTGTTTCAGCTTTTGTAAAAATAATATAAAAAAATAAATAAATGCCTCCAATAGCTGAATTCTTCTTCATATGAAACGATTGACAGCAATTATAAAGTATTTTTGCAGTGCAAGAAAAGGGAATATCCGTTAATTAAAAAATATATATATACAAAGTATGTATGTAGAAATGTTTTAAATAAATATTGTATTTTATATAAAATATGAATGAATATACTTCTGAAAAAAAGGAAATAATTAATTTTTTTTATTGTACATATTTCCATTGCAGCTGAGTTAGTTTTTAAAGTTTAAATAACTAAAATGCATTAATTATATACGTCATTTCTGAGAGAAATTTTAACTTTGCACTAAAATAAATAAATTTAAATTTTACAATATTAAAATGCAATTATTCATTGAATTATTTCAACGTATTTATTTTTAGATGCACATATATTATTTTAGTTACAGAAATCTTAGTAATCATTGACTATTTCAGCTTTTCTTAATTGAAAAGTTTTTTAGATGCCTCATATAGCTGTATTCAGTTTCATGTGAAACGATTGACAGTAATTATAATGTATTTTCACAGTAAAAGGAAATGTAATGTGCTTTACTTTTATCAATATACTTATTTACTTTGGTGTAGATCTTTTACGAAGCATTTTCATTTGACATAAAACAGTGAAAATACTTAAAAAATACAAAAATAAACAAATGTGATATTTACAATATTAAAACTCTATTATTCGTCGAAATATTTATATGCATATAATTTTTATTAATTTTTCAATTAATTATCAGCAGTGAAATCACGCTCGAAATTATTGAATATATAATACTGATTATATATTCAAAACATTTGAGCGTAATTTCACTGTTGATAATTAACTGAAAAAAAAAATAAAAAAGTGTATGTGGGTTCACTGATGCTGGGTTTGTTTGTGTCTCATATTTCGCCACAGGATTGTGTGCTCATGAGCACTGTTCCATCTTGTGCTACGGTTGCAGCCTTAGCCAGCATATGTGAGAAAGTTTTAAGCTGGGCATCGTCCTCGAAGCTTAAATGTTAGAGCACTTGGAGCGCTATGCGAAGGGTCCTGCGTTCGATTCCCTACTTGGACTTGTTTCTCATTGTTGGTTCTGCGCTTCGTTAGCAATGATATAAATCACGTACTATATATTTCTATGCATTTAATTATTTGATCTGAAGGTATTCTTTACATTGCAGAAATATCAACTGGCATCGAGTGGAGTATGATGCAATTTAAGAGATTAATCTAAATTTTTAACCTGAATCTTCCAAAAATATAGATATCTTTGTTCTTGTAAGTTTTTTAATTTTTATTTTACATTGACATGAAATATATTAGAAATATAAATAATACTAGTAATAATAATAATAATAATAATAATAATAATAGTGATATTAATAATAATATTAATAAACAAAAATAATTCATATTCAAGTAACATCTACTTATATGAAATGCAAAAAATAAAAACAACAACATGCGATTAAAACAATTTACAATCTAAACTGTTGCAAAAACCATACACTACAGTCCTAAAAAAGAAAGAGTATCTATCACTTGCCTGAATCTACAGCAAATCATTCGAAAAATGTGGCTGAAACCAACCAATTGGAAATAATTTGTAGAAAATTTGCTGCAGTTAATTTTTCATTAGGGGTACATGTAGAAAATCTAACAAATATTAAAATGTCCAATCTGACACCCAATTGTGACATCCTACTTATTCTCTTAACAATACTTTCGGATAAAAAAAAAAAAAAAGATAGAAAGCAATTCAACCGAATAGTTTAGGAATTACACACTTTTGAAATTTTGAACTCCAATTGTAATTTCATTTTATCTGTTAGACAAATTGTTATACATGTAGTTTTTAATCATATTATGTACAAACATTTTATGCATGTAGTTAACTTAAAAGCTAAAAGCTGGAATAAACAGTAATTTCAGATTCCCAGATTTAAAATGTTGTAAAATTTATTTCCTTTTAAAAAATGTTCGGTTATTCTTATTCATTTATTTTATTTTATTTTTATTGAAACGAATTTCAAAATTGTTATTTTTTCATTAATATTACCAGTCTTTTGAGGAACTTTTAATATTATTATGTACCAATATATAATGCCAGTTTTAAATATTTATGACCAGTACGTTTATTGGGATATATTTTTAAAATTAAATTGTTGCTATCATGTAAAAGACAATTTTAACTGCTTGCTTTACGAACATCATTCCCGTCGGATAAAAGCGAATAATATGAGCCATAAACAACATTCCCAGAAAAGACAGGCCGAACTACTTGTACAAAAGTTAATATAAAGCTGATAAGAAGTAAAATAACCATTTTCAATATAGTTATAAACGACTATTCTTTATGAAAATACAGAAGCGAATTCTGAATGTTTTCTTTTAAATAAGTAAATAAAATTATTAATCAAAACAATTTTTTTTAGTTGGAACATTTTTTATCAGTCAGATCTTTTAATTTTATTTCTAGAGTTATGTTTATTTTATACAGAACAAGTAAACATGATATACTAATTATTCGCATTAATTTAATATATATTTCTGAAAACCCTACCTTCTATTTTATTTTGAGGAAGATATAATAGAATAAGAAGTGTTATTTTAAGAAAACGTGGGTAAAAAAACAGACTAAGGTAGATACACATGTTCAATATTGAGTGAGGGAAATATATCTACGAAAAGAAATTTCATTAAATCAGGTTGCGAAAGATTCTCCAAAAGCTTTTCTTATAGAAGGATCAAACTAATTATTTGGACAAACCTGAATAATTCCATAAAGATAAGTAACTTAGATGTTTTTGACATGACGAAAACTTGGCAAAATTTTTAATCATAAAAAGAGTTCACAGGGAAATAAAAATAAACAATAAATAAATGATTCTACAAATTAATTGAAGAGTACTTCTTAAGGGATTTTGATTTAAATGTCTATTCAGTAACTACCTTTTAGCTCTTATGTTTTATTTATTCTATCTTTCAAAAAATAATATATGTAAAAAAAAGAATATATGCTCACTATTACAAAAAAAAAAAATGTACACTGCGTAAAAAAGTAGAAGGACACTAGACTTTTTTCTAAAAACAAACACAAATAATTACGTTAGTGCAAAATTCTCTATTTGAGTAACATTTTACAACTAAATGAATATAAAATAATAGTAATCAAAAATAAATTACGAAGATAATTTGATTTTAATAACATAGTTTATGTTGCCTACATGAAATTCTGTATAAAAAGCAGAAGGACACATAAATATTTTATATGAAAATTGGAGTATTATTAAGACGTTTTCTTTCCATTTGCCTTTATGACTTGAAAGACTCTGTTTGACATTGAATCATTGAGTGCTTTCATTATACTTTGATAAAAATTGTCCCAAACATCATTAAGTGCAGTCCGAAGCTCAACAACAGATTCACACTGTTTTCTTTCATTGTATACGCGACGAAATAATGTCGACCATGTTTTCAAATATGTTCAGGTCAGGGCTTTTAGTTGGCCATGGCAAAACACAGATCTTATTTCTGTGGAACCAAATTTTAACACCAATAGATGTGTGAATCGCTGCTCTATCTTGTTGAAATATCCAATCTGCACAACCTAATTCTGTACCATCATGAAGAAATTCACACTCCAACAATCAGATGTAAAATTTATGGTTCTATCTACCATTTAAAAACGCCAAACTGGTTCTTCCATCATAACCGACTGCTAGACAGACCATCAAACTTTTTCCTTTCATATGTCGAGTGGAATAAAATTCTTCCTCAATCTCAATTTAAAAACCACCATATAAATTGATCTTTTTCTAATCTGAGTAAATGACAGAAGTCTATTCCGTGGTGCAAGACATGTGATCTTGCCCAAAGTGTGATACCCAAGGTGCATTTTTGTCCATTTGGATGGTGTTGTCTTTATTGAAAATAAGGGTCTTTGGACTTTATTCCATAGTTAAACACAGTTTCACGTGACACATGTGTTAGTCCTGCTTGTATTCGGACCTTTGAAATTACAGAATCTTTCTTTTTCAACTTTCGTATAATGTTTGTTTCATCACAGGGCGTCGGTGTTTTAATTCTCCCTGTCTTTATTTTTAGTACAATGATACTCTGGATTCCTAATATAGTTTGATATTGCAGTTTTACTAACATTAAGTAATTTCAGTAATCTCTCTGATGCTTTTAGGTAGCATTCATTACAAAAAGCTACCTATTGCAGCTGTTCGGAGGAAAACGATTTCGAAAAATTTTGGCATATTTTCACCGATCACGACCCCTAGACCCCGAAACCACCCTCCGTTCAAAATTGATATATATATATATCCATATATATATATCTGATCTTTGTCATACTGTAACTCTCGTATTTATGAACCGATTTGAATAAAATTTCGTGCGTGCACATGTGTGTACATACCAATTTCTCGACCGAGTTCGTTGGCCAGCTTCATCCTCCGTCTTGTTTCAAAATGGCGGCCATTTAAAAATTAAAAAAAAAAATAAATGAGGCACAAAAAATTAGACATTGAAAAAGATTTTTTTCTTATGTGTTTCGGCTTTATACAAAGATTCTGGAGAATTTTTAGTTTCGTCTATATCCTAAAAAATGGCTGAGTTATAGCACTTTGAATTTCTAGAAAGGCTGACATTTTGAAACGATCTGATTTTTGTCACACGAAAATACACGTATTTATGAACCGATTTGGATGTTACAAGGAACGTGCATAGTACATAGCAATGTCTCGACCGAGTTTGTTGGCCAGCCTCATACGCCATTTTGTTTCAAAATGACGGCCATTTAAAATTTAAAAACATAAAATTTAAATGAGGCACAAAAATTAGACATTGAAAAAGATTTTTTTTTGTTATGTGTTTGGGCTTGATACAAAGATTCTGAAGCATTTTTAATTTCGTCTATATCTTAAAAATGGCTGAGTTATAGCACTTTGAATTTCTAGCATGGCGGACATTTTCAAACGATTTGATATTTGTCACGCGATAATACATGTATTTATGAACCGATTTGGATGTGACAAGGAATGTACATAGTACATAGCAATGTCTCGACCGAGTTCGTTGGCCAGCCTCATACGCCATTTTGTTTCAAACTGACGGCCATTTAAATTTTAAAAACATAAAATTTAAATGAGACACAAAAATTAGACATTGAAAAAGATTTTTTTTTTGTTATGTGTTTGGGCTTGATACAAAGATTCTGAAGCATTTTTAGTTTCGTCTATATCTTAAAAATGGCTGAGTTATAGCACTTTGAATTTTTAGCATGGCTCACATTTTGAAACGATTTGATTTTTGTCACGCGATAATACATGTATTTATGAACCGATTTGGATGTGACAAGGAATGTACATAGTACATAGCAATGTCTCGATCGATTTCGTTGGCCAGCCTCATCCGCCATCTTGTTTCAAAACGGCGGGGCCATTTGAAAATTTAAAAAAAAATTAAATTTAAAAGTGAGGTACAAAATAATTAGAAATTGAAAATGATTTTTTCCTTATGTGTTTGAGCTTGATACAAAGATTCCGGAGCATTTTTTGTTTCGTCTATGTCTTAAAATATGGCTGAGTTATAGCACTTTGAATTTGTAGATGGCTGATATTTTGAAACGATCTGAATTTTGTCACGCGATAATATGCATTTTTATAGCCTGATTTGGATGTGACAAGGCATGTGCATAGTACATAGCAATATCTCGGCCGAGTTCGTTCGTCAGCTTCATACGCCATCTTGTTTCAAAATGACGGCCATTTAAAATTTTTAAAAAAATTTAAAAATTAAAATAAAATACAAAAAGAAATTATAAATCCAACAAGATTTTTTTCTTATGTGTTTGAGCTTGATACGAAGATTCAGGAGCATTTTTTGTTTCGTCTATATCTTAAAAAACGGTTGAGTTATAACACTTTGAAATTCTAGTGTGGCTGACATTTTGAAACGATCTGATTTTTGTCACGCAATAATACGCATATTTATGAACGGATTTGGATATAACTTGGTGTGTACATAGTACATAGCAATGTCTTGACCGAGTACGTTGGGCAACATCATCCGTCATCTTGTTTCAAAATGGCGGCCATTATTTTTTTTAATTTTAATTTAAAATGAGGTACAAAAAAATTATAAATTGAAAAAGATTTTTTTCTTATGTGTTTGACCATGATACAAAGATTTCGGAGCATTTTTTATTTCGCCTATATCTTAAAAAAAGGGCTGATTTATAGCACTTTGATTTTCTAGCATGGCTGACATTTTGAAACGATCTGATTTTTGTCACGCAATAATAAGCATTTTTATGAACCGATTTGGATGTGACAAGACATGTGCATAGTACATAGCAATGTCTCGACCGAGTTCGTTGGCCAGCTTCATACGCCATCTTGTTTCAAAATGGCGGCCATTTAAAAATTAAAATTTAAAATGAGGTAAAAAAGGAGAAATTAAAAAAGATTTTTTTTCCTTATGTGTTTGAGCTTGATACAAAGGTTCCGAAGAATTTTTTGTCTCGTCTATGTCTTAAAAAATGGCTGAGTAATAGCACTTTGAATTTCTAGCATGGCTGACATTTTGGGACGATCTGATTTTTGTCACGCGATAACACGCGTATTTATGAACCGATTAGGATGTGACAAGGCATGTGCATAGTACATAGCAATCCCTCGGCCGAGTTTGTATGCTAACTTCATCCGCCATCTTGTTTCAAAATGGCGGCCATTTAAAAATTAAAAAAAAATAATTTAAAATGAGGTACAAAATAATTAGAAATTGAAAATGATTTTTTTCTTATGTGTTTGGGCTTTACACAAAGATTCTGGCGCATTTTGTATGCTAACTTCATCCGCCATCTTGTTTCAAAATGGCGGCCATTTAAAAATTAAAAAAAAATAATTTAAAATGAGGTACAAAATAATTAGAAATTGAAAATGATTTTTTTCTTATGTGTTTGGGCTTTACACAAAGATTCTGGCGCATTTTTAGTTTCGTCTATATCCTAAAAAATGGCTGAGTTATAGCACTTTGAATTTCTAGCAAGGCTGACATTTTGAAACGATCTGATTTTTGTCACACGAAAATACACGTATTTATGAACCGATTTGGATGTTACAAGGAACGTGCATAGTACATAGCAATGTCTCGACCGAGTTCGTTGGCCAGCCTCATACGCCATTTTGTTTCAAAATGACGGCCATTTAAAATTTAAAAACATAAAATTTAAATGAGGCACAAAAATTAGACATTGAAAAAGATTTTTTCTTATGTGTTTGGGCTTGATACAAAGATTCTGAAGCATTTTTAGTTTCGTCTATATCTTAAAAATGGCTGAGTTACAGCACTTTGAATTTCTAGCATGGCTGACATTTTGAAAAGATTTGATTTTTGTCACGCGATAATACACGTATTAATGAACCGATTTGGATGTGACAAGGAATGTACATAGTACATGCCAATCTCTCGACCGATTTCGTTGGCCAGCCTCATCCGCCATCTTGTTTCAAAACGGCGGGGCCATTTAAAAATTAAAAAAAAATGAAATTTAAAAGTGAGGTACAAAATAATTAGAAATTGAAAATGATTTTTTCTTATGTGTTTAAGCTTGATACAAAGATTCCGGAGCATTTTTTGTTTCGTCTATGTCTTAAAAAATGGCTGAGTTATAGCACTTTGAATTTGTAGATGGCTGACATTTTGAAACGATCTGAATTTTGTCACGCGATAATATGCATTTTTATAGCCTGATTTGGATGTGACAAGGCATGTGCATAGTACATAGCAATATCTCGACCGAGTTCGTTCGTCAGCTTCATACGCCATCTTGTTTCAAAATGACGGCCATTTAAAATTTTTAAAAAAATTTAAAAATTAAAATAAAATACAAAAAGAAATTATAAATCCAACAAGATTTTTTTCTTATGTGTTTGAGCTTGATACGAAGATTCAGGAGCATTTTTTGTTTCGTCTATATCTTAAAAAACGGTTGAGTTATAACACTTTGAAATTCTAGTGTGGCTGACATTTTGAAACGATCTGATTTTTGTCACGCAATAATACGCATATTTATGAACGGATTTGGATATAACTTGGTGTGTACATAGTACATAGCAATGTCTTGACCGAGTACGTTGGCCAACATCATCCGTCATCTTGTTTCAAAATGGCGGCCATTATTTTTTTTAATTTTAATTTAAAATGAGGTACAAAAAAATTATAAATTGAAAAAGATTTTTTTCTTATGTGTTTGACCATGATACAAAGATTTCGGAGCATTTTTTATTTCGCCTATATCTTAAAAAAAGGGCTGATTTATAGCACTTTGATTTTCTAGCATGGCTGACATTTTGAAACGATCTGATTTTTGTCACGCAATAATAAGCATTTTTATGAACCGATTTGGATGTGACAAGACATGTGCATAGTACATAGCAATGTCTCGACCGAGTTCGTTGGCCAGCTTCATACGCCATCTTGTTTCAAAATGACGGCCATTTAAATATTTAAAAAAAAATTAATTTAAAATGACGCACAAAAAATTAGACATTGAAAAAGATTTTTTCTTATGTGTTTGGGCTTGATAAAAAGATTCTGAAGCATTTTTAGCTTCGTCTATATCTTTAAAAAATGGCTGAGTTATAGCACTTTGAATTTCTAGCATGGCTGACATTTTGAAACGATCTGATTTTTGTCACGCGATAATTCACGTATTTATGAACCGATTTGGATGTGACAAGGAATGTACATAGTACATAGCAATGTCTAGACCGATTTCGTTGGCCAGCCTCATCCGCCATCTTGTTTAAAAATGCCGGCCATTTAAAAATTAAAAAAAAAATAAATTTAAAAGTGAGGTACAAAATAATTAGAAATTGAAAATGATTTTTTTCTTATGTGTTTGAGCTTGATACAAAGATTCCGGAGCATTTTTTGTTTCGTCTATGTCTTAAAAAATGGCTGAGTTATAGCACTTTGAATTTGTAGCATGGCTGACATTTTCAAACGATCTGAATTTGTTCACGCGATAATATGCGTTTTTATGGACCTATTTGGATGTGACAAGGCATGTGCATAGTACATAGCAATATCTCGACCGAGTTCGTTGGTCAGCTTCATACGCCATCTTGTCTCAAAATGACGGCCATTTAAAATTTAAAAAAAAATTAAAATAATAAAATAAAGTACAAAAAAATTATAAATCCAACAAGATTTTTTTCTTATGTGTTTGAGCTTGATACGAAGATTCCGGCGCATTTTTTGTTTAGTCTATATCTTAAAAAACGGTTGAGTTATAGCACTTTGAAATTCTAGTGTGGCTGACATTTTGAAATGATCTGATATTTGTCACGCAATAATACGCATATTTATGAACGGATTTGGATATAACTTGGTGTCTACATAGTACATAGCAATGTCTTGACCGAGTACGTTGGCCAACATCATCCGCCATCTTGTTTCAAAATGGCGGCCATTAATTTTATTTTAATTTTAATTTAAAATGAGGTACAAAAAAATTATAAATTGAAAAAGTTTTTTTCTTATGTGTTTGACCATGATTCAAAGATTTTGGAGCATTTTTTGTTTCGCCTATATCTTAAAAAATGGCTGATTTATAGCACTTTGATTTTCTAGCATGGCTGACATTTTGAAACGATCTGATTTTTGTCACGCGATAATACGCATTTTTATGAACCGATTTGGATGTGACAAGGCATGTGCATAGTACATAGTAATGTCTCGACCGAGTTCGTTGGCCAGCTTCATACGCCATCTTGTTTCAAAATGGCGGTCATTTAAAAATTAAAATTTAAAATGAGGTAAAAAAAGGAGAAATTGAAATAGATTTTTTTTCCTTATGTGTTTGAGCTTGATACAAAGGTTCCGAAGACTTTTTTGTCTCGTCTATGTCTTAAAAAATGGCACTTTGAATTTCTAGCATGGCTGACATTTTGAAACGATCTGATTTTTGTCACGAGATAACACGCGTATTTATGAACAGATTAGGATGTGACAAGGCTTGTGCATAGTACATAGCAATCCCTCGGCCGAGTTTGTATGCTAACTTCATCCGCCATCTTGTTTCAAAATGGCGGCCATTTAAAAATTTAAAAAAAAAATTAAAATGAGGTACAAAATAATTAGAAATTGAAGATGATTTTTTTCCTATCTGTTTGAGCTTGATACAAAGATTTCGGAGCATTTTTTGTTTCGTCTATGTCTTAAAAAATGGCTGAGATACATCAGTTTGAATTTCAAATGTCTGTGACATTTTGAAAAATCTGATTTTTGCCTGCAAAACATTCTAAAAACAAATCAATTTAAAAATGAAGAAATATATATATATATATATATATATATATTGACAAAACCAATAAAATAGTAATACTTATTTGCCTTATCTATAGCAGAAGCGTCCAATAAATTCAATTTTCTGAAAATTTCCTTCTACCTTTTTTACAGTGCGATAGTTAACTAAGTTAATTTTTCTATAAATTAATAGCTGCAGCAATATATTTTTTATGTCATAACAAAAGAATGTGTATAAAATGATACCCTTATAAAAATCAGACCGTACATCTAAATCGCAACTAAGTAAATTAAAAAAATCGAGTGCCCTTCTTCTTTTTTTACACAATGTAATTGTGTGTTTAAAACATGCTAATTTTTTTATATGATAATTCATAGGATGAAATATTTATATGATTAATTTTTACTAGAAAATAATACATTATTAAAAAATTTTAAGTATTTCTGTAAATTTCTTAAATTTTATATATAAAATATTATATTTAGCAAACATAGCATATTTTTTTTCACCTAACTCAACAGTTTTTTAAGTCTCTTTCTATCTATTTAAAGAAAGATTTATATAATAGCGTATTTGAGTAATTAAAAAATAAATTCTATTTCAATTGAGAGAATTCGTAAAAAATCGTATGTTAGAAGAAAAAAATGTTTTGAATATTTTTGCGTTTAGTCACTGAAAATATGGTAAAATATCAACTTAAATAGAATTAAATAACTTTGAGAACGTATTGAAAATCGAAACAATGAAATGTGTGCACTTTTTCAGTGTGCACTTTTTCAGAGATGCATTGGCTTTTCTTTTAGGTAGCTTTCTTTACAAAAAAGCTACCTATTGCAGCCGTTCGGAGGAAAGGGATTTCAAAAAATTTTGGTATATTTTCATCGATCATTACCCCCAGACCCCGAAACCACCCTCCGTTCAAAATTGATATATATATATATATATATATATATATATATATATATATATATATATATATATATATATATATATATATATATCTGACCTATGTCACACTGTAACTCCCGTAATTATGAACCGATTTCGATGTAATTCGGTGTGTAGATAGTACATACCAATGTCTCGACCGAGTTCGTTGGCCAGCTTCATCCGCCGTTTTGTTTCAAAATGGCGGCCATTTAAAATTTTTAAAAAATTTTAAAACTTGAAATGTGGTACCAAAAAATTAAAAATGGAAAAATATTTTTTTCTTATGTATTTGACCTTTATACAAAGATTCCGGAGCAGTTTTTGTTTCGTCTATATCTTGAAAAATGGCTGAGTTATAGCATTTTGAATTTCTAGCGTGGCTGACATTTTGAAACGTCCTGAATTTTGTCACGCGATAAAAGGCGTATTTATGAACCGATTTGGATGTAATTCAGTGTGTACATAGTACATACCAATCTCTCGACCGAGTTCGTTGGCCAGCTTCATCCGCCATTTTGTTTCAAAATGGCGGTCATTTAAATTTTTTAAAAAAATTTAAAATTTGAAATGTGGTACCAAAAAATTGAAAATGGAAAAATATTTTTTCTTATGTATTTGACGTTTATACAAAGATTTCGGAGCAGTTTTTGTTTCGTCTATATCTTGAAAAATGGCTGAGTTATAGCATTTTGAATTTCTAGCGTGGCTGACATTTTGAAACGTCCTGAATTTTGTCACGCGATAAAAGGCGTATTTATGAACCTATTTGGATGTAACTTCGTTTATACATAGTACATACCAATGTCTCGACCGGGTTCGTTGGCCAGCTTCACCCGCCATCTTGTTTAAAAATGGCGGCCATTTAAATTTTTAAGAAAAATTTAAATTTGAAATGTGGTACCGAAAATTGAAAATTGAAAAAATATTTTCTTCTTATGTGTTTGACCTTGATAAAAAGATTCGGGAGCAGTTTTTGTTTCGTCTATATCTTAAGAAATGGCTGAGTTATAGCATTTTGAATTTCTAGCGTGGCTGACATTTTGAAACGTCCTGATTTTTCTCACGTAATAACAGGCGTATTTATGAACCGACTTGGATGTACCTTGGTGTGTACATAGTACATACAAATATCTCGACCGAGTTCGTTGGCCAGCTTCATCCGCCATCTTGTTTCAAAATGGCGGCCATTTAAAAAAATTAAAAAATAAAAAAATTTAAATGAGATACCAAAAAATTGGAAAATGAAAAAGATTTTTTTTGTATGTGTTTGACCTTAATACAAAGATTCCGGAACAGTTTTTCTTTCTCTATATCTAAAAAAAAATGGCTGAGTAATAGCATTTTGAATTTCTCTTGTGGCTGACATTTTAAAACGACCTGATTTTTGTCACGCGATAACAGGCGTATTTATGAACCTATTTGGATGTAACTTGGTCTGTACATAGTACATACCAATGTCTCGACCGAGTTCGTTGGCCAGCTTCATTCGCCGTCTTGTTTCAAAAGGGTTGCCATTTTAAAAAAATTTAATTTAAAATTCAAAATGAGGTATTAAAAAATTGGAAAATGAAAAAGATTTTTTTTATGTGTTTGGTCTTGATACAAAGATTCCGGAGCAGTTTTTGTTTCTGAAAATTTGTTCTTTTGTTGATATCTTAAAAAATGGTTGATTTATAGCTCTTTGAATTTCTAGCATGGCTAACATTTTGAAATGATCTTGTATTTGTCACGCGATAACACGCGTATTCACCTATTTCGATGTAAGAAGGCATGTGGATAGTATACATCAACACCTCGACCAAGTTCGCTGGCCAGATTCATCAGCCATCTTGTTTCAAAATGGCGGCCATTAAATTAAAAAATATATATTTATTTAAAGTGAGGTGCAAAAAAATTAGAAATTGAAAAAGGTTTCTTTCTTAAGTATTTGAACTTGATATAAGGATTCAGGAGCATTTTTTGTTTGTCTTTACCTTAAAAATGGCTCAGATATAGCAGTTTCAATTTCTATTGTGGGTGACATTTTGAAAAATCTGATTTTTTGCATGCGACAGCACTCCTATATATTAACCGATTCCGATGTGAGTGAGCATGTGCACAGCAATTACTAAGGTCTCGACCAAGTTCACTGCTTAGCCTCATCCACCATGTTGTCTTAAAATGACAGGCACTTTAAGAAATTGCCGAATTTGGCAGCCAAATATAAGTTAATTTAAAGAAAAGCAGCTTGGATAAAGCTGACTAATTTCGCGAAATTCTCATTCATTATATTGATAAAAATTAGTATTGAATCTACTATATTCGGTTTCCACTAAATTGAGCTTCGTGTGTTTGCATGATATAAGTTGGCTTTTTTTAAATAAGGATTATGAAAGCTACCTCTTCCTCCCGGCACTGGCCGGAAGGACTTTTTTTTTTTTCTTTTGACCATCGGGCATTAGAAAATAAAATTTGTTGGCAAATGATATAAAGAGTTATGAAAACAAAACTTATGAAGATTTAGCTTGTTTTTAAAGAATTTATACATGTAAATGTAATTTATATATATTTATTTATTTATTGTTTTTGTATACAATGTACTTATGTTTGTATATAAAAATATGATGTCTTTTTTTTATTCAATAATTTATATAAATATTTAAAAATATTTATTTATATGGGACAGTGAATAGATTTCAAGAAATCGTGTTGTCAAATTTACCTATTTCTCCAAGACAATATTATCTATCTCGCCAAATTACCTATAACAGAAAAGTACTGAAATTTTCATTTATTTGAACGTCTGAATGACGAAGGTTTGTAAAATTTATTTTCTTTGTTCAAATCTTAAATATACTATATTGTTTTTTGAATGTTTAATATACAATATTGTAATTTAATAGTCTAAAACAGTAAATTAAAGTATTTTGACATATGCATTTCACCACAATATGTAAGAACGCTTGTCGAAGACATAAATGTATGAAAAATATTTTCAATATATCTTGAATGTAAAACATGTATATGTTTCTTAAAATTCCTTGTGCAAATATGCGGTAATTATGAATGTGTTTCCCTTTGTCATTAAATTTATCAACAAGATAGACTTTTCTTAGAAATCGGAAAGTAAATTTTGACATTGTTATGCAATAATACTTTGTAAACATAGTGTATTTTGAAAGTTAAAGAATGTGAATTGATGTAATATAAAATATTGAAATAACAATATTTTACGCATCATAAAATTTGAAGCGGTAGTAATGATACGTTTAACCGTTGTTCACGGAAAGGAAAGATTGATTGTAATTTAGCATTACCATTTTAGTCCTAACATTTTGATTCATAATACTCCACAAAACTACTGATATTTGGCACAATCTTAAAAGTAATTCTTAATTCACAGATAAATCATTTTATATATTCAGATAATGAAATACATTATAAAGTTAATAATCATTGTTTATTATTTCTCGAAGAATAATAGTGCATTTTAAAGAAACTATATAACCCTGGTCTACCCGGTTAAATATACATGATATAACAATATTGCGCAAAAAAAAGAAAAAAAAAATGAAAAATATTTTTAATTGAAAACTGTAATAGCTTTTTTTACATTTAGTATAAATTTTGAGATTTCCAACTACTCCAACAAAATATTTTTTATTATTGCCGCCATCTAATTAGTCGGCATCTTGAAGTTAATCTTTAAATTCTTCACAGCTTTTAGAAATCTTTCTAATTCTTATTATTGCAATGTTTAAGCGCGCAGTTAGATTACATATATGTTAAATTTATGTTTTATTTATTTTTTTGTGATATCCAAAATTTCTTTTTATTAACATATAAAATACAGTAAGTCTTCAAATGTGTCACTGACAGATTGTAGCAACACTGATCGGCGTACCTTTTCTCATATTACAAATGTTTTAAGAAAATTTGCATCAAGGATTGAAATATTGCAATAAAGACCTCATCACAGTTAACTGGTGTCTAATAGATGAGACATGTGGAACCTACGAGAGGGTGCAACATTCATATGTTACACGCTGCGATGTTTTCATTTCCTCAGCATTTCTAGTCTTTCGCCCAAAGTTTTCATTTTCGACCCAACATTGTTATACCAAAATTTCTTCTAGGTGTGTACTTTACCCTACCCTAAAGTTTGGCCCTTGAATTCGTGGACAAACGTCTATATTTTTTAATCAAATTAATAGAGTAACTTTCTTTTAATTTGTAGTAAATTTATATGTATATATTTCAAATATTTATAAAATTATAGTACAGAAAACAATTCTTTGAATATTGTCTGTACTTTTATGTTAACCTTGTGACAATGTTATATATACATACTCACACACACACACATATATATATACGTGTATGCATGTATATATATATGTGTGTGTGTGTGCATGTGTGCGTGTGTATGTACAACAATAGCGCCCGGCTAACTGAAAAGTACCGAATTTCTTGTAGTAACATGGTAAATAAATATTTTTTTATATGCACCAGCCCTTTAAGCTTTATAAAAAACTGTGTTACATATAACTACTTACAAGATTTTAATTTATTATTAACTCTAATAAACATACAAAGATAGAACATGAATTGTTGTTTAATATACTTTGTTTTATTATTATCAAATATTAGACTCCAAGCTAATAAAATATCTTTCAATTCTATCATTATGCTAATCTACATACAGAAATCTTTGTTTTAGAATATTTGTTCGTAAATTCAAAATCGAAAATGATAATTTAAACCATTTTTATGCAACAAATTTGACATTTATAACGATTCAGTTGTTTATTTAATGCTACTTAAAAATACACTCGTATAATAAAGTGTTAAAGCGTTCTTTTGAAAATGTATATTTGTTTCTAAGATACACTATCTTGCGATTTTAAATTAGAACATGATCTTTTCGGCAAAATTTGTTCAAATACTTGAGTAAAAATAATTTACTGTTTTAAAAAAGGGTTTTTTTAACAAAGGCTTTCTACCATAACAATTTTAAATGAGCTCCTTCGACAAATTATTTGTTCTATGTTCAGTGAAATTTCAAAGACATATCTAACTGTATTGAAGACGATTAGTGAAAAGTGTATCTTGTAATTATCTCCGAAGTTAATTATATTTTTATGTAGAAGTTTCATAAATGTTAAACGAAAGTACAAATGCAAGTGTAAAAGTATTACGTAAACAAATACAAATTGTGTTAGTTAGCATATGTTATTTGTAATTGAATAAAAACATTTATAAAGGAATTATTTAATTCAATTTGATTTTTAAATACACTCTATCATAATAATTTTTAAATAACGTCTTTGACAAATTGTTTATTCTATGTATAGTGAAATTTCAAATACACACCTAACTGTTGTTGAAGAAGATTCATAAAAAGTGTATTTCTTAATTACCCCCAAAATTAATTATTTCTTTATTTAGAAGTTTCTTAATCGTTTTTATGCAACAACTGTGACACTTTTAAGGATTTTGCATATGGTCCGGTAACAACAATTTATGAAAACCCAACCTAAAATTATTAAGCAGGATTTTATTCAGTAGGTCAGATTTGGATTAGATCATGCTCGAGTCCAGAAACAAGAAATAATCACAAACGAACTCTGGTCCAGTTCTTATAAAATTTGCATATACGATTCTATTGGAGATTTTAATCCGAATGCTACATGCAGCCAAAAAGAAAAAAATAAGAAATCAAAGGGCACATTAAAGTGTGTTAAAATCTGGCTGGAGCCATTCAGGAGCTTGAAGCAAACCCTGCCTACAGACATAGCAGCATATCCAATATGGTTACGTCGTGTTCCGGCAAAATCAGGTCACCGGACCCGCTGCATAATCTTTATAAATTAGTCACACCCTGCGATTTCACGAAGTAATCACACGTGACGTCACAGAAGAGCTTAAAAACGTCCGAAACGACTTTACAACGTCACGTGGCGTCACAATGACCGTTCAAATTTCGCAATTTGACGTCAGACTGCTGTAATGCTACAATTATATACATCATTTCTTAATTTATACACTGTTAAAAAAATTCTGTGAAATTACAGCGAATCTACTGGTAATCCCTTATTTTAAGTCTTATGTAAAATTACAGAGATTAGAAAAACAGAGATTGTGTTAAATAAAAGAGAAGTTATTCGGTAAATTTACAGTAAATTAACATCGTTAAAAATACACAAGACTCTGTAAACCAATTTATTTTTAATGAAAACAATTTAACATTGTTTTTGAAATTAGTGAATTTTAGAACTTCAAAGTATTAGAATTTTTTTCGAGTAAATTTGAACTGCTGTACCATTTAAATTTTTAAACAATTTGTTTCTTGCCGGTGTGGGGTTTGTACCCGAGACCTCTGGACAGCAGAAAAACACCTTACTCAGGGCGCCATGGGAGCTGTTGCTGTTGTGTACAAAGCATGTCTTTTATAATGAAGCGGGAAAAATCTATTGTATTTGTGCTTTTCAAATATTTCACTTCAAATATATTCGTTAGAAATTTTCTTTAAAAAGTTTATTTTAATTCAGTTTGAACCAATGCATAATACCTATTATTTTTTAAATCAAATTTACTTTTTTTAATCCTTTATTCACGGAATTATTTTTCAAGAAATTGCTTCTTCTCAATAATTATCTTCTTTAATATCTGAAGATATACTGGATTTTTAAGTAATAATAATGTGAAATGTAGGTATATTTTTCATTAAAACTGGTTAAATATATCTGTAGTTATAACTTCTTAGTAAACTATTTACAAAAATATTCAGATTAATTAACCCAAAATACTTATATGGTTATATCACAATTCTTATAAAAGCAATGTATTTAAATGTATTAGGATCCTCTCTGTAAATGGAAAGGCTTTTTGCAGTTGAAAATGTTTCATGTAACTTTTTTTCAAGAAAAATTATAACGATGAATATGATTAAGAAAATTACCACTTTATGAAAATATTTAACTTCGACTATTTCTCTACTCTATCTAAATTTGACTGAAAGACAGGGAATTTCCTACAGGGAATTAGATACAAGGTAAGGGAAATGTCTGTAAAACGATGACCGATAAATGCATTTAACCGAGAACCAGTGTAAATTTTCAGAGAGTCTTGACCGAGAAACTCAATCGAATGCCTTTAACCGTGAACTGGTGTAAATTTACAGAGAGTCTTGACCAAGAAACTCAATCGAATGCATTTATCCAAGAAGTAGCGTAAATTTAGAGAGAGTCTTGACCAAGAAACTCAGTTGAATGCATTTAACCGAGAACTAGTGTAATTTTACATAGTGTCTCGTTTTTTTCTGTGTTTTTACAGAAATTTTCAACAGTGTATGTCTACATACATTATATGTTCCTATGGAAAATACACTTTTGTTTAACTGATATTCTTAGGAACATCTTATAACGTACATTCATACTTAAGTAAAATATATATATATATATATATACATGAATATATGCTAATAAAATACATGAAATTATTCTTTTAACAAATTATAGTATTCTTGACGAATGAAGAAACGTCAGTAATCCAGAGTCTATTTAATTATTAATTAGTTTATTGGCAGGATAAAAAAATGTTCTAAAGTACTATTTATAGATTAACAAAACAGAGAAATAATTTATTTCACAATACAGCATGCGGATGTTATTAAATATAACTATATTTTAATTATATTTAGTATAAGAATAAGAATTGAAATGAAAAATAAAGATACATCATGTTTTGAGTTAAACTTATGAAACACTTCCTGACCTTTAACGGAATTTCATATTCAGATACGATGAAAGGAAAGAAATGTATAAAGTTGTTAAAAATCCAACTTTGGAGTTAACATTGAGAGCTTGTAAGGAATTAGATTTTAAATTGAAGCCCATTATGAGATCTAATGTAGGTTTTATACAAAAAAAAAAAAAAAAAAAAAAAAAAAAAAAAAAAAAAAAAAAAAAAATTGTATACCACAATAAAGCAAAACAGTCGAAAATAAAGCTGCATCAACTTAGGTCTACAGACTGTAATGTATATGTTCTGTTCAGTACAGTCCTGTATATGATCTATATATTTTATACATAGTGAGAACGCTAAATTTTAATTCACCTATGAAAGACACAACAAATATAAAATCGAACTTCCGAAAATTACTATGTCCAGGTGTAATTGTATACATATTTTTTGCAATAATATGAAACAAAATATATTTATGCTCTGTAAAAATTCCTCAGTATATTGATAAAAACTTTCAACTGTAAAACTCAGAACCCAGTTCTTTTCTAGGAAACTGGTATTCCGAAAACTTTTTAGGTAACTTGAACAAAAATTCATGTAACAGATTCACGTTTGCACTGTAAAAAAAAATCTCTAATGTTATTAACAATTTTCTAGGAAACTGAGATGCTTAGAGCATTTTATGTAACTTCAAGAAAACTAATTCATTTAACTATCCCGGTTACAGATAGAATTTTAGTAAGCATGCTGATTCCAGTAGAATTAAAAAAAATGGTTTTGTATATTTATATCTTTTTCATTTACAGTCTACATATAAAACTTTAATAAGCTTACAGTGTAGTAACAGGTATCTGTAGCTTTTACAAAAACTAGTTTTGTAGATTTACATCCTTTTTTTTTTCTTCTTTTTTACAGTTTTACAGTGTACTTTAAGCAAGTAATGTTTGTATAAATAATATTTACAATTTCTTTTCCGTTCCCTGTGTATTTTCTAAAAATTTTATACACACTAGGTAATGTTCTTAAATTTACTTAATCTTGGAAATGCATTCCACAGCTATTTCAAAAGGTATTGCACGAGAAATGTATATTTTAAGCGATATAACTTGTGAATAAATATAAATGAGCTTTAAATATGCTCATGATATTCATTTGAAATTATGTTGTACTGCATAACAAAAACGTAGTTCAATTTCGACACGTTTTAGGAAACAATTTTTCCTCGTAGACCATAAATTAAGGGGTCTCAGGACTCTTAAAATTGGAAAAAATGAAAAAAGGACCATTTTCAACATTTAATATCTTAAAATGTATTTGATATTAAGACACAATTTTAAATGGGAGTGAAAGGTACAAGTATGTTCTTTCATTTCAAATATTTGAAAAATTGCAAGATGAAGAATTAGCATTTACATGGGGCTCTTAACTGTCAGGCATTTGACGAGCAGAAAATCGGCATAACAGCTTATGCGCACGATTACAAAATACATTTTGCAACTAGAATGAAAATTTTGGTGCCTACTTATACCTCAGATTATAATAATTACACTGAACGTAAATAAATTTGTATTTAAATCATTTTTATATTTTCAATACAAAGTTGTATTTAGCTAATGCAAAATTTAGAAAATTTCAACAATATAAACCCCTAAAAAAATATTTTCTTTTTACAATAAAAAGGAAATTTTAGGTTCAGTTTATACAGATTAACATGCAACATATGTTTTGAAAATTTCACGAAAAAATATTCAGAAGTTTTTGAGATATCGTGCGCGTTATGCCCAAAAACGTCATTTGGAGAAAAATAACTTCAAAGCTTTGGAAACACCGCTTCAGCTATTGAACGAGTATAATTCTAAATGCCATAACTTCTGTTCTAATGGGAATTTCAAGATAACAATTACATCAAAATGTTCAGAAAACACAGAAGCTTAACATCTAGAAAAATTAATATTTCGAAAATTTTAAAGCTTTAAGAGTCCTGAGACCCCTTAAGAAATCATTTTGTATGTTTCTGTAAATGAACTACTAATGCTACAAATTCTATTTTAAGACTTCACTGTGATACAGTAAACGTGAATAAAATATAATGATCATGTGAATATCCAAGAACATCACAAGAATTTTGACAGACGGCAGGCAGTAGAAAAACAGACAATTCGATGGCATAATTTTTTGTGTTGTAAAGTGTTAAAAATAACACACCATGCATGTTAATTACTATTTTGTCATAGAGAAAAGAAAATATAGACATTGTATTGATAACTATGTTTTATTGAACTTTCTAGAAAATATTTGCTGTCTACCCTTCCCACCGGCATTTGGAATGGATTTAATACCTATCCATCGCTCCCGTAGGGAATAGCGTACGAAAGAGACTCTTGTAGGTATATCCCCTTGGTGGAAATGATTTTACTCAACATAATATTCAATTTACCTTGTTTAATTTAAGAAGAAAACATGCGTTAGCTATGTCATCAGCAGTTGATTCTAACGTAAAACCTCCCACTAGCAGGGAAATGAATAGAAACTCGAATACAGGGAGATCAACCCTGGTCGTTTCAATATAATTCAATCTTTCGTAATATTTGTAAATCAGAGTCTGTGATCTCTTAACGGCAGTTAGCGAGCGTAGCGCGTAAGGGGCAGTGCAGACAAGTATTTAAATATATATATCATTTTGTTTAAAATTACATTAAAACTTATGAACTTATTTTGATAAATATTTGTTGTGTAATCTTATTATGTTATTTTTTGACATTTCATTGATTTGTTAATGCATGGTCTTTTTAAGTTAAAATGTGTTTTCTTAGAAAAAATATATTTTTATATCTCTTAAATTATATGTTCTTTGTGAAGATTTAAAAAAAAAAAGTTTTAAAGGCAGTGTAAATGTGATGTATAAAGGCAGTGTGTGTGAGAGAGAGAATAAAATGCACTTTTTTATGCGGTAAAACTCAGAAATCTCACTTCAACATTTTACACATTACATAATATTTTGTTTACCTGATCGAAGTCTTATGAGCTTAACATAAGTGTGATTGATGATCTTCTATCAAATCTATGACGCATATACACTTTTATGAAAAAATAACACGCTGGATATCTCGAAATTTCATTCGGTAATTCTTTTGGGCCATAAATCTTTTGAGACTGCAACAAGAAAAATTTAATCTGGCTACATATTTGCTTTTTTTATGTAAGTTAAAAAATGCTATTGCTTACCAAGAAAACCCGTAATAGACTTTCTCATATATCTTTAGTCATATTTAGGAATAAATGAAAACAAAAATCATCTACATTGCAATAAATATTTTTTTTATACTTGGAAATTGCATGATATATATAAAATAAATAATTATTAAAAGGGCACCCGTTAATTCAAATTAAGAAATGCCATATTTGCACCTTAAATTAAAATAAAATTTAACGTTTTTAATATACACAAGAAATATCTTTTACTTATTTTCAAATAAATTTATTTTTAATATCTGTTGACATCATATGCGTCAGCATTTTGGCATCGGAAGAACTAGAATTATACGAGCTAGAATTATGCTAGAATTATACGAGGTATTTTAAAATTTCTAACAAATTGTTAGGAAACTCGTCTCTAAAATATTTTAATTATTTACTTAAATTATAACTCCTCCCATATCATCTTTTGCGCTAGAATTGAAATTTAATTTGTTCGTAGAGAAGTATTTTTATATTTCATTTAACCAAATGTGACATAATTAAAAACATGAATATAGTATAAATTACATTTACCTGAATAATTTCAAAACTTGATTTAATTATACTGAAAATTTGTATATCAAGATTTTTCATAAATTGCATTTGAATTGAGTGTGAAGCGTTAATTTCATTAAAATATATATTTAATTGTATTTTTCCCTTTGAAACAACTAATTTAAAAACGTCAAAAACACACGCAGTTATTAAACCGACGTATGGAGGGTGAATAACCTTCTGATGAGTACGTTACTTCGTACTAGAACTTTGATGGGACGAATAAATAAGTTTTTCCCCCGCCAAAAATTTAATATCTGTTTTTAGGAATGTGACTTTAATTACGGAAAACAATTGCGTATGGAAGTAATACTTGAAACCGAATTTTATATTATACTAGCAGGCTATGCCCGCTGCGCTGGTCAATATTTCCAAATGAATCTTGGATTAAACTAAATGGTGAATTTGAACTTGTATTTTAAACAATATGGATCTTCAGCTTGACCTTGCACATTACTGAAAACGATGCGAACGCCATTGCGATTTAATGTTATCTTAAGCTTTGGACAAAATTTAGCAATTAAGAAGTAATTGTTTTAGTTGATTATAAACAGCGCACTTATGGTCGGGTAATGAGACCGTTATGACAACAGGAATTAATACCTCTGTAACTAATCAACATATAATGAAATTGTATATACTAACACCATTCCTAAAAGTCATGCAACAGGGCCACTTGTAACAAAATATGTTCTGTAGATTTTTTTAAAAAGGCTAAACTTTCATAATCAGGTTCACTTAATTTTTGAACTTTTACTGTTGCTCTATAACTAAGTACCCTTGAACAATATGTATACACTAAAACCTTTCCAAAATTATTACCTAACTAATTGTGGTATATCCTACGAAAGTATTATAAACAATCGGAATGAAATACAAATTTTCGTTGTAAATATATAGTAGATGATGATGATGCGATTTTGTGTAATAGAATTCATAGTAAAGTTTTCGCTTCAAACAAAAACGATGCTTTCAACATTAAAGCTAATACACCAATATGTGAAGTATCCGATTACGGAAGTTTAACTTGAATTCTCATGAGCAACTACTCAAAGAAAAGTGAATATGTGGCTTTTGTTATACGTTTATGTCAGCCGGGAGCAGGTAATAAATCAATAAAGATTGTTTTCATAGCATATTCTTATTTTATTATTTTCATTTAAAACACAAACCTTTCACTCATTTAATTTAAAATGCATGCCTTATACTAATTTCATTTAGAAAACTGAAAAGATAAACAATAACAGGAAATAATGCCATAATTAAAAGCAAAAAAATATTTTTAATTTACATACGCAAAATTTAACTACTGCTACTGGGAATTTTAAAAATGCTATCAGCGAGATGTGCGCACGGTTGTTATAAATGTACCCATTTTTTCTTCTTATCGAGGAGCAATTTATAAATCGCACAATATTATTCCAATTCCAATTTCTTTCATTGAGGAACCTATGACCGGAAAAAATGGAAAAAGACTCTTGTAGATTCTTCGGATGACGGCATCTGGCGCCATAAACCGAGTTTATATATATGAAAATAATATTTAAGTCGTTACAAACATTGCTTTCATACTTAAATATTTTCATTGGTACTACTTGTTATCCCGTCGACCCATTTCGCCAAATTATAGAAATCGCCAAACCATTCGCCAAATTATATAAATTGACATAATCTTTATTTTAAATAACGAAATAACAAATAAATTAGTATAACATTAATAAAAATACAAATAAAACGTCGAAATTAAAATCACTTGATGACGTAAACACGTGTAGTTTGTTTAAATTCGAGTGAATTGGACATTTACGATCAACCATTATTGGCATTTAATCTTATAGTTTGACGATAGATTTTTGGTCGACGGAATATCTAAGTAGTACCTTTTCCATTTTTGTTTTATAACGCTAAATTCTCAGTAATTTTTCCCCTTTTATTTTACATAAAATCACTATTTTTAAAAAAATTGAGATGCTTGCATTTTATTTCAAACTCATAGAGCCGTTTTTATTTTTTAGCCAAAAGGGTTGATTTGAATTTTTTCCGTTGCTAGAGTAACGGATGTAATGATAGATATTTTGAGGTTTAGATGCCAAAGACACCGCCAAATTAGAAAAATATGAAATGTGTCATGAACTGTTGGACTTATAAAAATTTATTTGGTAGCATTCGATTCAGCATACAAAACTACACATTAAAATATGCTATCATTTGACGCATAATTTTGATATTCGATTTTTTTCCTCTCCCCGTGCAAAATCCATTAGGGGTGACACTTTAGAAAATCCTTTCTTAGCAGAAGTTTATGTCATAAGAAGTATTTTTACCACGATTTTCAAGATTTTAGGTTCAGTAGTTTGCGCTGCGCGTTAATTAGTCCCCTAATCCAGGCTTTATTTTATATACTATATTAGATATGCGATTTTGCGGTGAATCGATGATCGAAAATTAGTCCAATGTCATTTGAAATATTACATAACAGAGGAGAAAGTACGAAGAAAGACGAAGAAGAAATGACGAATTACAAAAGACTTGTAATTTTTTTTTTCAAAATGTTGAATTTTTCCATAGTAATAACGTATTAACACATAAATTTCCTTAAAAATTATCTTTATTTCCTAGATTTCGAATCTGTGAATTTTCCTATAAATGAAATTGGCGAAATGACTTGAGAAAATAGATAATATTTGCTTAAATAAAATGGGTAATATTCGTTGATCTGAGTTCGAGTTTATAAATATCACATGCTTTCGGAATTACGGCGAAAAACATTTTAAAAAGTATGAAATTATTTTACAATATGTATGTGTGGCAGAAATTCACACTAAAATTTAAGTATTCAATTCCATTTTTAAAATATTAACTGATATCTATATAAGTTACAATTGAATATGATAATGTACTCAAAAAATGATCTCTTTCACCTAAAAAAACTCTATTTGTGAGAACATCCTCAAGCTAATGTCACGCTTATGCATTTTTGGCTTAAAATCACATTGTTTGGCGACAAAAGAAAAATAAAAAATTGTAAAGAAACAAATAGTAATTACACATGTGACTCACAATTACATCTGCTAGTTTCTTCTATAAGTCACGTGATGGGACAATTAGATATTAAAAAAAAAAAGAAAAGAACAGAACAGAAAGAAAATGTCGTTAAAATTTCATCTAATCAAATTTTCAGATTCGTTTCCATATCTAACGCAAGCGATAAAGAGCCAAATATTGCGTATCAAGTGTAATATTTCTTATTAAATTAATTTTTAAGCATTACAAATATTTCTTTCAGGTTTTGATTAAATGTTTCCGTTTTTTAATATTATCACTCATTAAAACGGATTTTCTTCTTCTTTTTTCTTTTTTTTTTCATTTAAATAAAATTGGTAACAGTTTTTCTTTTATTTTTCGAGGTTTAATAGCCGTTTCAATTTTTTTTTTTATCAACGATGAACTTCGCCAAGAAATAAAATGGTAACCTTATCGTCCAAAATAACAGAACTTTCCGTCATACTTCTATAACTAATCTAGGTAGAATGATGTGTTATAGCTTAAAACCTTCCCTGGAACGATACCTATCTAACGGTATAAGTTCCGTAAAAATCCATGCAGAAGAACTCGAAATCTAGGCGTTCGGAACGAAATTTCCGTTTGGATTTTATATATATAATAATAGATAATAGAATAGATAATAAATTGTATATATATATATAATAGAATAGATAATAGATTATGTGTTATGAATTATCTCAAAGTTTGAAACAGATCGCATTGTTACATTTCCTAATTTTAACAATATCGCGTTATGTTAGTTCCACATTCCACCACCAGGGAGCGCACTCTATTCTCAACGAAAGCGTATCTGAACGAAACTCCTTCATGCAACCTTTCCGTAGATACATGAATTGGGAGGGTGGCGGTCTTAACCAATAATTTAAGATAATTGCTGAAATTACTACGAAAAATATTTTAAAGGGGCCCTACGCGGGCCCCTAATAGAGTTAGAGGGAATCGGAAGACGGCAAAATAATCGCGGGGAAAAGTTTGCTTGGGTGCTTCGGAGCTACTTTTGGCGCGAGATCTAAGCTCTACGACCAATAGGAGCCCAGATATTTAAGGAAATATGAAGTAACAAAGTCCAAAATAATAGAATTTTCCGTACCAATTCTATAACCAATCTAAGTAGAATGATGTGTTATAGCTTAAAACCTTCCCTGGAACGATACCTATCTAACGGTATAAGTTCCGTAAAAATCCATGCGGTAGAACTCGAAATCTCGGCGTTCGGAACGAAATTTCCGTTTGTATTATCTATTTATATAAAATCCAAGTCTCTGTGTGTCCCTCACGATTCCGGTAGGGCCGCCTCATTGAAATGAGTAATTGTTGAAAAAAACTAATGCAGGGTTACCACAGTAGCGCCAAATGTTAGCCAACTTGGTGATAGCTGGGTAATTTGGCGAAATTCCCATTTAAAACCATTAATCTTTCATAAAGGAGGTCACCGAAATTTAATTTAAACTCCGCTCTTTTAAGATATTTTTCAAAATCTATGAGTGAGAATTTAAAGTACATCTTTACATCTTCCTCCCGATGCTACTAATAAAATAACCGCCAATAGACGACGCTGTACTGTGTGAGCTCCTAACTGCGCAATTTTAATGTGCTTTAGGTACTTTTCCAGTATAGGTGCCTTGGCGAAAAAGGAAATTTGGCAACATATTTTCCGGGAACCGATCCACTGTTTCATTTTATATACACACGCATTTTTTTAAAAATATTTATACGATTTATTTAATATAAAAAAGACGTTTCTCTAATTTTATAAAGAAACAGATGTGATTTGTACATAAAAACATCAATAATATACATATAAAATAAACATATAAAACAAACAAAAACGCTCATCAAGTTTGTTTTTATAGCTGATTATATGATTTGACAAGAAATCTCGATATTTTTCCGTTATACGGACACCATGCCAAAATGTATGCTAATGCGCCAATTATTTCAAAATGCTAAAAGATATTTTTAATTTTATGCCAGCAGTTTAATATGAGTTTTATTTTATTGCTTTATTTTGTAACAGTTATTTGTTCACTTATTTTAAGTATATAATTGTGATTTAATGAAATAGTTCGCAAAAGTCTGGAATTTTCAAATGTTATATTTTTTAAATCCTCACTTTAGTATCGACAATGTTTTTTCTTTTATTTTTCAAATGCTTCAATTCACGTGATTTTCATTTTGCGCCATCTATTACGCTTGGCGACAAAGGTATCCGTATAACGGAAACGAACCCAAATCTTACTTTCTGATGCCAAAATTACACCAAGCTTTTTAAAAAAAAAACGCCAAAGCTCCTACAGTGGAAAAGTAACAAACTGTCTATTATTTTGCGCTATCTGTGTTATAGTTTGTACTATATGTAAGTGGTGTGGAGCGAAGAGTTTAAAAATTAAATATTAAAGTTTCGGCACAGATGTCATATAATACACGCGTCGAATATTGGCGCGATTTTTTTTCTGACGCCAATATCATATACACAACGGTTATTTAACTGGCGGCAAAGTGTCGTTATTTTGCTTGATATGGTAACCCGGATGTTGTTGTTTATGCTGTTGATGTTTTCGCCAAATTGGCGTATATGACAATTGTGCCAAAGTTTCTATAAAGCAATATAAGACTAAAAAATTAAGAATAAAATAAATGCAAAATAAGACTAAAGAAGAAAGAAAAATCATGGGTACAGATGTCATATTCGCCCCATATTGGCGCGATTATTTTCGGTTGCCAATTTGGCGAAAACATCAACAGCATAAACAACATAATCCGGGTTACCACATCAAGCAAAATAACCACACTTTGGCGCAAGTTAAGTACCTGTTGCCTATATGATATTGGCGACAGAAAAAAATCGCGCCAATATGGGGCGAATATGACATCTGTTCCAAATCATGCTTTAAGCATAGAATATGCAGCACTTTCCAACACATCCTGAATGCTTTAACAAAACTTCATTATTTGGGGAAATAAGATAACTAAGTAAACATTTTAGAAGACGCATAAAATTTTTTTTAAATTGATTTCAGCAATTACCGTCCATAGCCAATAGTATCGTTATTACATGACACTATTTAGCCAAAATTTAATTTAAACTACTCTTAAAACTACCGAAATCACATTTCCAGATATTATCATCCATAGACGGTTATGTATCCAATTCTTTGCGTGACCCTGTATATCATTTTATCTATATTCTACAGACATTTCTTAGTAAACTAAATGCAGTTTAGCGTAAAAACGCATAACTCTTTTAAAAACCACCTTTAAGCAATTTACTCTCATACTCAGTAACCCTTACGAATTCTTTTGTGTAGCCTTGCATATGAACTGTAGCATTTATACACACAGTATAGTATGCATAAATGTAGTGAAACATAAAAGCGCATATCATAATTAAAAATTCATTTCTAGCAATCATTGCTTATGTACAATACTTCGGAGAAAAGTTGCTTGGCGAGAAAGAAGTTTGTCAACGTATTTTCTGACAACATATTTACTGCTTCATACTCACAAGCAATTTTTTCCATATGTATGCATTTTATTTAGGTAGTTGTTAGCTATCCCGTCGACCAGTTTCGCCAAATTATATAGATCGCCAAACCACTCGCCAAATTATACAAATTGACATAATTTTTATTTTAAACAACGAAAGATCAATTAAATTAGCAAAACATTAATAAAAATACAAATATAACTTCGAATTAAAAATCACTTGATGACGTAAGAAACACATGATCATGTTTAATGTCAACCATTATTGGCATTTAATATTACAATTTGGCGACAGTAATTTGGTCGACGGGATAACTAACAAGTACCTTTATTTAATGTAAAAAAAGTTATTTACCCATTTTTTATAATAAACAGAAGTAATTTTGGCACAGATGTCATATTCGCCCCATATTGGCGCGATTTTTTCCGACGCCAATTTGGCGAAAACATCAGCAGCGTAAACAACAACATCCGGGTTACAATATCAAGCAAAATAACGACACTTTGGTGAGAGTTAAGTACCGGTGTGTATATGACATTGGCGTCAGAAAAAAATCGTGCCAATATGGGGCGAATATGACATCTGTGCCGTAATTTTTGCACAGATGTCATATACGCATCGGGGTTGGCGTGATTTTTCTCTGACACCAATTTGGCAGAAATCTCGCTTTCGAATACCAGTTACTTATACATTTTTAAACTATTTGCTATCATTTTGAAAAGGAAATAACTATGGTACAGATGTCATATTCGTCCCATATTGGCGCGATTTTTTTCTGTCGCCAATATCATATAGGCAACGGGTACTTAACTTACGCTAAATGGCTTGATGTGGTAACCCGGATTATGTTGTTTATGCTGTTGATGTTTTCGCCAAATTGGCAACCGAAAAAAATCGCGCCAATATGGGGCGAATATGACATCTGTTCCATAACTATAAATAAATAAAAGTTTGAATACTAGCTATAGAACAAAACAGTTTATATAATTAAAAACAGAAAATAAAAGCAAATAGACAATTTATTAATAAATAAAAAACAATAGCCTGATTACCATAGCAGGCAAAATAACACCATTCTGGCGCCAGATAGGTATCTCGGTACATATCTGAAATCTGTGCCGTAATTTGTATATATATATAAAAAAATATTATATATATTTAGAAACGATTTTTTATGTATATAAATGCATATATAAACGAAAATAAAAGTTCATTAGATTTGTTTTCATAGCTGCTTATATTTTTTGGCAACATATCTCACTTTCTGATGCCCGAATTGCGCCAAGATTTTTTTTAAACATGCGCTATAATGGAAAAGTACCTAAATAAATAATTAACAGAAATAACCAATTACACAAACTAAAACTTTTTATTTCGAGATCAAAGCATTGTTTTTAATTTCAATTAAAAATACATATATCCTTGGCTAACTTTAGTTGAAATTAGGTTCACAGCTTAATATCTCATTCCATAAACCTAAACAAACACAAGTGATTCATTCATCGTGAAACTTAAAAAAAATTTAAATCATTGAGGTAATCATTCACAAAGTAAGTTCTCCAACAATCAATGGACAATATTCTAATGACATCATAGTAGGTAAAATGGTGACGGTATCGATTGTTTATGGTTTGAAATCACAAAGGTTTAATTTTGCAATGTCTCTTAGTTACATTATTTTATTGTCATATTTATGAGATCAGAACAAAAGCATATTTTTTCATTGTTTAGTTATTAAAGACAGAAAAAAATTATAAATGCATGATTTGAAAAATTTAAATAATTTTCTTTCTTAATACTAAAAAATAACATCGGGAAGTAACAGCGGGTTTAAGTTAAATAAGTTTAACTGTTTAATTCTGTTGTAATGTTCCAAATAACTCTATTTATTAGATTTCAGTAAACAACATCAGAGCCCGATTAAACTTTGAAGTTAGCGGAATTACAATGTCATTTCAGGACTTTTCTTTTGGAGAAGCTTTTCTAAATTTCATATATACATGGAAACTCTTCAGTGTTAGAAATATTATTCTTAGGACTGACATAACATGAGAACGGCCTGCAATTTTGCACAAGTTTTTGAAAACTAATTTATATCAGAAATTTTGCTAAAAACTGGTTACTTTTTTGTTATAGCGGCCCACACTATTAGGATTATGACAAGTTGTAGCCAATTTCGCCAACGTCGTAACCAAGATCGTGAAGCACACACATATAATACCATATAATACCACTTCATGAAATCGTATACGATAATTTAATAGTTTTTACCTTACTTCAAGTGTAAAATTTATTTATTTTTAAGGTTTAACAATCTAAATTGTCCAATATATGAATTTAAAAAAATGTAAACAAAGATTGAATAGACATGACCGCAAAAAGCCTCAAACCTGCATAACACTTGGAACCAAACTGTGCAGATTAGTGGTCTTCTACTGTACACAGTTTTTCATAAATGTGTTTTGTTCTTTAAATGTGTTATTTTCATCTATCACTGTGGAACAAGCGAGAAAACTCATATTCTTGCACATGAGTTGTATATATCTTTATATCTAAATTTCCGTCATTTTTGACGGGCTACCTTTCTAGTATATATATAATAGATGTCATTAGTATTAAATGAAGAATATCAAACAGGAACTTATTATTTATTAATCCGTGGAATATTCTCTAAGTATTGTCTTTAAACTATTCAATTTGAATGGTAAAAGTGAAAAATACGCTACATAAAAATAACATGTATATAAACGACATCGTCAACTTTGTCTTTGTAAAAGTAGGATTGAAAATAAAGGGTAGAGTTTTGAATTTGGAAATGATATTTATCAGGAGAATATTCACGTAACACAATGAAAAACATTAATTACCATGCCAAATATAAAAAATAATATGCAGGCTAATGAAATTCCAAAAACGGTCATATAATATTACTTGTACGTTCAAGTAATATTACATGTCCTAATACTAAATAATTTAATACAAATAGTTGCTTTAGTACTAAAATTCATTTACGATGAAAAAGGAACTATTTTCTTAAGAGCCGTTTTATTTATATAGGTTTGGTTGCTGTATATATTTTTTTTATTTATATAGGTTTTGGTTATATTGGTTTTATCTTTGTCGACACTTGAAATACAATACCAACAGAAGTTAGTAAGTGTGATCGCATATCACACAGAGAGTTTTGTTTAATATCTTTTACCAAATATTATGAAATACGTATTATGTGTTTTAAACTACTCCGAAGTTTAAATGCGATTTATTCTTTAGTTTTCATAATTTTAACGAATTCCCGTCAATTCTCTGTGCGAAAAAGTTTCTTTTTTGTAAGACTAATTATCGATTTTTTCATAAATCGGTTGTGATTCGACTTTTTTTTAATTTCGATTTTATAATTCAGCATACGAAATAACATCCGGATGCGAAAGAACCAAATTTGTAAAACCAATAGTTAAATTTTCACTGCGATTATCAAATCTTAGTTTAAAAATTAATCACTTTTTCTATCCGTGTCACGCGACCTACAATGCGAAAAATGCAATTCTGAAATTAATTTCCAAAAAAATTAAATTTCTTCGCTTCCGATTGTCGAAATTAAAAAATAAAGACATTCTGAAAGACAATGAAATTTTAGGTGAGATGGCGTAACATCTGTTGCGTCACAAAGGACAGATAATAAAAGATTTTTTTTCTCGAATTTTAACGAAATTTCGAGTTTTTTGGTACGAACAAGATAATTTTTATAATTTCTGAAAGCTAATTTTTTTCACTACTTGTGGTACTAATTCCGAATTTCTGGGATGCGCAGAAAGAAATTGGTAGTCCTTATGTTCGGTTAAAATGATACCTGTTTTTAATCGGTGGAAGAGATCGTTTTCGGAATTCGATAAAAAAAGCTATGCTTTTGTTGCATTATGGATACCTTTCCGATATTGTAATTAGGGGGAGGGGGTTCATTAATAACGTCCATTAATTACGACATTTTCAAAATTTTATGATTTGTCGTTTGATGTAAGGTGTTCAGCTATAGGTATGCAAAATTTCAAGTCTCCAAAATACATATAGTTTCTGAGAACTGACTCTGCGACAGACGGATTGACAGACAGATAGAGGAGTGAGACGAGTAGGGTTTCGTCAGATGAAGGAAACCCTAAAAATGAACAAATTACAGTGCGGTCATTACAGAATGTTTACACCATGCTTAAGTACCACGCTATATATAGAAAAATAGATGCTGTCGTGTCTTCAATATAATTATGTAGGAAAGAGTGATAAATTTGGAAAAATCCCCAATGTAGAAATGGCAAATTCAGGGACTTGATGGAAATACTTATTGTTTGATGTAGTTTTCGAAAAATCTCATGTACAATGCACTCCCGGGAAATTAGCATTAAAAATACAGAAAAGGGATTCTTTATAGACAAGTAAATAAGGTATATTCAATATATTTTACTTAACTCATTGTTATCCCAGAGTTTGTTTTCTCGAAAAAAAGAAATGAATTGTTTATCTCAAGAAAAATCCAGAAAGAAAATATACCAGTCAAAGTTTTTTACAGGAAGGTTTTGGGAACGTATATTTTTACTCACTTTCAAATGAAAAGTACAAATTAGAACAATATTTCAACGACTTATGTCCTTTTAAGACATTAATCTCCTAACCAACAAATAAGAAGATGAACAAAAACAGATATATTTTGATAACAACTAGTAGAGTAAATATGAAAAGAGCATTCAAGCCACTCGTTTAATATAATTTCAAAGGACAAATATAAAATAAAACAAGATTCCAATGACATATTTAATTTAAACACACTAATTTCCTACTGAACAAAGAAGAAGTAGAACCAGAATATTTTATATTTTGATTTTAAAAAAATGTGAAAAGGGCATTCAAGCCACACGTTTACTGTTTCGTAATATGTCTCTTGTAGTTGTATATTGTTTATTGTTTCAGGAAATTATGTTTACTATTTGTTATATGTTTTACCTTTTTAAAAGATTTATGGAAAAGTATTTTATTAACTTTGTAAAGATAGAATTTAAAATATTATATATATATATATATATATATATATTAATTTTAAATAACGAAATCTGATTTTTCTCAGCTTTTGTTAATGTTTATTATGGATTTTATGAACTCATTGTTTAATATAAACTATGAATGTAAACATTTGTTAAAAATCAAATTCGATACAGAATATTTATATTTCATAATTACTATATATATATATATATTCAACGCAAACACTTATGTCTTAAAAGGGATGCAAAATAAATGCTGAATTAAATTATAAATAATTAACATATACCTTAAATACATTGAAAAAAAAAACAATTTTACATGGAAGTAGTCAATATTTTACAACAAATTTCAAGTATACAAATGTTTTATTATAAGAATGAAAATTCAAAACTTTTAATATAATACGAAATATTATAGCACCTTTTACTCATTAAGATAATCATTCGTTGCAATATTGGGCATGAGAAAACCGAACAAATGTCTTTGAGCTAATTATGATAATGCAGGAATCCATCTGCTTGATGAGATTAAGATTGTGTAACATTACTAGTTCAAAAAGAATTAAGTTGACTTCTAGAATGTTTCATATCATTACGCATCGATGTTTAGTCTATTAATTACAGTTTGTTTTATGGATAAGGTTTTTTTTTCTGATTGCTATGAGAAATTATTAATTTTTCAGATACTGTGTGTTGAACTATTTTGTTTTTTAATATAAAAACTGCAGGATTGTATAACCCTTAGTATTGCAAGTATTTCCAATAATAAAATGCTAAACTGCTTTATAACTGAATAAAAACGAATCTAAAATGTAAATTCATTCGTGACATTGCATATTTTGCAAAAAATAAATCTCATATTAAAAATGTTTTAAAATATATATATTCTATATTTTATATGGAAACATGTGTATAATGTTATTTAAATAATGAGTCTTTTATCTACACTTATAATTTAAGTTTTAACAAAGGTACATTTGTGGTAAAAAGTAAACACCCCTAATAACTCTGCAACTAATTATAATGGGAGAAAATTACTGGTACCAAACGACTGGAGAAAAGTCTACTTTTAAATGATGTATATAAAATTAGCCCAGGAATTCATATAAAAATCAAAACTAGAGTAAACTTCATTTTCCCACTGGCTACAACCAATTGTGACAGCATATTTTAAATCTTCTGTTCAAAGTATCCATAGAAGTATCCATCAAGTCATTTGGATGATAAAATTTTGAATTATAAACATTCATAATTTAGAGCTTGTAACGTAAAAATGTATTTTCATTTTTTTTTAAATATCTCATGAAATTATAATCCTAAAGTTAGAATCTTTCATGTGTTTATAAATGTAAAAATTATAAACATAAATGCATTGAATTTGTAATTTTGAAAAATTTATAATAAGAATAATGAATTATAGAAAATATATTTGAAAATACAGTAAAACCCGTTTAAGAAGTTCCCGCTTAAGAAGTTTTCCCGTTTAAGAAGTTTATAATTTAGATTCCCATTTTTTTTTCTTATTCTTACAACGCTAAAATATCTCGTTTGAGAAGTTTAGTTCGAAACTCTTTCCCGCTTAAAAGGTTTTATTTTTCCTTCCACTTTTACTTTCAAAGCGCGTTTATTTTGTCTTTTTGATTATTATTTTATTTCCTGTGTATATTATTTATTTTCTGTGATTATTATTTTATTTTCTGTGTCTGTTTTCTATTATTATTTCATCTAATCCCTTTCTTTAAATTCTTCGCTATTCAAAAAGTTCAATGTTTAGAACTGATAGCAGTTGTGGCCTCCTCTATTTCACCTTTATTCTGTTTAACGTGTTTAATAGAAATGGAATGTGGGTAGAGGATGGTTTCCTCGCAGCTGTAACAACAGAGACTGATGAAGAGAAAAGGGAATTGCTCCGCCCTACCGAGGGGTGGTTCTATCAGCTCAATATTTCTTTGTGTTACAACAGATTCTGTCCCACCCTCTTACCATGAGTGTAATGTACTAAATTTGCGTTTGGTTTATTCATTTCACAGTTTTTAAGTCAGTGTAAAGTGCATAAAATAAAAGCTTTCACGTTAGAAATTACACGAACAAAAAATTCTGTTTTTTTTTTTTTTTTTTTTTTTTTTTTTTTTTCTCATAAATGTTGGTCAAGGCAATTAAAAGGAAAGCCTTATCAATTAAAGACAAAATCAAAATTTTGAAAGAAGTTGATACTAACTCGAAAACAACAAGAGGTGAAATTGCAAAGAAATTGAACATACCAGTGACTACTCTGAATGGAATTGTAGCAAAAAGAGATCTAATTTTAAACTGTTCTGAAAAATCTCGTAAAATTAAAAATGTGAAAAGAGGAAAATATGAAGTTAGGGAAGAAAAGTTATTGATTTGCTTCAAACAAGCCAGATCTGTCAATATTCCTATAAGCGGACCTATTCTTAGAGAGAAGGCAAAGGAAATTGCAAAAAAAAAAAAAAAAAAAAAAAAAAATGGAGATTGAATATACTCCTTCAAATGGATCGATTGATAGGATGAATAAAAGAGCTGGATTGACTTATAATTCTGTACAAGGCGAGAGTAAAAGTGTCGATCCACAAGAAATTGAAGAGTGGAAGAAAGACTTACCAGAATTGATAACGGGCTATCATCATAAAGTCATTTTCAATGTGGATGAGTGTGGACTTTACTACAATCTTTTACATATGCATATAAAGGCAAAAAATGTCACAGAGGTAAAAGAAATAAGGAACGACTTACAATTTTATTGAGTGCCAACATGGATGGTTCTGAGAAGCTGCCAGTTTTAGTTGTTGGAAAATCGAAGAAACCCAGATGTTTTCAGAATGTGAAATCGCTGCCTTGTGATTATGAAAGCAACAAGACTGCGTGGATGATAATTACAATTTATGAAGCTTACTTGAAAAGATTGAATGATAAAATGGGAAAAGCTAAGAGAAACATCCTCATTTCCGTAGACAACTGTGCCGACCATTCCAAACACACGAAAAACTTGAGGAACACAAAAGTCCATTTTCTACCACCGAACTCAACTTCCATTTTACAACCTATGGATAAAGGAGTAATTAAAGTGTTTAAGCAGCATTATAGAAAACGGCAAGTGAAATGGATGATTGAAAAACTTGACATTACTGGAGAGTTAAAGAAAAGTGAGTGTTTTGGAATCAATTCATTTTATTTTATCTGCATGGGAGTTAATAAACCCATCTGCTATTGCCAATTGTTTTCATAAAGCGGGATACAGAATCAACAGAAGAATATGAATTTGATATTGAGGATGATTGGAAGAATCTTCAAAGAAAGATGGATTTCACTGCACCGTTTGATTATATTTGTGAAATGATAGTAGATGCATAAATGGGTGAAATTGAGGAAGAAAATGTGGAAAATCGTAGTTTTTCGGAAGCTGTAAGAAGCCTTTCGGAGTTTTATCGAAAGTGTCGAAAATGTGCCTGAAGAAGTTTTCTAAAGCTTAAGACAATTAGACTGTTATAAATTAAAGGTTGCCGAAAAAAAAAAAAAAAAAAAAAAAAAAAACAGAAACAAAAAAACTATAACCGACTTTTTTTTCCAAAAACATATCAAATGACCCTTAAAGAGACATTTATTGTATTGGATTAAATAAAGAGTTTCTAAGGTAATTACATAAGGTAATGCATTTTTACTTTATTACCTAATTTTTTAAGTGCGCAAACTAATTTAAATTTCTTAAGAAAACCCAATTGTGTAGAACGTACTCTTTGTATTATTGTACTAATATAAAATAAACCCTCTTCTAAATATCAATATTTAAACTATTGATTTTTGGATAGATATATCTTACGTCCACATTTATACGAATTCTCAAATTCAAAGTTTTCTTCCCCGTAGTTTTCAAATTCCGATTAAATAACCTGAAAAAAATGGTTAAAGTGGCGGTCTATGATGTGCAGAAAAGCATGATTTGAATATATATATATATATATATATATAACCAATAATTAAACATAACCTACCACCATCAAAAACCGTAATATTATGAATTAAAGCTGTAAGTATATAAAAAAAAAGATTAAATTATTTACAAGAATTATTATGGAAGAAAAATAAGAAAGTGGACACCGACAAATAATGGAAATGCTTATATATTGAATTACGTTTTCAAGGGCACAGAATTCAATGATATAAGCAAAATGGTGGTTTTCTGTGGGAAAAATAAGCAAAAGCTAAAAGTTATTTTCCCCTGTGCCCTAACAACCATTAAAATCAAGTGAATTGATTAAAAATGAAAACAGAATAGAAACAAATAATATGAAATGGAAAAAACAATAAAACCTATTTAAATATTTATAGGATATAAAATGAAATAATAAACACCATACCGATTAATATTTTAGAATAAATCCACACGCACATGGCACCCATATCGTAACAATTAAGGTTAATAAAACAGTTAAGAAATCACAGTAATTGATACCATAGGATGCAGTTAATACATATTGAAATAAATGTTAAATAACTTTTAATAAAATATAAAATAATATAAATAGAAAGTAATTACATAATTAAAATGCACTATTAAATTAATTAAAAACCGTTAAACAATATCGTCAAAATTTAGCTAAAAATTCCCCCTGGTGTAGTAAATTATAACTGAAATGTAGCTGGAATAAGTAAATCTAGAACTTATCGAAAAAAAACCCACAAATTGTGGTGCTGCCATCTAGTATTACTTTTATGATTTAATTGTCAAAAGACTTGCTTCAGTTGTAAGCAATGGAATGTAACAATTGTTTTATTAACAGCAAAACCAAACATATCCTTATATATAGATAATTATAAACTGAATATAAACCACACAATGTATTTAAAAAAAAAAAACTATTGTTAATAAAATTTAAAAAGCATACAAAATATTCTATTAGCAAATTTATTTAAACTACACTAAGAATTTAAATAATTCTAGAACATCGATAATATATAGCATATAGCTATATGCTATAAAACAAAATAAAATAAAATCATTAATAATTAATATAAATAATTATTAAAAATATAAAAATCTTTAATAAAAACTATTATATATAAGATAATTATAAAATGAACAGGAAATAAAAAGCATATGGTAGTATAAAGAAGGTGAACTGATACTTAAATTCCAATTACCTAAAAAGCGCAAATATAGTGTGTGGATTATTTTATACATCCATAAAAATCCTAAAAGTATGAATGTGGGACATTCAAAAACAATAAACCGATAATAAATTATATAACACTGAGTGAAAATTAAATAAATATTAAAATATTAATAAGAATAGAGGAATAATAATAAATATAATTACCCAATTTTAATCCATACAGTATAACTTTATTTATATTAAATATACTTATATGTATATTAATCACTATAAAAATGGCATACTATTAGTAATTAATATGATATTGTCCTTATTAAATTAAAATTTATAACAAATGATTGTAAATAAGATTAACCAATAACATAGCTAATAATTAATGAAATTCACCAATTACATATATAATATCAAATCAACATCCTTATAAAATACGTATCAAAAATATAGTAATAATACAAAAGACCCATTTTTTATTATTATTATTATTTTTTATATAAATTAACCATTGCGTATTATCCAGACAACGCCACCCTCCTCCGTACTCTAACATCTACCCACCCATCCAACCTATAATAATTTTTTTATGTTATTTTACAATTTTTTTATTTTTTTATAGAGATTTTTTTATTTTATAATTTTTTTGTAATTTTGTTTACGCATGTGTTAATTTGTTTTAAAAGATCATGTAAGAAAAATACTAATTGTATATTAATGAATATATGAATTTTTTTGGAAAACCATGATTTAATGCATCATAAATTAGTTTTTTAATATTATTGTTAATTAGAGGAGAAGGACAAAAACATTTTATTCTATATAAATGATTAAGTATTATATTTCGAAATACAGAATGATGTAGACAAGATTTAAAATTTGTAAATGTATTAACTTTGAATTTAAATTCTTTACGTTTGTCATATAAATCTGTGATTGTTTTGTTGTCTTTTATTGTAATTTTAAGATCAAAGAATTTAATTGTATTGTTAGATAAAAGGTTTTCCGTTAATTCCAAATTAGTGGGATAATCTACTGGAAATGGAGTAATTGCAGAATGATCAGTATCAATTAAAATTATGTCATCAATATAACGATATAAATGTAGATTATTATTAGTAAAATTACGTTCATAATGATATAAGTATAAGTCTGAGAGTAAACTGGATGTACAACCGCCTTGTGGTATACCGACATGCTGCAAATATAAAGTGTTATCTTGCAAGATATAATTATTATAGATAATGAAGTTAGTTAAAGATTTAAAATATGCAATATCAATATTAGATGGTAATTCCAGAGCACATTATGTATTAAATGCATTTGTTAGACCCAGAATCCAGCACCATAAATAAACTAAGAATAACCATAAGATATCCAAGAAATTTAACAAAATATAACCTGAACAAGAAAAAATCAAGAAAAAACAACAAAAGGCTGTGGCCTTTTCAGCGGTGGGCATTTTAAAAAGCACAGCAATTTTTCAGATTAATTACAATTTACAACAAACTATTATTCAGTAGTGGCGGTGGGTTTCGCCCAGAGTGTCGCAAAGCATAAATCAAATGCATAAAAACAATTGAAAGCATATGGCGAACATTCCCCCACCGGACCCGACGCCACAATAAACAGTACATCTCGAAGATAAAACTGCTTCAAAACGTATGTGTAATGTATACTGAAACAATAAAATTATTTTACCCAAATCCGAGCCATACAGCCACAAAATGATCCAGTTTCCAGTGATCCATAATCTGTCCATGCACGTTCCATGTCTGTTGCCACACAATTGCAGACATCCTTGTAAAACCGTCCAAAAAAGGCTTTAAGTTATACAAATCATTAACTGTCAATCGCATAGCAACTCCTCAAAAATGAAGACTGTCTGTAAAGCTAGTATATTTGTTAATGAAATTCAAAGGTATATTATTTTTATGATACAAAATGCTGGTTAAATTAAAAAGTTCTTTAAAAAATAATTTTTTATTCGAAAAGAGTTTATAGTAGCGAAAAATCTGACCTATATTGACGTAATGATATTGACGTAAACGCGTTTTTTGAACTCCAATTAACTAATTGGTTAACTTCAAAATTAAAATTATCCCGTTTATTGTAGATTGATATGTGTATACCGTTTGAAATGTTTATTTTCAAATCAAGATAATCAGCAGCACTATTATTTTCATTTATTTTTTTTTTCAAAACCAGCATATCAGGATAAATGTTACATGATATCCCCAAAAAATCGCGATCGCAGTTCAAAATTATCAAATCGTCGATATATCTGAAAGCCAGAAAATTAACATCGTTATTGGCACTACAAAATTGAAATTCATAAAAAAATAAAAAAAAAGTTAGCTGCCGTTGAAGAATAACTTGTTCCCATTCCTATTCCATTATTCTGTAAATAAATATTTGAACCTGTATAAACATAGTTGTTATATAAAAAAAAATGCATAATAATTTAAATAAATTAAAATCTAAATCAGTGTCAGCTATAATTAAATCGACAATTTTTAAAAGGACATCATTTAACCCTGCAATAGGAATATTTGTGAAAAGATTCTCAAAATCATATGTCTGGATACTTTGTATATCTTCTTTAATCAATTCATTCCTGATCTCATAACTGTTTAAAATAATCCAATACATAATTCTATCTTTATACTTAAACTTTAGGATATTCAAGATCTTTTTTTAACATTTCCTCAAATTTGCGATTAAATCCGTTTCCAATGCTGTTTACATTACTACAAATAAATCTGTACTTAATTGGTATCTTATGAAATTTAGGTGTTACGAAAAGAAAAGGGAATTACAATTTTTTTTACTTTAGGCAGAGGAATATGAAACTTTTTTGAAAAAGGCCTGATGTTTCTTAATCAGTGTCTGAATAGTAGATTTATACAAACTGTAGGTGACATTATTGTAAGCTCAGTAAATATCATATTAGCATAATAACTTTTTCAAATAACTGCAAAATTGTTAGATACTTCATCGACTGAACAAAAAACAAACGTATTTTTCAATTTCAATATTTCCTTCTCTAAATTTGTATTTATTCTATGGTAAGTGTAATTAGAAGAATCATTCACAATTTTATTTGAAATGATTTAAAATCTTCCAAAATTTTAAATTTCCATTCATTGAAAAGGGGGATATGTTTATTGAATTTGTAACTTAAATTGAGTATGAACATATGTAATTCAGATTTGAAAAGATTGAAAAACATTTTTAAGTTCATCTTCTTGTTTAATCTAAATTTAGTATCATATTTCATTAATTGTTTCAACTCATCGTTGGATATAAAATCAAGGTCACCAGTAACTATTTGTTGTGCATTTTTTTCGTAAAAGAATGATTTTTGAAAAATCCTACATTCTCAAGGCAAATTCACGTAGGAGTCTAAATCCTGTGCAACCTCTCTATAATTAAATAATTTATTACCCAAGACCAAGGTATTTACATATTTGCAAGTTGAAATAATAGACACATTTTTAACAAAAATTTTTCGTTGTGTCTGGTAACAATTTTATTTAGATATATGTTATCAAAACTTTTTTGCTGAAATTTACAAACGAAGTATATTTTATCAGTTTTACACTCTTGATATTTACCTATTTTATATAATAAAAAGTCCGTTAATAAATACTTAAACTGTGTGTTATCACAAACAAACTCTTTAATCTTCTACTGCAATCTTCGTAAAAGTTTAAATTTTAAACTGAATAAAATAGTTTTAATTTCTTTAATATTGTAATTTTTATTAACAAGACTGTATAAATCATGCAATACTATGGCTGGGTTTATGTTTTTATATTTGACAAACAGTGCTTTATTTGAGTGATTCCCTCCTCTCCCTCTATTGTAAGAAAATGAAGGATTGTAAGTTGATGAAAAGAGATCATAAACACATATTGAACTTTCTGTATGATAGAAAATTGTAGTATTTAACCCATGCGAATAAAATGATTTTGCACGCAAAATATAAAAACTTTCACTACACAATCGATATGAGTGTTTAAAGACCTGCTCTAAAATTTGTATTCTAATATTTTTAAAACCATGTAAATGATTATGATGTTTTATTTCGAAAGATGAACCAGCTACATTTCCGCCAGACAATGATCTATGATTATTGATTCGCTTATGTAGTTCAACATAAGTCTCACCCACATATTTCTGATTTCAAACCAAGCATGTTAATAAATATATAATGAGAGTAATTTTTCAAAAAATATAATTCAAATGAATAGTACTTTTGGCATAAATGTTTTCAGAGAAATCCCCATTCGGGCAAGTTTTTCATCTTTTATCTCTACACTTGTTTAATCCCATAATTAAAGCAAATTGATGAAAAAAATTTTAATGTAATTTTTTCGAGCGAGTATACTCGTTGCAAAATGCAAGGTAAGATAACAAATATGGATACAAGAAAGCCAGCTCTGAACCAAACGCAATAGCAATGAATGGAACGCAATAAAAATGGCTGGAAAAACATGGATTTTATTTATATTTTTGTTTTTATATTTTATTTTTAATTTTACTTTTAACCTTTTTTGAGCTTATATATATATATTACTCATTTTATTGATATATTTGTGCTGGCAGTAGCCGAAACATAGTAAACAAGTAAAATGGTCATATTGGCACGAAAAAATACATTAATAGCAGTGTTATAGTCATTCTGTAGCATTTCAAGAATCGAGTACCGAACTTCAATTTGGATACAGCCCCTAAAATATATTAATTTTAAAATAATTAATATCCTTAATACTAATCGTATGACTTTTTTGAAAATTTGTATTTAATCAAATTGATGGGTGTAGAATTTATTTATGGTTCAAATATAAATATTGTTATTTATTGAAATATTGCTATAAAACAAAGTTTGGGTTTGCTTTGATATGTAGGTGGTCCCTAAGCAAATTTTATATACATAATTTAAAAGTAGGTTTTATTTCGATATTGCATATTAGTCAATTGTTTACACTATAATTACAAAAAAGTATAATCAGTAATTATAAAATTAAATACAAATAAGTAAATATAGAAGTATTTTTTTTATGCACCTTACAATTTTTTCCCCTGTAATATTCGATATCCCGTAAATGGTAATATTTTGTTTTGTATATTTTCTAATACAGTCACATAACTCAATCAGTTAAAGGAGAAATCATAATTAATTTTAACAAATTGAAACGCATTAAAACAAATAAAATTTGATATTTCGGATACTTTCATTCATATTTTTGTCAAATATTTTATATCTTTTTTTTCTTTCCTTAAAATGTAGTAGTACTTACTTTAAGCAGTACTTACTTTAGTACTTAAATGAAAATTAATTAAATTAAATAGCAATTTTGCAGCAACATTAATTATAAACATTTTTAAAACTTAAATATAATACAATTGTCTTCCATTTATTAACACTTACGTTATTTTAAATTTACATTAAATCTATTTCGCTAGTTTTAAAGATAAAAAAAAATCCTAATCCCTTCACGTTTTTTAATTTTCTATTTTTTTGAAAATTGAAAAGCTTTTGATCTAAGTTAGTATTTGAACTTTAATGCATGAAAATTTCCCCATAATGAGACATTAAACAAACTCACTATATCTACTTGATAATTCTAAAACTCATCTTAAAAATATAATGTAAAAATGCAGGAATCATGCATTACTTAAATGATGATTAATCAATTACAAATTTGTAAAAAACTGAGTACTTTAGGCTAATACATAGACATCATCAGGATTTAAAATTTAAACAGTTTTTACGAACATTACTTTTCCATATCTCACGCCGAAAACCTTCGATTCAAATCATTATTCAGCCGGGTTCCATGGTCGATTCCACTAACAAACCGAAAACAAAAGAGAGGTGGGGAGGAAAATAGTTTTTTATTACAAATCACTGCTCTCTCATCAAACTTATCCATAATCTTCTTCACGTTGTAGGATAAAATGTCATTGCATGTTTCCCACTCCTGTTTACAATTTCAATAGATTCACGGAATGTTAGTTAGTAATAATACTTCAGAAGACAAGTATTTCTTGCATTACAAAAAACAATTTTAATGTTCTGCTTTTGGTAATGTCGGGAAAGCGTGGCAGCTCGTCTATTGAAAAGTGTGTTAATTTTATGTCCCTTTGTCCGCTTCCTGTTTTATTTTTCTGTTTCGATTCAAAAGATAAAAAGATGGGATAAAGGAACATAAAAGTGATCAACTTTATTCCATTTAAGGTCAAAACGCTTGTAAATGAAATTGTGCGTTTATGATTATACACAAAAATAGCTTTTATTGTTCGTTTTAAAATGAAATTGGCATTTTTAAATATCAGTTAATGTTTTTAGCTAAAGAAAGGGGGTTATGTTAAAGAAAATATTATGACTTTTTTAAAGTACACATCAAATATATTGCCCGGAAATTTTAAATAAATCATTCAGTATACGGTATGTATAGGCTATTTGGACTGGATAAAAACTGGATAAAAACTACTTCGGGGCAAATAAAAGTTTTTAATTGTTACTGGGTGTACCGAGTTAAAGGTGTGCTTTTAATGTTATTTGCTAATCGAATCAATAGTCTCAACATATTACTTTCAATAATAATTTAAACCATTTATTTTAGTTCGTGTCCGCGTTTCAATTCGATGCCGAAGTAACTCCTCTTTACGTTATCATTCTTTTATTAGAAGAGTGTCACTGTAATGACATATGGTTGAATTGAAACTTTAAACATACTTAAGTATGTCACAACACACAAATAGAAAAAATTTGCCAAGTTTAACTTAATTTGTTTATTGTTTTCTTTCAAAAATTCTTAAATTATCTATCCAAAATGATTTTCGTGTTTTTTATTGTACCAACATTGTTGTAATTACTTTTGCTTTTCAATTAGCTCTAAAACGGAAAATGCGTATTAAAATAGCGAAACAGCACCGAAAACTGGCGATGTGAAGCAATTAAAATAATAAAACTTTGTAAAAAATCACCATAAAATTAAAACAAAACACAGGACGCGTTTCGAGCTAAAAACATAACAGCTCGTCATCAGCTAAGCATACACGTGTCCGTCACGTGACGGACACGTGTATGCTTGCTTAGCTGATGACGAGCTGTTATGTTTTTAGCTCGAAACGCGTCCTGTGTTTTGTTTTAATTTTATGGTGATTTTTTACAAAGTTTTATTATTTTAATTGCGTATTAAAATAACCAAAATATAGAAAATATTTTAATATTGATATTAAAGAAAATACAAAATTTAAGTTTAGAAATTTTTAATAACGCACGGTGATTATTTCATACAGATTCTTAGAAATAAAATCCTTAATTTAGTTTCTTAAAATTATTATTTTCATGGAAAATGGTGTACGAAAATTTCTTTATCAGGAAAAAGTATAGTTACATTTTTATAAAACAGACCACCAACATTTCCTTATACTGTGTGTCAACCAATAACCAGAGTAAAATATATAAGAAATTCCTGAAAATGTATACTTATTTTTGAAATCTAAATACAGGAAATCTATAATAATAAAAGTAATAATTTGAATATGTATAATCTTACGGGGTTATACATGGTATAAATCTTTTGGATTATTTTATGGCTTTCACTGTAACTCCTATGATTCTTAAAACTCCAATTATAGATTTATGCTGACATTTTAGAAAACTAGCATTATTTTAGCTATTAGGTATATATTGGGTTTAGATGTATATCATTTATTACAACTATTTGCTCGAAATTTCTAAAAAATAAAATTGAATTCAAATAGGGCACATGAAAAATGTAATTGTCCTTTTGTGTATTAATTTATATTAAAAAATCATTATTAAATTCATTTTATTTCAATTAAAAAATGTGCGTCAAACTTGATCATGTAATCGCTTAGCTATTCCATTCGGTATAGCAAAGCAATTCCTATTTTCTAGCCAACCCCAGATTATTGTTTGTGCTTAAAAATAATGTAAATATTTCAATTATGGTCTATTCATAAGCTAATATTAGTTTTTTTTTTTTTTTTTTTTTTTTTTTTTTGCATTGAAATATCTCAATTTGTTGATTTCCTGCATGCAAGTAAACCCTATTGTATTTCAATAGGAGTCTATGGAAATTTGGCGAAATACTGGAAATAGCGCTAAGTTGGCGCCACTTTTGGTGACAGAGAGACAGGTCTCCCCTTGGTAACCTCCCTTATAGCGTCATAACGCTCTGACCAATCAGTTGCATTTCACGGTATCTACGCAGATTTTCATTGTTCCATTTCCAAAGCATTAGATTTTGCAAGGCATACTTAGATACTACTACCGGCAGACCAATTTGCGTTTAATGTATGAAGTTGCTCGCCAGAGGAACAGAAATTCGACTCTGACCGTAACTTCAACGACGAGAACCAATCAAACCGCTCTGGGCAGGGTTCAGAGAATTCCAATGTGTTTACTTTTTTCCGTATACATATGATTCAAAAGAGTTTAATAAAAATATTAACTCTAATCATCAAAAAAAAAAAAAAAAAAAAAAAAAAAAAAAAAAAAAAAACATTATCATTTTAACAATTGTCGGAATAATAAATGGTGCGACCGGAGAATAATTCCAAGGTTGCTACTTAATACCAAGTTAATACTAAATAACAAGGTTGCCACTTTGGCTCATTTATTGCCAGGTTGGGGAGAAGTAGAGTATTCCACGATTCACCCCAATAAATAAAAACATGCATAGTCTGAAAACATCAATGTCACAAATTTATTTGCTATCTTCACTGCTGAAACAATAAAACTAATGGAATTTCTTTTAAATATATTAAAGTACTCATAAAATTCCTTGTAATAATTAATAAATATAATTTAATAAGTAACAAATACACTTACATGATTTAATCAAAATTGCTTGGATAACATAAGATATTGCAACGATATTTAAATCTGCGATCACCATTTCTTTCTATGATTAAAAATAACAATATTTAATGTTTAAGGAAGATCGTCTTTTTTTTTTTTTTTTTTTTTTTTTTTTTTTTGTACTATTATTATTATTATTATTTAGTTCGGACAATATCAATCACAAACATTTTACGGGTAGCAATAAATTCGTCAAAAATAGCTGCTTCAAGCCAGTTATGAGAACTGTAGTTTGATAAAAACCAAATTTTAATTTCAAAACGTGTATATCAAACACAAGCTATTTTTATGTAAATACGGGAGATTAAAAAAAGAATAACATAATGATCCAAACGATCAAGTAAACAATAAGTAATTTAGCTAATCTTAAAAATATGTGAACACTAAAATACTACAAGCTGTGTAAAATATCCTTTTAAATCGGAGGAAATCGAATAATATAAGTATTTAATTTATTATTCTGAAAATACGATCAATGATTCTGAAACTTCGACGATGAGAAACAAGCCGCCGCTATCTGGGCAGGGTATAAATGTAAACAAAAAAGAGCACGTTGTGATGTTTTGGTTCAGAGTTTGAAGCTGAATCCGACTTCACTTTTTCGACGGTTTTCGGCAAAATGCGTGGGCCGTATATATCATAGTAGGCTATGCTTTTTGGTACTTTACCGTTATATGGACAACATTGTCGCCAAGCGCAATAGTTGGCGCAAAATGGAAATCACGTGAATTGAAACATTTGAAAAATAAAAGAAAAACATTGTCGATAGTAAAGTGAGCATTTTAAAAATATAACATTTGAAAATTACAGAATTTTACGAACTATTTTATTAAATCACAAATATATAATTAAACTAAGTGAACAAATAACTGTTACACAGTAAAGTAATAAAATAAAAAAATCATATTAAACTGCTACCATAAAATTATAAATCTCTTTGGCACAGATGTCATATTCGCGCCATATTTGCGCGATTTTTTTTCAGTTGCCAATTTGACGAAAACATCAACAGCATAAACAACATAGGTACAGATGTCATATACGCCCTATATTGGCGCGATTTTTTTTCTGACGCCAATATCATATACGCAACGGGTATTTAACTGGCGCCAAATTGTCGTTATTTTGCTTGATATGGTAACCCGGATGTTGCTGTTTATGCTGTTGATATTTTCGCCAAATTGGCATCGGAAAAAAATCGCACCAATATGGAGTATATGACATCTGTGCCACAACATAATCCGGGTTACCACATCAAGCAAAATAACGACACTTTGGCGCCAGTTAAGTACCCGTTGCGTATATGACATTGGCTTCAGGAAAAAATCGCGCCAATATGGGGCGAATATGACATCTGTGCCATATCTTTTAGCATTGCAGTAAACATTTCATTTTTTTAATGAAGACGTCGCCACATAAACTCTATGAGATACGACTCTAAATGATGACGAACTGTTCCCCGATTTATTTTGTTGCGCCATTTTACGATGCCCCATAATCTCTCAGCATTTTGAGTATGACATCCAGTATTAGGGTCGACAAAATTGTATTTGTGATTTACTGTGAAATGATCATAACCAGCACTTCTCAGTTCATCTGTTTTATATCCTTTCCAGTAATATGTATAAATAATACTTCCATCAGCTACATTGTTTTCTATTGCCGCCATTAAAGTTTCAGCTGTGCGATCGGAAATAGGAGTAAGGAAACATCCCCGTGTTTCACGGCATAAACCATCTAAAACCCATTGAGGAGGAAGAACACGCCCTACGTTGCTTTTTCTTCTGGTAAAAAGACTTTCATCTACTTCTATAATTTAATCGGTCCACCGATTTTTCTATTTGGTCGTGAACATAAAGCATTTGCACAAACTTCTCTAAAATATCTATTCCAGTCCACTGTTGTGTTATGGTTCATATCAAGTTGCAGCTCTCAAAGCTCAATCGATGTCAACTCTTGGCAACATAAATATACAAACCTCAAAGCATTAAGAAAAGACAACCGCGATCTTTCAAACCATGTTTTTGTCGTATTCCTACGCTTTCTTAGAATGATCGTAAGCTACATCTCCATTTCGGATTTCCAGAACTCATCCATAATTTCATCCCATGGTTGTTTGAACACAACCTTTTATTTTGCAGAATTCCAAATTTCTGAAACAGTTTTATCGCAACTTTCTCATCATCTGGTAATTGACAAATGGTAAAATGCATCTCAGCGTCAGCAGTAAAAGTAAATTATAATTTTATAAAAAAAAAAAGCATTTTTATTTCGAATAATATCAAATGAAAAAGCTTTCCAAGGTTAAGTTTAAATAATAATCCTTCACGTAATTCACGTTTCATAAATAACAAATCATAATGTTTCGCAAGGTTTACAAGAAAAATCCTTTTCACGATGAGGGCTGAAATAATTGGCGCATTAACATACTTTTTGGCATGCTGTCCGTATAACGGAAAAGTACCCTTAATTTTGGCGAAATAATGGAAATAGTGCCAAGTTGGCGTCACTTTTGGCGACAGAGAGACGGGTCCCTCATTGGTAACCTCCCTTATAGCATGATAAAGCTCTGACCAATCAGATGCATTTCACGGTATCTACGCAGATTTTTTATTGGTCCATTTCCAAATCAAATTTTTTTTATATATAGAAGGAAATATATTTATAAGAAATTTATTTATGAGAAATTTATTTCCGCGCTGAAGTGATACACAAATATTATAATTAAGATATTATTATTATCATTATTATCTTAATAATTGTTAAAAAAGATAAATCTGGTAAATACGCAATTCTGGATATAACATTTTATATTAAGAGCATTAAAGGCATGGTATGCACATAATTACGGAAAGACCCAAACACAACCATATATAGAAAAACTGAAGCTCTGATAACAGAGGGAAAATGAATTAGTTTAATAAATAATTTCATCAAAATCAATCACACAGGTCTAACCCCAAGGCTAAGTGGTAGGCCCTAAGATCATAAACCCGACCTACCAATGAGACATATTGAGCACGCAGCTCAGGATCTATGTACGTTATAGAAAAAGCATCTGTGCAGTTATTAAAGTCAATTTTACCGCAATCAACCAACTCCGTAAATTCAACGAAAAATTCATAAAATTCAAATATTTCTGTAAACAATAACACTATACTTGCAATTCTAGAAGTTGTTTCTTTATATCCGTCTATCTGTACTGTAAAAATAATTCAAAGTATTATCCAGGATATTGATAAACAGGAACGTTTAGATAACAGTATACAAATGTCTATAAAAGCTGGTTTAAACTTAATCATCCGTAGTAATGTTTTCATTTTTATAAAGGATTCTACAGCCAAATTAATGGTGCATCCATATGGTCTCTAATTTCCGGTTTGTTGGCAGAGTTTAATAGGCGATTATTGGAAGAGAAGATCCTAAACAATTTCCAACAAAGAACAAACAGCTTGTGATGCTACGTAGAAGACATTTTTGACACTTGGGAGTTTGGTCAGCGAACACTTCTTGATTTTCTCACAAAATTAATAAGAATGACATAAAAATAATATTAAATTCATCCTCGAATTGGGGAATAATGCCGTTCTATGGTGTCTTGCTCATTAAATAAAATAACATTCTCAAGCGTAAAGGATACGGGAAACACATTGAAACAAACTGCGTTGCACAATTTATCGCTTCCGTCCCGTTACGAATTATTAAGTGGCTGTCTTTAACTCATTCATCAATACAGCATACCTCATATGGCCAGAAGAAAATATTCAGGAGGAACTTAATAATATTATATTCATTACTAAAGATCACGGTTTTCCCCTTAATCATATTCAATGTATGATTCAAAAACATATTTTAACAGTTATGTAACCCCCATCACCCACCAGTCTACAGAAAATTTCCATACATTCTAACAATTTTTGATCGTTTAATGAGGTCACTGTTAAAATTAAATATCCTCTTCCAAAACTTTCCATTTCATTTTATGCTAAATTGGATCCAGTCCCACCTAACCAGTTTTCGAGATTTCTTTCCACTTAAACAAAACTTGAAAAATTCACTATATAGGTATGGCGAAAATATTTTAGAGAGGTTAAAAGAGAATCAAGGCGACATTAAATTTAATAGGAGGACGACAACTTTTGCTAAGCTATCCGCCGATTACAAACCTAAAAAGAGTATACATTTCAGCATTTCTAGAATTATCTCCCGCCAGTATAATACTTACAAAGCTCTAATTATATAATCGCTTAATGACATCACGATACACACACAATTTTTTAGAATTCCCCCATGCTTCTCTCTTTTGTCCTTTTTTCCTTCATGTTTCCCCTCCATTTTCATCTGGTAGGAATTCAAGCTTTCGACAGTTCATTCTTGAAATCCATTGAGAATGGTCAATTGGTTTGGCCGAAACTCTCAGGAAGTTTTAACGTCGATTTTAAAGTTTTAAATGTCATGTATATTTTATTTACCATGATACTCTGATATAGTATATAAATTGTATATATTTCTAAGGTTTTTTTTAGGTCAATATTCAAAAACTTTACCTCTTCTATATTAAATGTAAAAGAGGAAATAACTAACAATAATTTATGTTTGTTATGTATTTATTTGTTTATATGCTTTATCTTAAGCCAACATGTTTTAAATTTTTATTAAATACATTAAAATAAAAAATTATACTATTTTTCTAGTTAAAATATAATGGTTACAATTTTTATCTCAAAATGTTTTTTTTTTTTATGAAATTTCCTATTTCCGCTTTTTACTAACCTTAAAATGGATTCCCGGATATTGAAAAATAAGAAAAAACAAGTTATTTATGGCTGACTCAAGTTTTCTGAAACAACTTCCATTACGGAGTTTGAAAAAAATGCGTATACGAGAAGAATGTTATGTCAATTTATTTTGTCTGAGTACACAACTCACCTCCTATAAAAACAATATCTTTCAAAAGATTTTTTTAAAAATCCGATATAGAAAGAAGAAAGAATACAAAGGTTATTGAAATGGAATATTTTCTGTTCGACTAATGATCTGTAAGATTTCTTTATTAGTCTTTTCACGGAAAAAAAAATGTAAACGCAAAAAAATATAATATCAAGCATTACTTAACTTTCTAGATGAAGGGTCACATTAAATTTATATTAAAAATATTATTTTTAAATATAGTTAGAGCACAGATGATTATCCAAATAATTAAACATTTTTGATGGATAATTTAATTAAAACTTATAGTTAATTCCATTAATATCATTACGTATTCCATTTTAAGCATGTTTTGAAGATATTATTAAATATTTTCAGTTCCAAAATTAGTATATCGAAAAAATAATGTAAAATGAAGCATTTAACTGCACATTACTGTAGCTTTTACATTATCCAAGTTCATTGTATTGATATGCGTATAGATTAATAGATTTCGACTTATTCAAATGCATCAATTCTTTGACGGACTAGCCTATTGACTTTGATTCTACATGGATTATTACGCAAATTTGAACTCTCTATCACTTTAGGGGGTCTTAAGACTCTTAAAATTGGAAAAAAAGAAAAAAAAAAGACCATATTCGAGATTTAATATCTTAAAATGTATTCGATTTTAAGACACAAATTTAATTGGGGTAAAATATATAAGTATGTTCTTTCATTTCACGTATTTAAAAATTTTCATGATGCAGAATTAGCACTTACATAGGGCTCTAAACTATCAGACACTTGAGGAGCAGAAAATCGGCATCATAGAGACTCGACAGAGTTTCTCGCCAAGCAAAAGAAACAGCAGTAGTTCAAACCTTTGAAAGTTTCACAATATTTTGACTTTTATGTCCCTGAATAATAATTTTTTTTTCTTCTAACTTTACAAGAAGAATGTATTGGATTCGTGAAAAATCGATCCGAGCAAGATAAAATAATTTCTGTCGACACGCAACCGGAGCAGAATCTGATAACAAAAAACCGAAATCTGACACGAACCAAATACGATAACCGACAAAAATATTCTAAAGCACTATAAGCCGATCCGAGTAAAACAAAATAATTTTCGAGAACACTCAACCGGAACCGAACCTAGGAATTCCATTAGAAAAAACCCGAAATCTTACACGAACCAAATCTGAGACCCAACAAAAATGTTCCAAAGAACCATAACCCGATCCGAGCAAGACAAAATAATTTCCGTGGACACGCAACTCGACCCGAACCAAAAATTAAATAAAAACGAAATATCACCCGAACCTAATATGATAACCGACAAAAATAATCTAAAGATCCATAACCCGATCCAATAAGCACAAAATAATTTCCTTGGACGCAACACGACCGAACCTAAAATTTCCATTAGAAAAAACGCGAAATCTGACACGAACCAAATCTGAACCCGATAAAAATATTCCAAAGAACCATAACCCGATCCGAGCAATACAAAATAATTTCCTTGGACACGCAACCCGAACCGAACCTAAAAATTTCATTAAAAAACCTGAAATCTAGCCCGAACCAAATCTGAATCCGACAAAAATATCCCCAAAAAACATAACCCGATACGAACAAGAAAAAATAACTTCCGTGGATGCAACACGATCCCAAACTAAAAATTCCATTAGAAAGAAACGGGAATCTGACACGAATTAAATCTGAACCCGACAAAAAAATTCCCAAGAACCATAACCCGATCCGAACAAGACAAAATAATTTCTGTGAACACGCAACCCGTTCCGAACCTATTAAAAAAACAAAACAAATATGACCCGAACCATATCTGAATCCGAAAAAGTATCCCTAAAAACTATAACCCGATACGAGCAATACAAAATAATTTCCGTGAACACGCAACCCTACCCGAATCTAATTTTTTTTGAAAAAAAAAAAAAACGAAATATGACCCGAACCAAATATGATAACCGACTAAAATATTCTAAAAAACCATAACCCGATCCGAGCAAAACAAAATAATTTCCTTGGACACGCAACCCGAACAGAACCTAAAAATTCCATTTAATAAACTCCTGAAATCTGACCCGAACCAAATCTGAATCCGACAAAAATATCCCCAAAAACTATAACCCGATACGAGCAAGACAAAATAATATCCGCGGACACGCAACCCGACTCGAACCAACCGACGCAACGCCACCCGAGCATAAAAATTCCATTAAAAAAAAACCCGAAATCTGACACGAACCAAATCTGAACTCGACAAATAAACTATTCCAAAGAATCATAATCCGATCTGAGCAAGGTTTCTACTTCTGTGGTTACTTACACAGAAGTTTGTCTACACAGAAGTTTCCACAACTTCTGTGGACACGAAAGCCTATCCGAACCTAAAAGTTCAGTTTGAAATAAACACGAAATATGACCCGAACAAAATAATATAATCGACAAAAATATTCTAAAGAACCATAACCCGATCCGAGCAAGACAAAATAATTTCCGCAGACACGCAACGCGACTCCAACCTAAAAATTTCACTAGAAAACCCCTGAAATCTGAACTGAACCTAACCAAATCTGAATCCGACAAAAATATTCTAAAGAATCATAACCGTATCGGAGAAAGACAAATTTATTTCCGTTGTCATGCAATCCGATCCGAACCTAAAATTTCTTGAAGTTAACCCGAAACCCGAACAGTACCCGAAATAAAAATACATCAGGCCGTACCCCGATCCGAGCAAGGCAAATTAATTTCCGTGTACACACAATACAGTCAGAATCTGAAAATTCTATTTGAAGTCAACCTGAAACCCGACCCCGAACCCGATCTTGAAAGGACAAAAATATTTGAAAGAGCCCTAATCCAATCCGAGCAAGACAAAATTATTTCTGTCGACATGCAACCGGATTCATTTGAAGTCAACCCGAAAACCATAACCCGGTTTAAGATCGAGTTCAATTATAACTTTCTGGTTCAGATCGGGTTATTGTTCTTTGGAATATTTATCTCGGGTCACGATTTGGTTCGGGTCTGGTTTCAAGTTAACTTCAAATGGAATTTTTCGGTTGTGGTCGTGTTGCGTGATTACGGAAATTAATCTGCCTTGCTCGGATGCGGTTATGGATCTTTGGAATATTTTTGTCGGGTTCAAATTTCGGGTTTCTTTCAAATGAAATTTTCAGATTCGGATCTGTTTGCGTGTCAACGGACATTATTTTGCCTTGCTCGTATCGGATTATTGATCGTTGGAATATTTTTGTCGGGTTGAAATTTCGTTTTTTTTTTTTCAAATGAAATTTTTTGGTTCGGGTCGGGTTGCGTGTCCACGGGAATTATTTTGTTTTGCTCGGTTTGGGATGTGGTTCAATGGAATGTTTTTGTAAACTTCAGATTTGGTTCGGGTCAGATTTCAGGTTTTTTCAAATGGAATTTTTAGGTTCGGATCAGATAACATGTCTGGGAGTTCTAAGGAGTTTTTCGTCGGGTTCAGATTTCATTCGGATCAGATTTCGGTTTTTTTCAAAGGGAATTTATAGGTTCGGGTAGGGTAATATGTCCACGGAAATTATTTTGTGTGGCACAGATCTGATTATGGTTCTTTGGAATATTTTTGTTGGAATCAGATTTGGTTCGGGTCATATTTCTGGTTTTCCTCATAGAGAATTTTTAGGTTCGTGTTGTGTTGCGTGTGCACGGAAATTATTTTGTCTTGATCGGATCGGGTTACGGTTATTTTCAATATTTTGTCTGCTATCGGATTTGGCTCGGGTCAGATTTCGGGTTTTTTCAAATGGAACTTTCAGGTTCGGCTCGGATTGTGTGTAGACTGAAATTATTTTGGCTTGCTCGGATCAGCGTACAGTCTGTTGTAATTATTTTGGGGGGGGGATGATTCGGTTCGGGTTATGGGTTTATAAGTCTAAAAAAATCACCTTGTGTGGGAAATAAGTGGTTACTTGTCAATTAGAGTAACCGCTGTCTAGTCTCTATGCAATAGACATAAAAAAATTTAGGCTAATTGGAAAATGAGAGATGATTCTCCAATTAACCTACGACATGTATATCTCATATTGCAGTAAACATTTAAAGCTGGTTAAAATTCGCGCGATTACGGGTTGAACATGAAAAAAGGCAAAAATTCGCCAAAATCGTAAAAAAAAAATAATAATAATAAAAAAAAATATATATATATTCAAAATTTTCGAATTTTTGGCACCAATCGTTCATGAGACCCTACCCGTGTGCCAAATTTCGCAGCCCTGCGACCTGTGGTTTCCGAGTTTGTGAGGTTACATAGATAGATACGCGCACCGATTTTAATAGGATAGATGTTATTGCATTCGACCCAGTTCAGCTATCTATTGTAAGGCGGCATTGAAGCATTTACGGTTCGTTTACAAGGTCATATTACAACCGTTAGATATTTACTTACAAGGAAGGTCTCCATACGGGCATATTCAAAAAAATCTGAAAAAAATTACAGAGTGTTCTTCTCATGTGTATATATATATATGTTTATAAAAAAATTTTTGGCGGAACCGCGATAAAACGTTCGTAAAAAAATAATGAAAATTTCGTTTATTTGGCGATTTATCATCCATTGGCGATGAAATGAAATTTCGAAAAATACTTTTTTATGCCGAATACTCTTTAAGATAAAAATGTTTCATGTTGAGCTTGTTTAAATAAATTTAATGTAAATGACTTTAGTTTTGGCAGTTTTAGATTGATTTAACTATAGTTTTGTCATATTTATATTTATAATGAAAGTTAAATATCAAATTTTATGAATTAAAACAAAATTAAAATAAATTAAAATTGTTTCAATGTCTCAAAATTAAGTCCAATTGAGCACTGTAGATTCAATTCTCTTCCTATGGAAACGACGAATTCTTTGAAATGAATAACTGGTAAATGAATCTTGCCTTTATTTTGGAATACGCTTATATATATGAAAGTATTTTTTATATAAGAAATTGTTTTTAAAGTAATAAAATTATATAACAAGCAACATAAATATGTAATACGAAAAAATGTATTTATAAACTCTCTCATTGTTTAAGTTTAAATTCATTAAATACTATTTAAATGCATTCTAAAAATCAATTAGCAATCAATTTTCAGGTGCACTAAAATCGTTTGCTTTTGATGAGGAAAAGTATTGCTCGCCAAATAGCGTGACGCTTTCGCCTTTTCGCGCCAAATACTCGAAAGTATTTTATTTTTTTACAGACTTTCTACTGTAATTCCACCGCTAAATTTGACTGATCCTTTATTACATACATAAGTAGTTTAATTAGTATTATTTTCAAAATATTCCGAGTATGCCCAGTACGGAGACCTTCCTTGTGAGTGGCATGTATTTTAATGAATTTGTACCTTTTCAATCTCTAGAAAATTTTAGGTTACTTGAAAGTTGAATACGTATATTCAATTTGCTCGTCTAAAGGCTCCACGATCCAGTTTCTATTATCCAATTTATTAAAATACTTCTAGATTTCAGTCCATACCCTTTTAAAATTCCAATACTATGGGTATTTTTGCACAAAAAATTTAGATTACAATTAAATGAACTTTTATTTTGCACGAAATCGGAATGATGTTTGACGAATGTACTGCGCACAATAATCCTCACTGAATGTCCTGCTGATATCTGAGGAGAAACTGGATTATAGTAACGTGCCATTGGACCTCGATTATGGAAAGATTCTAGATAAATACTGACTACGGAGAAACCAAGGAACAGGCTCAGAAAGATAATGTAAGTACTTTAGTGAATCCCAGAGTACTTATAGTCATGAAAACAATTAGACAGAAATTAAGGATCACTGATTATCATACCGAAATAAGCGGGGAAGTGTTCAATTCTGTATTGCTTTTATACTAAAATGCACATACACTCAAATATTTTTTCAACATTCCAAACTTTGCAATTTAAACTATTTTACAAAGGTAATACAGTGGGTCTGTTTTTTTATTACATTTTTTTTTTTCATTTTTTTTACAATCCTTTTATATCAAATAAATTTTTGGCAGTTTTTTTGGAATTTTTCCTTTTTTTCATATAAAAAGATTAATAAGGGGATTTATTAAAGTAATCGATTCTGTTATTTTGGACTCGGTAATTAAAGAATGTCATCAATATACCATGAATAGCTTTTAGTTAATTTTTAATCAGATAATAGAGCTACATAAAAATTTACAAATAAGACTGAAATTAGGGAAAATCATTTCATAACGATGAAATATCGAATTCCGAACTTTTATTGAAATGAATTATAATTTATCGTATAAATGATCCGAAATATGTGAGAAAATACTTTGAAAGCATATGACTTTTTATGTTCTGCTAGTCACATAAAAAACAATTATGAATTTAGAAAGTACATGCATTGAAAATTCAGATAATCCAACAAGTGTTAGAGCTTATGAAAAAATTTTCAAAAAAAAAAAAAAGGCTTAATCAGATAATCTCAGTTTCTGTCGCGCTTTCCGAAGGGACATTGGATTTCAAAATCACAAAAAAGACTAATTTTATTTAAAAATTACTTCAGGCACACCTGGTGATACAAAAATGCTCATTATTCAGACTGTTTTTTAAGAATTTACACATTTTGTGTAAAATGATGCGAATTTTGAAAATGTAATGTCGGTTTTTCAAAAGTTATTAAAATAAAATCCTTAATGAGTTAATTTATGAATAACACTATAGCTTATAGAACAACAGCTAAAAACATTGCTGGTTAAATCGACACGTTTTATCATTTCTAAAAAAAAAGAAATGATTTTTTCTGAGATTTGTAAGGATCGATAAAATGTATTTGAATTGTTTTTAAAAAGTCCAACATTATGTCTTAGATATATTACACTTTTGAAAAGTTTATATCCTCACCATTAAATTATTTTTTTTACATCTATCATCTTTTGTTTATCTTTTCTTTTCTGAATTAAAATGGAATATGTATAATGCAAATGAAATACCTTACAAAAAGAAGTGATATCTAATCAAAAACAACTCGTTGTAAATAATGCCGCCAAGCCACAAAATTAAAACGTCAGTCATAAAAAGAAGTGATATCACGTTAAAAGAAGCGATATAGAAGTGCATACTCCGAGTGTCGTGTAAAAATCTATCACTACTCATAATGTTTTCAAAGCACTCGGAGTGAGGTACAGTATGTGAAAACTGCTTGGCGACCTGCAGGCGTATATTTAATATATGCAGTACCTGTACCATTTTCGAAAAATTGTGAAAATCAAAAAAATTAATTTTAATTTATCATTCTATCTGTCTTATAAATATTTGTAGGAGGAAGATCTGTAACAAATCGTTAAGATTTCTAAGACAAGCAGGAATAGGTTATGTAATGTGGTAATCATCTATAAATTACAATTATATTTTTCATTATTTTAAACATAATTTTAAATTACATAAATACGTTTAATAATACACTGCATTAAAATTAAAGGAAAAACTGGTAAAATGGATCCCGTTTGTGACAGATTTATTTCTTAAACGTAAATGTCGTGCTTCCAACATAAGAAATATTATATAATACTAGTAGCCTTACTAGAACAGATTTTTCTCCTGTCATGTGCAATTACGTTTACGCAGGATTTACTGCAATATATCTTAGTTTAATTAACATCTATTATTAGTTGCATTGTTAGTAATATTCATATGATCATTATTTTTTATTATTATTTTACAAACTCAAAATGTTTATTACATGTTTACTTAGAAAATCCTCTTCATAAAAGTGGTCTTTCTCGTTCAAATAGTGGTAATCAACAAATCGATCCCATGATGTTAAATAAGAATGGGCATGTAAACACCATAAGCTTGGAATTTTCACAGTTTAATGGGAAAAGAAGAACAAGAAGAAAATTGTTAAAAAAATAGTCATATATAAGTGGAGGAAGAACAAACATTATAAAAGCCTGCAGGTCGCCAAGCAGTTTTCACACACTGTACCTCACTCCGAGTCCTTTGGAAACATTATGAGTAGTGATAGATTTTTACAGGGCACTCGGAGTATGCACTTCTATATCGCTTCTTTTTACGTGATATCACTTCTTTTTATGACTGACGTTTTAGGTTTGTGGCTTGGCGGCATTATTTACTTCGAGTTATTTTTGATTAGATAAAGCTTACGCGCATGATTACAAAATAAATATTGCAACTAGAATGCAAATTTTGGTGCCTACTTATACCTCAGATTATAATAAATATCCTGAACCTATATAAATTTATATTTAAAGCAGTTTTATATTTTTAATACAAAGTTGTATTTAGCTAATATAAAGTTTAGACAATGTCATCAGTATAATCACTTGAAAAAATATTTTTTCGAACAATAAAAAGGAAATCTTAGGTTCTGTTTATACAGAATAACATGAAACATCTGTTTTGAAAATTTAATGAAATCATATTCAGTAGTTTTTGAGATATCATGCTCATTATGCCCAAAAGCTTCATTTGGAGAAAAATGACTTCGAAGTTTCCTACTCGCCGCTTCAGCTACTGGACGTGTATAAACTTAAATGCCATTTCTGCTGTTTTAATAGGAATTTAATTGAAAAAATTGTATTAAAATATTCAGGAAAGATAGGAGTTTAATATCTAAAAAAATTAAGTTTTCGAAAATTTTAAATCTTTAAGAGTCCGGAGACCCTTAATGGAGACAATGTTTAATTTTTTAAGCATAAGCGATTGTTGTAAAAGTGACGAATAACTGAATAGGTAAAACGCAATACCATGAAGTTTGCTAGATGCTTCTACAACCAAAGTTACCATAACTTCCAGATATGATAATTCTATTGAATTCCGTTTCCTTTGAGAGAAAATTCAAAGTTGCATTCTCCGGTAAATGTGATTCACCATGGTGTGTTGCTCTCAAAACATCATTGCACTACATCACAGGATGCGGATAGGAATTTCAGGGATGACCGCCCGGCATGATCCTCTAAACATAACTGTTGCGTTCTGGTATTTTTTGAAAAAAAGCTCAAGTGAGAGATCTTTGACGGAAAATTGCATAAAGCCCACTACATTTTAATCACCAAAGTATCTCAGAAAGAAACTGAAATAGCAATTCGAGTGCAAAATATGCTTTCCTTGTATTTATGTAAAAAAATTAATTTCAGCAGTCGTTTTCATCGTTAAATTATATCAAACTGTGCATTTACGAATACGAACACCTTATATTGGCAATATATTTGGAAATTTAGGTGTATTGTACCTTAGCATACCAAATGGAATATCGTTTGGTAAAGTTGTTAAAGAAATAAGACGGTTTAAGGCAAAGAAATCATAATGATAAACTAATTTGAAATTTTTGCCAAAAATATTGCATTGTAGATAGATGATTTCACAAAAATTCAAGAACTTGTTTTATTAATATAATATCGAAAAGGATATGAGGTTATGCATGGAATTGATCAAAATTTCATATATATGTTTTTAGCTATGACAAGTATATCCCGCATAAATTTGGAAGTAGCTAGAGCTGTAAGAGCGATCTGTGTGCAATTTTCTCGAATTTTAGTAGTTCTGTTGTACTAGTTTCTTACTAATTTACACAAAAATAATATGCTTGCCTCTATTTACATATTGTTACTACGACGTACAAAACAAATATGCCCACATAACGTATTATAATATGAAATGAAATCGAAAAAACAAAAATGCCAACAACTTAAATCTGTAGCGCTTTAAACCATATTAATGTTATTGTTCTTTTTTTTAATATTCTGACATAGACATCATTTAATAATATAACTCTGCAAAATATTTGAAAAAAAAATCTTAATCTAATTTCAAAAATTTTTAAATCACATTTTTTTTATTAAATCCTATCTCAATTTTATGTACCTCTACTCTCGTATTGTAATATCTGCTCTGCTTAATATAGAATTTTTGTAATGACGTAACTCAAAAAGTTGAGCTCGGGAAGGTACCTGGTTTACATTAATAATTTTTCATGAAAAAAAAAAATATTTTTTATTTACAGCTGAAAATCTAACTTTCTCACACACATTCATAAAAAAATTTAAATACCGACTCTTATTTTGCGCCTAAATACTTTGAAAGCTTATTCGAACATCACTCCTTAACGTAATATTTTGTTTACCTCATAGCTATCTTATGAGCTTTAAGTGAGTGTGATTGATGTCTTGCTGTCAAATCTATCATTATAATAAATTTTTATGAATAGAAATACCCTCGACATCCAGAAATTTCGTTCAGTAATTCTTTTGTCCCATAAATCTTAGGAGACTGCAATAAGTAAAAATTCTACCTTCCTACATATTCCCTTTTAGTTTTGTAAGTTTCAGCAGGACATTGCGTATTAAGAAAGCCATAAAAATGTAAATACTTTCGTAAAACTATACACTGCTTTAGTTGAAAAAAATGCATCATACACATTACAAAAAAGGGCGCGTATTAGTAAATGGAAAGTATATGATATGAATAAAATTTAGATAAGGTATGTTGAAAATTTTAACAGATTTCTTTAGATTTTTCATCTTACAAAATATTTTTGTCGATTATCGTACAAAATAAATATTATTTCCGTCGATTATTATATATGTACAGTTCCAAAACAAAAAATGTAAATTAACTGAGTAAGAAATTATGCATTTTTCCTGTCAAGTAATAGCAAATATTATACAACTTTGAACATAAATACAGTAATGAGTACATTTACCCACATTTTAGTTTTATAAGTATTGCATAATATCCATGTTCATCATGAAAACTGTAAACTTAACACATGTATACCAATCAAGCATACAAAAACTTTATTTCTTGCAATTCGATTTTTTCTTTCTTATTTCAGCTCAAAGAGAATTTTCCATGGCCTAGATGTACACAAACAAGCATAACAAATGTAGATTCCAATCACAGCTTAAACGATTTTAAAAGAAAAGTATTCATAATCTTAAAGAATCGCGGAATAAAAGAAAAACGTAAAATTTAAGGTATATAGACTATTAAAATAGGAAGAAAATATGTATTTTACAGTAATTTTGGTTTATTATTATTTTTTATTTAAAAAGATATATTAAACGTTTAGGTATAAAGATATATTTACAAATAGAACATCACATGTTATATTCAAAAGTTAAATTCATTCGAAGAAAATACATAAAAAATTATAATAATTTTATAAAAATTAATTTTTTTAATTTGTTGATATGTTCAAAATCTCTAATGTCACACAAGATATGTCACAATATGTTAGTATATGTAAATGATTATTATAATTCAAGCCAAAAAATTAAACATACCTCAGATAAGGATTTCTCTATATCGCAGTAACAAGTGGTTACATAGGTTTAATATTTATTATCCAAATTGAAGAACAAACAAATTAATTACATATATGCATATATCTTTGTAACAAAATAACGTTGATTTTATTTTTTTACAGCTATTAATTTTTCTGTAGCAGTTGTGCATGATGAAAATAAATCATAGTTATTTGTTTAAATTTCGTGTATTTTTTATTATAATTTGAGACTGGCGAGGTTTTAAATAATTGTTTAATTGATTTTACCGGCTATAGGGCTACATGTTTTAAATCTGCAAAAATTACACAATGGGCGAATGTTACAACTTAGTTGTTAAAATTTAAATATTTTATTATTCTAAATTTCTACGCAAGCCAAAACGATCATTTTTTATTATAATAACAACCTTTGAAAACCTCCATATGAATAAATTGTACTCATCCAGTACTGTCCGGTACATTCGGTACTATTTAGTTAAATCTACATATCTTGAGATTAAATAAACAATAATTGTATAATTTCCGAGATCTTGCCAGCACGCAGGCTTTCAAAACATTATATTTGTAAGTGATAAAAATTTTACAGTCAGATGAGAACTGTTTTGTTTTTAATGTTAAAGGTATCGACAAAATATACTCTTTGTGAAATATATACAAATAGTTTTATTCCTGATAGCAGAATTACGGACAATACAACATTTTAAGCTGAAATTAATGAAACTTTACATTTACTGTATTAAAATATTTTGTAAAAATTCTGTATTTTTTTTTCTTTTTTGATAAAATTATTTATTTAAGAATTTTTTATTATTTTTCTTTATTTTTTAAAATGCAATCTGCAAAGATGTATACATAAAAGGTACTATATTCGAAAATCGTTAACAATACGGAGCTTTTTAAATCCAAATGAGGATACAAATTGCTTAACAATTATACCGAGGTCAAATTAGAAAATTATTATTTACATTTTTTGATAAATATTCGAGGATATACATATGCAAAACTTAAATGTAAACACTATTTATAAAAACTACACTATTCATTTATTGCCAATTTCATAACTTTATTTTTATACACATTTTAATTAAATGGTGAATACTAATTACAAAATATTTTTTAGTACTCTATAATAAAGCAATTTATATTATGATAAAAAATATGTTTATTATATAAAAATATTTTATATATCATCGCATCCAAACAAAATGTAAAACAATAAGTAAGTTAGCAATTGTTTTGTATGATTTAAAAATTATATATATATATATATATATATATATATATATATATATATATATATATATGCTTTTTACGATATTTTTAAATATCTTTTCATTTTGAATGTCAACAATTCATTTTGATGTATTTTTTCCTTATGGTATCTTATATATATTATATATTCCCAGGTCGCTAAATTATTTAGCAATCTTTTAAATATTATACGCTTAGATCATTGCTGCATTAGCGCACTATCTATGTGCATTATCAATATGATTTATACCATGTAGTTATCTGATACCTATTTTAGGATTCCATTAATTTTTTCATTCCTATCATTGCAACGATTTATTTAATGTTTTTTAATTTTCTAGTTATATATATATATTTTTTTTAAATACTTACAGCTTTAATTCATAATATTTGACGGTGGAAGGTTATGTTTAATTAATGGTTATATATATATATATACATATATATAATACAGAGAGGGAGGGGAGAAAGAGAGCGATAGAGAGGGAGAGAGGAAGAGAGTGAGAGGACATATACATCGAAACCATATGCAGTTTCTAAATGGACAGAAAACTTGGCATTTCCTGCAATGTAACTAATCCTTATATTATTTGCTTATTACTTCGATCATTTATAGCAAAGCTTTAATTTTCCTCTTTAACTTATAGAAGCTTTTATTTTCCTGTTTAATTTGTCATAGAGGTATTATTTCAATTCACTGAAGAGAAAAAAATATGCTTATTACCACTGTTAATGATGTAAAGAAATATAAACAGACACAGAATTCTCAGACAATTTGTAGATATTGAGACATTTTCATAAGATATTATGTTCGTGAATGTTCTTTCATTTTGATAGGAAATGAAGTGTGTTAGCTATCATGGAAGACGGTAGTATTTCGAGTGACGCAGCCTTAAGCCTAAAATCGTATCGTATCGTATCGTTAAAATCGTATCGTATCGTATCATAGAATTCGTAGATGGCGGAACTCATATATACAGCTAACTCGACATCAAAGAAAATGCGAAAAGCCGACTTTTAATAACTCAGCAGATATACGTCTTATTGTTCTGAATTTTCTAGAACAGTCTTATATCTGCAGTCTAATCGTATACTGAAATTTTTACATTTCTACGTGCAGTATATTTTGAGATCTAAATAGTCATTTTTAAAGTGAAAACGTTGGTATAATATCGAGGAAGTTCCTAATTTGAAAATCTCGAAAACGGTTCTAACGATTATTTTTAAATTGATACATAATATAAATGTGATTAAGGCGAGGTGAATAACACTTTTCTTTTTTCTGGGAAAACTCTCGTTCGTTAAATAATTCGATTTTTTTTTCTCTCGAAAATGACACGAGCGATTTTTTAAAAATCAAATAAATATGTTTCAGATGAACCAAATAACAATTTACTTGTTTCCAGCAAGACTCTTGTTCGTTTTATAATGCGCATGAAAAATCGGACTATATTTCTTCGCCATTCTATGGAAATTTCACCGAAAATGCATGACACTGTATTCATACACATGCTTTCTTTTTAACCACTTTTGGGGAGAAAAATTTTGTCTTCCCACGGCTGAGTGGTTGAGGGCCATCGTCTACTGATCTTAACATATGCAGTTCGATACTCGCTGATGCGTGTGTAGTTTTTTTTTTTTTTTTTTTTTTTTTAAAGTCTGTTAGTTGACCATTATTCTCAGTTCCTTTGTAATTTTTTAATTGCTATTAAGTTAAATAAAATTACAATTATAATGACGCCAATTTGATGATGATTATTTCTTGGCAATTTTTCAACAATAAAAATATTACCATAAATTTTATAAATATATTTAATTTCAATCACTTTACAAAAAATATACATTAATACAGTAAACTCTGTGTAAGGCGGAATCGATCGGGACCAAGAAAATTTTCCGCAATAGACAATATTCCGCCTTAGACAAATTTTACTCTATGTCTATGGATTCGTAGGGACTTGAAATTCTTTCCGAGTTAGACAGATTTCCGTCTTACACAGAGTCCGCCTTACAGAGAGTTTACTGTAATTATTATTTGAATATAAATCACACGATCAGAAACGCAAAAAAATAATTCATTTCAGCTCTTCTTTTTATAATATCATTTTTTATTATTATGACGGTCAATCAATATATAATCACTGACATCCATAATATTATTATTATTATAATTATTATTTTCCTTGCATAAAAACTATTGTGATGTAATAATTATTTTATAATAAATAATTTAGTTGAAATGTTTTATTTATAAATAACAATGAAGTTTTACATAATAAGCATATCAGAATTCTGGTGTCGCCATCTTTTGACGCAATTGCGTACCACATTTCAGGGTCGTACTGGCATAACTGAGAGGGCGGTGGCAAAATGGATAAAAAGGGCGCCGATTGCCTTACAAAAGGGCGCAAATGCTTATATATACATACATACACATACTATATAAATTATGTATAAAAAATCACTTTAAAAATATATACGAGTATATTGCTATAGCGAAAACTTTATTCCTAAAATAATTATGTCACCCAAATTAGTATTTTACACTATAGAAATGTAATATGCACAAAAATAGTTCCCCGCAAGGCATTGCAGTTAAAAAAAAAATCTGATGTTAGACCAGTGTTGCCAATTTAGAGGTATTTTTTTCCTCCACACTTTTCTAAGAAAGCTATCTCTGTTTTCGAATTTCGCTCACCTTATCTAATGAGTTAATTCAAACTTTACCCCGAATATTTGAATAAAAATCTCCATACGATTATCTCCAAATGGAAAATAAAATATTAAAATAAAACAAACAAAAACAATTTCGTTGGGTCAAAACTCAAAAGTGCAAAACATTATTTAATACAATTCAATAATATTTTATATAATACAATCTCTAGAATACAAATACTAATTATGGTGTATAAAATTTCAGGAAAGTTATTTTTGTTTAGTTCAAGAGTGACGTCTATTTTACGTGAATTATCTTTAAAATATGTTTTATTTCTTTATTTTTTCAACATTCAAAAGATATCATAGATTTTTTTTTTTAATTATGGCCATTTCTTTTTTCCATTCTGATCAGAAACAAAATTATGGCCATTTTTTTTTTCATCCTGACCAGAAAAAAAAAAAAAAAAAAAAAAAAAGACCATTTTTTTTTCCTTTTCTGACCAGAAAATCGGAGTTCTAACTTTTTACGACAGCTCTTTCATCTTCACCTAACACTTCATTTATAACGGTTGTTTCAAAATAATGGATGGCACCAGTCCATCAGTTCAGAAGAAAATGATCCATTCCAAAGGTATATGTTCGATTGAAAAAAACTATTTAATACTTTGAGCAGAAAGAAGAGGCTACACCTGCAATTTTTATGACACTAATAGAATCCCATAGCTGCCAATGTGTACGGTTTAGTTACCTCTAAAATTTAACACAAATTTTTGCCATATTTAATCGTTGACAATTGTTAGACTTTTTAAACTGAAATTCCGGAAGTGACAGCCGATTGTTCCCTTGCGACGACATTCCTCTGGCTTCAACTCGTAAAACTTGGCTAAAAGTGCTATCTTTGACAACATTTTCTGAATGAATCTTTGCCTTTATAAGAAAATGGGAAACTAATTTCCTGGTATCTGAACAAAATGGGCAAATTTTATATTTTTACGAATATTAATGCAAATTTTTTGTATTTACGAATGAAAATGACTTCGCGAAAGTATCAGAAAAGTAGTTAGTTTGGATTTGGGAATAGCTTTCAATATATAAAATTCTCATAACGAGGATGTGATCGCCCCCCACCCCAAAAAAGGAAATCCATGACCCCCTCTAAATGATGAGCTGAATCCGTCCTTGGCTTTGTCGAATATTGATTGATTAAAATCTCGGAAACGGAATCGAAAAAAAATCCGCTTTATACAGGATCCTTATGCCATATCATCTTTAGATTCTTCTATGTTTTGTCATACGCCAGACAGAATGATTTTAACAATACCGTGCAAAACACAGATGCGAGAAAAATCGACAAACAAAATCTTCATTTGGCGCCCGGGGCACATGCCCCCTCTGCCCCCCTTAATTTCGGCCCTGCTTTCAAATCAGCAAACTTACAAAGGCTGTGCCCAATAATGGAGTTGTTTCTGTTTTTCAAAGATCTTGTTCTTTTTTACCGCGATTCATGTGTGTACGCAGAGTAGGGGGGGGGGGGCAGAAAATCTTTGGAAAAGTAATACATTCTTTAAAAGTATTACGCTGAATGTAATTATTTTGAAAAGTAGTATTACTTGAATTTTATTGCATGATAGTTTTGTTTTAAAGGTTTTCATTAAATTTCATTGTAACTGCTGGCTGAAAATACCAATTATTTTTTATTGCCCACCAGAAACTTTTTAATCGAACTGTCTTTTATATTTTTTGAGAAAAACAAAAGATCTTTCAGAAAAGGCTGCCGAATGTGGCGTTTTGAACCGAATTTCCGGACGCGACAGTGGAGGAAGAGAAAGAAAACTGTTGTCATGAGACAACAATCAATTTTAACTCAAGATGTAATTAATTTAAAGAACAGAATCTATTGTATTGCAAATCACTTCAATAACCAAGCCTGCAAGTCTCATTCTTTTATGTGGAGTTTCGCCGAATATTCGGTTTCATTTTCGTTTTCAGCCCAAAATCCTAGTTTCGGCGAAAATACTGCCGTATATTCGGTATTACTATAACTGCCCCTCCCTAGCCTCCCCCAAACGGCACTCCCATCCAAAGAGCCGTACATACTATATATTCACATACAAGGAGATAAATCTAGAAGGTATTACTAATATTGATTAAATTCGTTATTTTTAAATTAAATTATTTTTTAATATATTTTTTATGTTTATAGCACCTTATATTTAATTAATTTTATTTCAATCAAATTATTTTGTTAATTATGTACTGCCGTTTCTACACAAAACATTATTCAGATAACATGCGTATATGTATGATATAATTATGATAGATATAATTATGATGCAGATATAATTATGATAGACACTAGTGGGCTTCGCCCCTCTATGGCGCCTTATGGGTCCAGCTTCCATAACTCAGAAACCACCTTTCGGACATCAATGCAACAGATTCCAAACGTTATAATTAACTTAATAATCACCCTATATAGCATTAAAGTAAATTTATGAGTACTGCATACTATTTTTTTATCCTAATTTCCGAAGAGAAAAAATTATTTCGGTTCCATTCTTAGGTACTGGTCTGAAAAATTTTGAAAAAGGGGGGAAGGAGGGGACATGAGACTGCTGTTTGTGAAACAACACAACGGGGTCTGGCTTATTCAACTTGGTTTTTGGTGACTTCAATTGGAAGGTGGTTTGTTTAAAAGAATGCGTTCCCTGCCCCATGAAAATTGGAACTATTGGTGCACCATCTATGTAAGGATTTAATAATTATAAATTAACATTTTGGATTTATTAATTTAAGGACAAAGTGTTTTTAAAGGGATATCAAATGAAACCCTCTGTGCGATCAGCGATTATACTTACCCACTTGTTTTTATATACAAACTGCTATAAGGAAAATTGTAATAAAATAGTAAAAATTAAATCTGCATTAAATTCCATAAGTATCTTTTTTTTAATCATTTTATCACTAACCTCAAAAAAGTAATGATATCAATGCAAAAACCCTTGACGGGTTAAAAGTTTCTGACGCAGCAATTTATCTTATGCTCTAAGAATTTTAAATATGGAACTTAAAAATACTGATATCAAATTTTGAGTGACGTTATGCTATTTCTTAAAAAATATATTTGTATTTATTTCATCATTTTATTTTTGTTTTATTTATAATCGCATGTGCAAAAGTTATGTTCAACATGAAAAGCTGCATAAAATTTTATTCGCTGTTGCTTTATCATTTACATCTCTCATAAATTCAAAATATGAGTTTTAAAAGATATGATATAAAACTTAAGTGACGCCTTGATGTGACTTTAAAAGGTTTGTTTTAAAATTCAATTAAAATTATTTTTGACTTGGTTAAAATATTTTTTTACATCTACACAATACTTTTAATTTTCCAATTCACTGTTAAATATATCACTTTCATTGAATCTATACTATGCATTGAAATGTATTTATTTCAATAAATTGATTTATCTTTTGTGTCACGCTATTCAAAATTGTGAGTAAGATTTATGTAAATGGTTTCTTTGCGTCAAACTATCCTTTTTCATACATTTCATGTAGTTTGGACACAATGACGCAAAGAAACCATTTACATAAATCTTACTCACAATTTTGAATAGCGTGACACAAAAGATAAATCAATTTATTGAAATAAATACATTTCAATGCATAGTATAGATTCAATGAAAGTGATATATTTAACAGTGAATTGGAAAATTAAAAGTATTGTGTAGATGTAAAAAAATATTTTAACCAAGTCAAAAATAATTTTAATTGAATTTTAAAACAAACCTTTTAAAGTCACATCAAGGCGTCACTTAAATTTTATATCATATCTTTTAAAACTCATATTTTGAATTTATGAGAGATGTAAATGATAAAGCAACAGCGAATAAAATTTTATGCAGCTTTTCATGTTGAACATAACTTTTGCACATGCGATTATAAATAAAACAAAAATAAAATGATGAAATAAATACAAATATATTTTTTAAGAAATAGCATAACGTCACTCAAAATTTGATATCAGTATTTTTAAGTTCCATATTTAAATTCTTAGAGCATAAGATAAATTGCTGCGTCAGAAACTTTTAACCCGTCAAGGGTTTTTGCATTGATAATTATACACATAATTTTACATATTTGTGATTCTAGAAAGTCGTCATTTTCTACATTAGATGTATAATTTTACCTTGTAATAATTACGGGGTTTTTTTCTAAAAAAAGTAAAGGACTAGTATCGATTGGCATTTGAAAATCACATCTGTGCAATTTATAAAAAAAATATTTAATATGGAATAACTATCAAGTGCAATAATAGAGTAATATTCGAATAATGGACATAGAACATTTAATAATATGTAAATGACAAATAATAAGCATTATAATTATTTATAGTAAATCACTACTACTTTTAAATTAATTATATATCGACACTACAGTTATGTAATTTATGTATTTATATTACCGAAATATATAGTTCTTTACTAATATTTTGAAGAAAACTTTTTTTTTTCAATTATGAGCGATTTGAGGTTCTGAGTATAATTTAACAATTTATAAGATCCAATATATCTAAAATAAGTATATAACAAGATCTAAATGATATCTTAATTTCATCTAAGTTTAATTAGCGCATAAATTATGGAAATAATGCAAAAAAAAAATAAAAAATATCGATCTTTCCTCTCCCTCCACAAAAAAAAAAAAAAAAAAAAAAAAAAAAAAAAAAAAAAAAAAAAATCAAATTCTAGTAAAACAGTACTTTTTTCTTTTTAAATATTCATATTATCACCTCATCTCAAAGAAAAAATAACTTGTTTCCCAATTCCAGTGAAACTAAGTACTATTTTTTTTTAAATAAAAATGATGGAAAATATAATAAAAAATAGAATATATATATTTTTTTAAATAAAATATTTTTTAAATACATAATTGAAAGAGTCCCTGTCACAGTCTTATAGACATGGCAATTTCCACGTCTGCAATAAAATAGGGGTCTTTCGTGCCGATGACCACATGAATTTTTGAAATTTTGCGGGTCACCATATGTCAGTTAATTTTTATAAGAAATATATTTATAAACCACTTAGCTGAAATACCAGAGTTTTGTTGCATATAAGCGCTGCGGAGCTGTAGCGTTTTCATTTCTACTTTGATTCAAAAAGAACATATTAAGTTAAATCCGGGAGAGATTGCGTGTTAGGAGAGATCGCGCACAAACAGATTTAACGGGAAGGGGTAGAGTGCGCGCGCAGCGACACCAGGCCAGATGTACAGCAGCATTAGTACAGTCTCTACATCAATGTACGCATTGATTGTTCCGACCGTCTTGGATAAAGCATTGCTATTTTATTTTTTTGTTTCCAAGGTACGTACTTGAATTTTCATAACTATTCCTAAGAATTTCCATACAACGTCAGTAGTACAAAATATTTTGATCTTAAACTATTTCTTATAAGATACTGAGCTAGACTAAGGATGCGAACACCAACAATGTATTTTAGAAGTGGCCATGTTTAAATAAAAGGCCGCGCAACCTCTCCTAACAAAATAAAATAGTTTGCGCATCTCTGCTTAGGAGAGATGGAGCATTTCCCAATAAGTCTCAGCGCTAGGAGATATTATGCAGCTTATTGGTAAATTTGCATGAATTGCAAATTACGTGTAAAACATATGAATGAATCAATTTTGAAATAATTTTTGAAAAACACATAATTATCGAAACTAAGTTTGGCAACAATTTAATTTGCAAAAACATACTTTTGCCGATAACAATTTTGTTATTAAATTAATAATACAGTTGCTATTAAATTAATTTTATGTAATTATTTTTGTTAATCAATTAATAATATACTTGTAAATAAATTAATTAAATATTTATATATATATTTTAATTTAAGAACAACTAATTTGCTAATAAAGTAATTTGTTAACTAAAATCAATTGCCTAATAACACCTACAATGTTTTGTAAAAGCTTTCACCCATTCCAACTACTTTAACGCCACGGAAAATAAAAGCAGAGTGCAACTAATCTTACTAATCCACAAAATATACATGAAAAAATACTGAAGAATTATGCTGCTACAAAAAAAAAAAAAAAAAAAAAGAAAGCTGAAGTTAAGATGTTTCCTGAAAATGTGTGATAAAAAAACTGACGAAAAAAAAAAAAAAAAGGTTATGGAGGATGAGTGCATTGAATGTCTGGAACTGTACTAGGAGACAGCTTCGACAAGTAACTGGATTCAATGCATTGCTTGTTGTAGGTGATTGCACGAAAGCTGCACGATTTACAACAATAAGTCCATCAATTTTAGACGATGACAACTTCAGTTAGCAAACAAAATACATTGAAACTGTGGAAATGAAAATGAAGTCATTTTCAAGTTAAACATGTTATCAAGTAGATTAATGTTAATTTGTAATCTTAGTAAGACTTGCTTTTTCTGATATTTTAATCTTTCTCTTAAAATATAATTATTTAACTGTTGATAAGATCTTTCTTTTTTATTATTATTTAAAAAATAGGTTGAAATAGTCACTCCTAATGCAATAATATTTACTCACAAAAACCTTACAACAATGTCATTTAAGTGTAATTATTAGTGTTAACAATTTAATTGTAGTTATTAATAATAAAAATCTCTTCTACCCATGTGCAAAATCTCTCCTACTCATATGAGCGATCTCTCATATCCTGTAAGAAGAGATTGGGCAAATTAGTTTTCTTGGTTTTATTACTACTGTTCTATTAAATCGCAGCATATCAACAAAATAACAATGGGAATGCATAAAAAATAAAAGAAGTAAAAATAGAAGAAATTATTCATGCATAGTTCAGCAAAAAATTGATATTCAGATTTTTTATTATTATTCTTTTTAAATGTGCCCAGACTCTCCAAGCTTTACCTGACATATTTATAACTGCACGAAACAATACTTTTTTTATCAAAAATCCTGTACAACTTTTTCATTTTGAAGAGTATTAATAGTAAATAGTAACATTAATAAAACTAATCTGTTAGATAACAAGCACACAATGGAGCAAAAATAGTATCAATATTGTGTTTTATACATAAAAAAAAAAACTTATATGTCATTGGATTTTATTTTCATATAGCGTTATTTCCCGTCATGAGTTTCACATTTTAACGGCATAATAGAAGCAAAAGTTTTTCGTCGGCTATTGTGTTGATTTACAGGACAGCTTACGTTCAGACAAAGGCAACAACAAGACAATTTGAATTTCATCCAAATTTTTATTGGCATAAGAGCATATAACCCCTTAGACCTGAGATAAAAAATATAAGATTCGTACCTACCCGAAGTTGTTTAAATAGTTTCTTAGGTCTTCACGAAGAGTAAATTGCAATTAATTTTTTGTAAAGCATTGCAGAGGCTAGGGGTATGTATCCTATGTGATACATCAGGACTGAAACGCTGTAATAGAAAAAAGTTTAAAGTTTTAAGTAAAATTAATTTAATCGCCTTATTCTGCGCTTAAGTCAGACTATATATCCAACACATAAATTCTGACTGAAAAATAAATTTTATTAGTGTATTGTGGCAACATTACATTCATTTTTTTTTCTTTTCATGGAACTCCTTGAAACAATTTTTTGTTGAAATAAAACACAAAAAACATTACAGTCTCTGCAATGTAAGTAGTTAAAGCTAAGTATTTCAAATTTCTTCATGGCTCTGATAATCATCTTCATCCGACACAGAGCTTAAATCGGAATCATTGCGATTGATGAACTCTAAGATTTAGTCCTGTGTTAAATATTGTACTGAAAAAAAAAAAAAAAAAAACTAAGTAAAAAGTTAACAAGTAAAACTGAAAAGCAAACATCTCAAATTAAGTTTATACCTCAAAAAATGCTTCTAATAACCTTTAAATTTACAAAAAATAAAAACACAACTCAAAAACCAAAACAACACTGATCCGAAAAGCATGGATCTAACGTCGATGGGTCTCAAAGTATAACATGTGATACGAACCAATTTCAAGGATTATAACTTTTTAATATTTCACAATAAAGCTATTTTATTTCTATCAATTGATAAAATGTACTCTTACAAAAAAAATGTATATCTTAAAAATAGTTTAATATTTATATTTAAGTAATAAAATCAAACTTACTTCGACGGCGCGCCGAAACTCTATTTACTTTCTAAAATGCTTCTAAAAATTGCGATCGTAGGGAAGTACTGTCTTGTATCGGCTAAAGAAAAAAATAGCAGCGGCTTTTCACTTTATTTCACATGTGATACAACCGATCTCAAAATTATTTTTGCTGTCCAGCTTTTCTAAAAAAATCTGAAACTTTTGTATCAAACGTGATACATGTGACCTGAGGAGGATATACTTATAATTAGCTGTACACATTATCATATTTTAAAATGGAGCGGATTTTCCAAAAATTATACACTGTTAAAAATTTTCCTGTGAAATTACGGAGAATCTATGGGTAATCCATTATCTTAAGTTTTATGTAAAATTACAGAAATTAGAAAAACAGAGATTCTGTTAAATAACAGAGAAGTCATTTGGTAAATTTACACAAGACTCTGTAAATTAACATCATTAAAAATACACAAGACTCTGTAAATTAACTTCGTTAAAAATACGCAAAACTCTGTAAATCAATTTATTTTTTTATTTAAAATAATTTAACTTAGGTTTTGAAATCAGCGAATTTTAGAACTTCGAAGTATCAGAGTTATTCAAGCAAGTTTGAACTTCTGTGTCATTTATTTATTTATTTTTTACACAACTTGCTTCTGGCCAGCCTGGGGCTTGAACCCGAGACTTCTGGGCAGGAGAAAAACAACTTACTGACTGCGTCATAGGAGCTGCTGCTGCGGTGTATAAAGGATGTCCTTTATAATAAAGCGGGTAAAAATCTATTGTACTTGCGTTTTTCAAAGATTTCGCTTCAAATATATTCGTTAGAAAATTTCTTAAACGGTTTATTTTAATTTAGTTTGGGCCGAAACATAATACCTATTATTTTTTTTAATCAAATTTAATTTTTTAATCCTTTATTTACAGAATTATTTATAAGAAATTACTTCTTCTCAATAATTATCTTCTTTAATATCTGAAGATATACTGGAATTTTTAAATAATAATAATGTGAAATCTAGGTGTATTTTTTCATTAAAACTGGTTAAATATATTGGTAATTATAACATTTTTTGTAAAATATTTACAAATATACACTTATCGCTCATTTCAATTTTTTAAATTAGATTTTTTTAGAAACTGTTCTTAGAGAGCATTTAACTGTAATAAGTAACTATCATTTCAAATTTCCAGTTTCTAGCCCCTCCAATATCACAAAAGATGCAATTTTAGAATGTTTTTTTTTGTTCCTGTACTACGGTTTTGGAAGTGGCAACGGCATACACTATATAGGCAATACTTACAGGGAACTTTGAATTTTAGACATTTTGTTAAATATTTAACGTTATACTTGTCACATTTTTATGGAACTTCAGGATCATAAAAATATGTTCGATTTTATATTTATCAACAACGATCTGATCAGGAAGAAAATTAGAGGGGTAGCAAAGAATAAAATCAAAAGAATAATATTTGTGTTAACTTGTAGAATGCAATGCACGAAATGATCTATGGCTACAGAATATGAATAATTGCATAATTGCATATTGTAAAAAGTCTATATTCATTCTTGTACCTATATTCATGGTGATACAGATATATATATATATTTTTTTTGTAAATTCAAAACATTCTTTCAGGTTTTTTTTTGTTTGTTTGTTTATATCATGTAGAATTTTCAACCAAATTTAACATCAGTTTTAGAAATTTTCACAAGATGTAGAAGAAACGATATAGAGTTATCGTAATATTTATATTTTAAACATTTGAGGAAAGATTTGCAGTTTCATGAAATATGTTTTATCTGTGCTAGCGCAAATGATATCAAAGTTTTTTTTTTTCAGAATTTATTACTCAACTCTATGGAGCATACAATTTACAAAAAAAATAATAAATAAATAAATAAAAAAGTCAAATATCGTAAAAATTCAGAATGATATTTGCGATAGAGTCAGCTGATTTTTAGTTGCTCTCTAAAAACAGCTGAATGATAAGGAATTTTCCAGAAATTATCATTATTTATTATCCGACTTTCAGCAAAGAAGTGAATATTTAATGAATGTGAATGAGTAGATTTGGAACAAATGACTTCTATTTTGATAATTCTTTTTTTTCTTGAAATAGGCTCGTTCTGGTGGTTTTCCAAGAAGCAGCATTAATAAAAAATGTAAAATAAAACATAATAAAAATTTGAAATGATAATTTATGTAAGATCCCTTATCATTTAGCTGTCTTTTGAGAGCAACTATAATCAATTCACTCCATCGCCGATAACTATCTGAATTTTTTCGATATTTGACTGGCTTTTTACATGACTTGATCTATAGGTTTAGTATTCAAAAATGATAAGGAATTTTCCAGAAATTATCATTATTTATTATCCGACTTTCAGCAAAGAAGTGAATATTTAATGAATGTGAATGAGTAGATTTGGAACAAATGACTTCTATTTTGATAATTCTTTTTTTTTCTTGAAATAGGCTCGTTCTGGTGGTTTTCCAAGAAGAAGCATTAATAAAAAATGTAAAATAAAACATAATAAAAATTTGAAATGATAATTTATGTAAGATCCCTTATCATGATGTATGAAACTTGTTATGAAAATTCTTCGTATGCATACGCGCATGTGCAGACAAAATACTTCATAAAACTGCTCGTATTTCATCATATGTTTAATATATTTATATTCCAATTGCACTAAATTATTTCTATTATATTTTGTCGTTTGTTTCTTAAACGGCTTTAAATTTGGTTGAAAACCCTGCATGATATAAACCAAAAACGTGCAAGACTTTTTTTTTTTTTACTTAACCCCTAAATGTCTGATTTTTAAATAATCATTGTAATAATGTTTTTCGGCTTTCCTTTTTAAAATAAATCATGAAAAAATACTTAAAAAAATCATATTTTGTTTTAAGTATAGTTTACGGCTAAAAAACAGTTTATTACTAATCGGCAATACTGGTGTTTAATTGAAAAAATAATTTTCCTTGATAAAATTCTATAATATTAAACACACAAGAATTTTAGGAACTATAATAAAAAATAAATTTTACTTGCTCACTGCAGGACAAAATAGGGTATTTCGCAAGCTTCCAAACAAAACAAAAAGATCAAGTACCAACAATTGAAAAAATAAATCTATCTTTATTCTTAAACAGCACAAGTTTTGCCATCTACATGTTGAAAATCGATTTCATAATATTTTTAGAATGTATTTTATTAGCAACATTAGGCATTATAGCTTCAATATTATTCTAATAGTATTTTAGAGCCCAAATTGGGTATGTTGCCGAAAAGCAACACCAGGCATTTAAGGGTTAAAAAAATAGTTTTATCTCCATGAATATATGTACTAACGCAAATGAATATACATATTGTACATTATCCACATATTCATTTGCTATAACGATGGATCATTTCGTGCAATGTATTTTACGGATATCCTAAATACTATTACTTTTCTTTGATTGTTTGCTGCCTCTCTAATTGTCTTTTTGACTAAATCGTCGTTGATAAATATACAGTCAGGCATATTCTTCATAATACTGAAGTTACATAAAAAAACTGACAAGTTTATCTTCAATCATTTTAAAAATGTTAAAAAAATTAAATGTCCGTTAATTAGTAGCTATATAGTGTATAATACAGACTATGCTTGATCAGGGACTGTCACCATCATTTGCCATTATTACTTTTGTAGTCAGTTTGGTATTTTCTGTGGTTTCATAGAAGTTGTAATTTAAAAAAGTGTTTAGAACGCTTTTTCGCACGTTTCACCCTTTTAAATTTCAAAATTTTTAGTAAACGTTCTTGTAGATCATTTGCATCCTATAAGTATGTAGCACGCCAAATTTAAAGTTTCTATCTTTAACAATCGCATAGAAATCCTAATTTATTAGTTTTTAGAGCACTTTTCGGTCATTTTCCCCTTTTTAAATTTCGATTTTTTTTCCGACTGTTTGCAGAGAGCATTTATATGTTATAAGTAACTACAACACCCGGTGGTTGTGGCACCAACATAAAATATCGCCTTCGTTGGAGTAGATATCTCCATCAATTTGGACCTATTACTTTTCAAATTGATTTGGTATTTCCTTAGACTTCATAGAAAACGTAATTTGGAACATGTTTATTAGGTTTTTTGATCATTCCACATTTTTAAATGTGGAGATTATTAGAAGGTTTTTAGAGAGCATATGTAACTACGATTCCCCATTTCAAATTCTATCTTTAAAAATTACATACAAATCGTAATTTAGAACATCGCTAGAACACTTTTCGCGCATTTTGTTCACTTTTAAAATTTGATTTTTTTAAAACTGTTCTTAAAGAGCATTAGTATCTGAAATGTAACTACTATGCCAAATTTCAATATTCTAGGCCTTTCAGTAAAATGATAATTGCAATTTTAGAAAAAAATTTGCTCCTATACACCTTGGGTTACAAGCAACAGCAGAAAAAAACCGCCTATTTTGTAAAAAAAAAAAAAAAACTGTCACTAATAATTTTCTTCCATTAATTTTGAAATCATTTCAGTATTTCCACAGATAACTCCCTATAAACACGCGAACAAACGTTACTTCTTTATAATATTGGTATAGATTACGGAAAAAAATATCGGAAATGGGCGGAAATGAATATATAATATTGCCGACCGTATCTATTTTGGGGAGAGTGCGGATAAAAAGGACATAATTGTGTTACTCGAAATATGTTGTATCTTGAAATACATATTTATGGCTATTATTATTGAGATTACATTTTCAAATATTTAAAACCATTGCCATTTCGAATACAATTTAGAAATTATGCATTTGGAATCGAGTTCTACCATATTTAAATAATCACGGTTGGTTTTATCTATTACGCATTTATATATATAAAAAATCAATTATTGGTTTTATTTTTTCTTAACTTTTCTTAAGTGTTATACTCGTCATATAAGACGCACATGAAAATCTTGATATATTTTCTTGTCTTAAATTTTACCATTATATGCGGAATATATTTTACCTAAATTTGTCCGTGTATCGATTTTTTTCGAATCTGCAATATTTAAAAAAATTAGCTGAATCTGAATATAACTTAGATCACATCGTATTAATACATATTATGCATAAATCTTGCATATATGTTAGCGTAACGGATAAAATATTTACAATAATAAATATATTTAAGATTTCTAATAAATATATATGCGTTTATCAATGAACATTAATGAGTTTAGTGTGTTGTTTGATATATCATAATGATAAATTTCAACGATAATGGTTACAGAAATTCTCGTGAAACATCACTGAAAATATTATTTATGACCGTAAGGAATATGCCAAGAGATGTTTGTGTTGAATCTCTCGACTTTCAGTGGTAACGTAAACTGATTAATGATTACCAATAGTAATCCGAACAGAAAAATGTTTACAACTACTATTAGTGTGATATATAGTTTTGGCGAAATGTAATAATTCTAAATTGTACATTGATCTTATTCTAAGAAACACGTTTATTGACTATTTGTAGTTTCTAAGCATACGTTCATTCAAAATCAATTGTAATTTTACCTTTTAATCCTAACCATCGACACAGTTAGTTTTGCTTTAATTTCAAATAATCTAGTACAATATTTATACAAATATCTCGTAAATACGGGGATTTTAATGGAATAATTAAGAAATCAAAAACAAAAACTTATTATAACAAAAATAGTTTTAAAATTATTGATTTGACATCATAAAAATATTTGAATTAGGTGCACGTTAAGTATAATAAAATGCAATACTTACACATAGTTATACTTAAAAGCTTCGCTTGATAGATAATTAATATATATGATGAAAATGGAACAGAAATTACAGAAAGAAGTGAAATTTTTTTTTCAGGCGTAATTTTCAAAGCTACAGAAGACTTAACCGACTGTTTCCTTAAGCGGTGAATGTACACTGTACAGTTCATAGAAGTACTGCAGTTTAAATTGAAACCAGTTGCGACCATTCTCTCCCACTTCACTCTCCATCTAAAAACGGCGACACTTTAACAGAAAAACACAGAAGTTTTCAGCGAAAAAAGACGTGACGGCGATATGACGATGTAATGGCAAGTTAAACTTGGGGAGATGTTTATGTCCGTCATGAACAATAGTTATTGACAGTATGGGTTATCTGTACACTGCAGTCATTCGCTGATGCACTTCGCGAAGTCCAACTTCAGCCATTAAAATAAAAATGAAACTACGTTGCTCTCCATTACTTGCAAACATTCTGCAGATGCAGATGAGTAACAAAATATTTTCTGCCGGACGATACTGTTGGCCATCCGCTTGTGCACATCACGAACTTCATCGCAACTATTTAGGGACAATCCATTTCTGCAGCAAGAGTTGCCTTTCTTATATTCCGTTCTACCTCTACACATAGATACTTGCACATACATAATATCAATACAATGATAATAATATACAAAAATAACCTTACAGAATCACAGACTTTGTGAGAAAAATTAAAACTTAAATTAAAATTTTATTGTCCCGAAAATTTACAGACAACTCAAAATTTTCCAATGATTAAGCTGTTTTTTTCTAATAACTTCAAAAACTTAATCAAACCTACTCAAAACAAGAGTTTGAAGAATTTCTTGCTTTAAGGGAACCAACTTCGTTCAATTTGCAGATTTAAAACTTGAACATTGCAAATTGCATATAGGTCTCTCGCTAATCTTCACCAGAGGTTCTCTGTTAAATTGTGTTCAGGATTTATGACAGGCCAATCCACAACAGTTACTTGGTTTTGTCTAAACCACTGCATTGTAAAGTTTTCTGTGAATAGAGCAATTTTCTTGCTGATATATCTAATCGTCCCCACCTAGCAACATTCCAAATGTAAGTAATTGCGTTTCAAGAATTTTCTGGTGATTTTAGGAACATGAATGATCTTTCAAAAAAGCAATATCGATCGTTCCATTATAAGAAAATGCTCCCCACAGCTTGAGTCAACCCCCTGCTTTTTGCCTCCCGATAAAAGACAGTAGTTCCTTGCGAATATCGTGCAAGTAATATGACCAACCATGGAGGCGATGTAAATAAATTTCTTCGCTTCACTGAAAAGAGCACTCATCCATTCATCTGTCCAATCCATGTGATTTTCGGCCCACTAAACGCGAGCGTTTTTATTCTGCTTTGTAAACTTTGGTGAACGACGCATTTGGCAGTAATAAACAATTGTACTTGCCAGCAGCCATCGCTGAACCGTTGATTTTCAAACTGAAAAGCTTACTTCTTTTGAAACTGACCGTACACACATGTTTTGGATTGAAACTAATCTCAAATCCCTCTGCTTTGGTATTTAGTTATTTTTCTTTTGTCGTCTAGAACGCGATTTTGATTCAAAATCTTCACCTGTTGACAGAAATCGGTACGTACCAACACTGCTGCGTCCAGTTTTTTTTTTTTTTTTGCAATGTCCACAACTTTCCATCCATAAGCCTTTAAACGATATCTTTGCAAAACTTCCTTTTTGTAAAACTGCACATTGCGAAGCATCTTTCCAATGAGTCGAAAACGAAAAGAAGGATTAGCTTTTACCTCAGAAAGCTATTGCGTCACAAGGACATGTCATTCAATATGTAAAATTTGAATATCAATACTTAAATCAGCTTTTGACACGTGTTGTATATATATATCTGGGACAGCATTTCTTTGTTTTTACATTTTTATATTAAATCTATGGCTGTTAAAAGTTGTTTGAGTATTTTACTAATTTTATTTCATCATTATATATTTGCATAATTTATTTTGTCTTTCTTACTTGTTTAGTTAACTCTTAAATCCAAAAAAAAAATATGGTTGTCTATAAACTTTTGGGCCGCACTGTACTTTAAATTAATCGATATCACTGAATACAAATTAGATGACAGCACATTCAAATAACACAGGTTCCTATTCCTTTATTTAATATATATATATATATATATATATATATATATATATATATATATATATATATATTATGATTTATTGTGGGAAAACTATTGTTAATATTTGCTTGTGCTTCTTTTATAAAGAAAATATTTTTCTGTGTATTTTTAATTTTACTACACACATTTTTAGAGGTTTTATAATGCTAATTATACTATTTTTATGAATAAATGAACAGGATTGGTTGAATTATAGCCCAGTAAAATACGTGTATATTTTTACAAAGCATGTGCGGATTTTCAAATTCATACGCTAAAGTAAAAAAAAAAAATAAATAAATAAATAAAAAAGTGAATTCATCCATCTTTCTGGACATTTCGAAAATTCCAGTGGATCCAAATGCAAGCAGCTCGTTTCTCACACTCTCGTTACTTTACATTTTAGCCTCGAAACCTTCATTATATAACCACAATATTTACACATTTTTATGTGACTAACATCTTTTTGGCAATTTTGCTTATAGAGTCAGTCACAAATTGGTTTGAAAATAGTTTAGATATGGATTAAATATCTAATATATCGACTTATCTTTGACATTGTTCATTCCACATTGGTCTGTAATATATTCGCCAAGTTGTATCCGAACTAGAAGTGCCATTTGATCAATATCGTTTTCACATGCATAATACACTGCTCAAAACAATTAAAGGATATTGCAGTTTTAGGTGGATTTTGTATCTGGTAAACTGTTTAGCTGATTGATACATGGTCGACAGACATAGTAGGTTATATGAGAATAAATTACACATGTTTGGCAGAAAAAAATGCATTTTATTGCGCATTTGTGTACTAAAGGAAAAAAACACAATTTGTGCATATGAGAAAAAAAGAATAAGAAAAGGTGTTTTCTTCAAAGAAAGTCATTTTCAGTAGGGGGTATGGTTTCCACGGGCGGCCAGCAACGTTGAACACCTTTGAGGCATGGACTCAATGAGGCTATTAATGACGAGTTGGGGTATTCTGCCCCACTCTTCCAGAAGAGCTCTTTCCAGTTCTTGGAGAGTTTGTGGGGGTTGTTGGCGGCCAGAAACTCGTCTTCCTAGAGCGTCCCAATCGTGCTCGATTGGATTCATGTCTGGAGAACACGCTGGCCATTCCATTCGAACGATTTCTTCCTCGAAAAGGAAATCCTCCACCAGGTTTGCACGATGTGGCCTGCAGTTATCGTCCATTAAAATGAAGTTATCTCCGATTGCTGCAGCGTAAGGGACTACAATAGGTCTGAGGATCTCATCCCTATATCGGCGACCAGTCAGAGCTCCATCTCGAATGATGTAGAGGTCAGTGCGCCCGTCAATGGAGATGCCACTATACACCAACACTCCTCCACCGCCAAATCTGACACTTTCGTGCACGAACGCAGGATTATTCCTACTGCCACGGTCCCTCCAGATGAAAATACGGCTATTATCTGGATGCACAGTAAAACGGGACTCGTCAGAAAACAGAATTTTGCTCCATTCATTTCTTCTCCCGTTGACATGCTCGGTTGCCCACTCCCTGCGGTCGCGACGATGCCTTGATGTTAATCTAACACATACCATCGGTCGGCGAGCATACAGACCTACAGCATGGAGCCGGTTTCGGACAGTCTGAGTTGAAATCGTGGTGCCTGTAGCCGAGCGAAGGTGTTGTTGGAGAAGAGTAGCGTTCATGGTTCGGTGTCTCCGAGCTGTTAACGCTAAATACCGATCTTCATTGGGCGGTGTTGCCCGTCTACGACCTTGCCCTGGTCTTCGGCCTGCACATCCACTCTCCAAAAAACGGTTCCAGATCCTGGAAATGACACTTTGTGACACTCCAATGGCTTGCGCTACTTCGGCTTGAGTTTGGCTCCCTTCTAACCTACCAACAATTCTCAAAGCTTCTAAATCTGTCAAATGACTTCGCTGAGACATCGTACTCATCGAAACAAAGCAATCACTGAATGCCGATCATCCTTGTCTTCATTCTCTTTTATCCAGTTGAAAGTCAAATTTCATTCGCTGCCGCTGAAGCGACGTTTTTGACGTCGAACTCAAAATTTGCATACTCCACAGTTTGAAAACCAGAAAAATTTGCATTTGTGATTCTCTTCTTCTATTTTCGGCAAAAAAAAATTTTTGTTTATATCTTTATTTTATATAAAACTTCAAATATCCTTTAATTGTTTTGAGCAGTGTATATGAACAATTATTTTCATGCACAATGTGTTTGGAACTTACAAATAATACCTTTAGTGTAAAATGTTGTATAATACAAGAATATATTTCAACGAAAATGGCTTAGAAATGCTAATGTAATAATATTTAAACGATTGTTCGTAATAATTAAGAAATCCTGTAGAGACCTCAGTCTTGCAATATGAATAAATTGTTAATAATTACATCTTCAGAAATTTAACGTGAGGAATTACTTTCAACATTTAATAATGCGATATTATAATTTTCGTCAACATTGATATTATTAAAGTTTACCTTTATCCTATACTTCAAAAACAAATAGCGTAGGTGTGAAATTTTAAGTTACAGATAAAGTTTAAGTAAAAATTAAACGTTTGTTGATTTAGTCTTAAGATTATTAATATAGACACAATAGTGCTATTTCTAATGGTATAAAAACAAGTGGTGGGGTGTATATAACCGCAATATGTGTTAAAACAGGAAAATGGGTCGTATGATTTTCCTGTCTGATAGACCTTAGATTATTTTCACGTATATATGGCGTAAAAAAAAATTATATTAAATATGTCATGAATACACTGTAATAGGAATATGGTATATGTAAAGTGATATTCAACAATTATGTACAGGAAGTTGTCATATTTATTGTGTACTAAATACAACTGTATAAAAGCATTAGAAACATAGAACAAAAACGCTTCTTAGTAAGTCACTCAGACGCCAGAATTGCAAAGAGAGTTTTATGCTTGGGGCGTCCATTTTTATATAAAACCAGGCTCCCGCGTAAATAAATCATGAATGCAACATTGCAGTATATACACTAATTTAAACATTTCACTTAGTTTAAACTTGTTCAAGTAGAATCACACAATAGTTAATACATTAATAATTAGCGTTATTATTAATTGTCATTTAATAATAACAAAACTTACTTTTGTAATATAAATGCCGTTTCAAATTGAAATGATGCAGCTGATGTATTTTATGCTTAATGTGCCACAGAAATAGTGTACTCCCAATGCAAATAATAATGATGGTATGTACACAGAAAGATATATTATTCATACATTGTAATTTTAGGTATATTTTTTAGCGTGTACGAGGGAGTATCAATAAGTTTTTGCCTTCACATAGAAATAATTAAGGGTTCTTGTACCTTTAAACACGTCGAAAATTAACGAAAAACTTCGAAGTTTGAATTAGTCTATCTTTAAATCCTTCTTATGTATAAACATGAAATTTTGGTTATTGATTAAACAGATTGTGCTTTGCAATATGCTACCATTAGAAATTTATTAACCCTTTACAGAATTTGTGTATTGTTAAAATCAAAATAGCTCTTTTTTTACCCCATAAGTCATTGCGCGCATGATATCTTGAGAAAGTATATATGGATTGGCATAAAATTCAGTAAAGATACTAAACATATATGTGTGTTTAAAATGATCTACTCTTAGGCTAAAATTATTTCATTAACTATATAAAAAAAATATTTTCGTAAAAAAAATAAAAATTTTGTATTTTTAATGAATAAAAATAGTCATAACTAAAAATATTACCATTGTAAAAACTTAAAAGTAGATCATTTTAAACACACATATTTGTTTAGTATATTTACCAAATTTAATGAAAATCCATACATACTTTCTCAAGATATCATGCGCGCAATGACTTATGGGGTAAAAAAACAGCTATTTTGATTTCAACAATACACAAACTCTGTAAAGGGTTAATAAATTTCCGTTGGTAGTATATTACAAAGCACAATCTATTTAATCAATATCCAAAATTTCAAATTTATACATAAAAAGGTTTTGAAGGTAGACTAATTCAAACTTTGAAGTTTTTCGTTAATTTTCGATGCGTTTAAAAGGTACAAGACCCCTTAAGTAAAAGTTAGAAAAATGCCCCCTTTTGTATCTATTTTCGCGCCGCCTGGAATACATAATCCACCCTCTTTTTGAAATACCATTTGCCGAAATGTGTTACTGTGCACGATGACGATCTCTCTATTCTAAAAAAAAGTAAGCTACGCTGTCACCACCGCCACCGCCGCCAGTTTTGAATTTTTTGTGACCGGAGACCTTTCTCCGCTAATATTAAGAAAAATATTGCATACAAAAATATGAAAATTGGCGGTATTATAAAGACATGTTTGATAAACACGCTGATGCAGACAGTTTTCAAATCGAAGATTTATTTTAAGAGATATTTAATGCTACAGATGGACAAAATCGTTCCATTAAAAAAGTTTTATAGGAGCAAAAACTGTACATCGGAATTTAATCATTTTTAGATCATTTTATGCGTCAGAATTTACCGGTGTGCAGACTGCACTCTGTTTATTAATTTGACTCATTTTTTGAGGTTTTATTTCTATTTTAAATTCAAATTTACAGCATTTCGAGAGATATTTTTTTACACATTTTAGAAAATGGTACTAATTTAACATGTTGCCAACTGTATAAACAGCGCAAACAATAATGTTTGCTTCAAATTAAAAATTTATTTAAACGTGACTATTATAAAGAGAAATTTTTTTTTCAAATTAGAATTAAATAATTACGTATAAAAAGCAGGAACATATTGAAAATTACGTCATAAAAACTATATTTACACGTGAATGTTAACACAGGAAGGATATTGTAAAATAATAAATTCATTAACATTCGTTAGCAGTCTTAAATAGGATAAATTACGTCATATTACACTTATTACGTAAAATGAAAAAAATAATATTGCAAAACAGTTTACATTTAAAAATTGCTCGAGACATTTATTTGATATTTCGAGATGAACTTTTCAACTATTTTCGTTGGAACAGCGCAATTAATATTTCATTTCTAACAAAAGTATTTTCACGTGAATATTAGAAAGAGAAATAAAAGTTTGGTGAAAATTGCGTGAGATTAAAACGATACATTTAAAATGTCTTTCATTTATTTATTTATTTATTGAACAACAAACATACGACTTGTGTGCTTGACTTAAAATGTCTTATTTAAAAGAACTTTTTTTTCGCTTTGTTAAAAAATACCGGGACACAAAGACTCTGTTTACTTAATTTATTCTATATTAGCTTATTTTGAAATGTTTAACTGGTTTTATTTTATCAAAGAGGAAAACAGCCATAGTATCTTTTAACAGCAGCTGATTTTTCCTTAAAATTCTCGAAACAAAGAGAAATGAGTAGAAAGCCGTTTATAGAGAGATCGCCACTGTTTTTTAAATTTTAATTCAATCTTTCAAAATCTTTTTTAAAGCCGAACAAATTAGCATGCTTTTAGAAACTGTCGTGTCTGACCGGGGGTTGGCGAGCGTAGCTCGTAGGGGGCTGAGCCTCCTAGGATAGGAAATGTCTTATACAATGTAGCAATTTCATAAATTTTACTCAATTATTTTTATGTGACGGCAAAAACTTATTGATACACCTTCGTATGTAAAACCATTTTCCTATCATTCAAACTTCAATCTAAAGTAATCATGATGAGATTACAATTTAATACAAATTCAAATTTCTAGTTAAATTAATATTTAAATTTAATTCAATATCCAATACACGGTTGTTATATAAGCAGGGAAGTGTTTCATACCAAATCAGACAACACTGATATACGAAAGCGTGTCCTGAAACAAAATTATGCATTAGCAATATAACACGATTTGCTTTATTGGGAAAAGTGATCCCTCAAATATTTGTATAAATTGATAAGAAAATTCATATTTAAAACCATTTTCACATCATTCAGCAATTAATCTAAAGTAATCATGCTGAGATTGCAACTTAATATAAATTCAAATTTCTAGTTAAATTAATATTAAAATGTAATTCAATATCCAATTCACTCTAAGCATTATATTTATTGTAAAAGCAGATAAGAGGTTGATATTCCAATAAAGATTATACTCATGTACCAAAGCGAGTTTTGATATAAATTCTGCTTATCTCTTTTTAGAGAATATTGGGTGATTTTTTTAGCAAATCACTGACATATTTGAATATATTTAATCAGGAAATTCATATTATTCTTAAGAAAGGACTGTTGCATAATTATTTAAGATGGACATAGGATAAATTACCACTTTTAAAAATTAATTAAAACTTTATAATATACTTATAACTACTTAAAAGGTGACAAAAACATATAAAACATATGAAAATATTATTTAATGTAACCGGAGATCTTTCGAACATACACGCGTTCATTTTCACAGGGAAAAAGATGATTGACTGAATAGATAATACATTTTAAAAACAAAAACAAAAATAGTACGCATGCGCAAGCGGAGTTCAGTCCATTTATCTACAGAGGGGTGAAAAGTTCAGTTCATATTATCAGGAGGTCGTGAAATATTTAGGATATTGTATCAAATTGCGAAATATTATAGGAAAGGTCTTCGTTACAAAAATTATCACTTCTAAGTAAAATTTCAATGCATTCACGGATTATTGACGAGTAGTGGTTAGACGTTGAAATGATAATTTTAGCTTTTTTGAAGTTTATTTTAATATTTTCTGTTTGGTGCAATCTGGATAAAGCTGTATTTGGTTTGTTGAACTTGATATCAGAAATGTGCTCTTTTAATCTTTCCTTAAAATTTCGACATGTCATACCAATATAAAATAAACTCTTATGCCTTTCTGTGCTGCTGAATGGGATGATGTAGACTCCTGCTTTTTCATAATCGGGAATATGATCAATTTTGCTGTGAATCAAATCTTTCAATTTTGTTGGAGGTTTAGCTATTAAATTAATATTATATTTTAGTAATGCATATCTTAATCTTTCATAAACATGTGGGATATAATCAAATGTGCAATAAATAGACTTGCTCAAACTTAATTCCTTCTTCTGTCTTGGTTGTTTTGCTTGATTAACTAATTTATTAACGTGTTGAGGTGGGAAACCATTCTCAATAGCAATTTTTTTTATTATACTAATTTCGTTTTCTAGGTATTTATCTGTACAAACTACGAAGGCACTTTTAACGTAAAACCTGTACGCAGCAATTTTATATGAAAATGGTGAGTTACAATCAAAAGGAATAGTGTTGTTAGATCTGCATTGTTTTCTATAAATAGTACGCTCCAATTTATTTCCATAACTATTCTTTATTAATTTAATATCAAGGAAGGGTAAAATACTTCTTTCTCAATTTCTAACGTAAACTTTATCTTTGTATCCAACTCATTAAGTTTTAACAGGAAATTATTTAAAGACCGCAAATCATGATCCCAAATTATGAAAATGTCATCAACATATCTTATCCAAATTGATGGCTTGATTTCACAATCTTCCATAATCTTTGTTTCTAAGGGTCTAAGTTTTAATTCGCTAAATATCCTGAGATGAGGGATCCCATAGGAGCACCATTTCGTTGTCTGTAATATTTACTGTTAAAAACGAAAACATTATTTTGAGTAATCAGGTTAATTGCAGATTTTAACGTGGTACGAATATCTTGATTAAAATTTGGGTTATTGTCAATAGATCTTTCAATAATCTTAACAATTTCATTACTGTTAAAGGTATATATAAATATTTTACAGACATACATACAATAAATACAATAAACCCAACTGGAATGAAAAATTAGCCAGAGCCAGGAATCGAACCCGGGACCACAGTATACAAGACTGCTGCTCTAACCACTCATTCCAGTTTCATTCCAGTTGGGTTTATTGTATTTATTGTATGTATGTCTGTAAAATATTTATATATACCTTTAACTGTTGAATGCAGCCGTTATTTAAGTGTGTATGTGTGTTTAAATATATATTGTAGTATGTATGTTTTATTATAATTTCATTACTATTTATAGAAGGATAAAGAGAGACGGTGTCCAGGCTGGCAAGAATGCTATTATGGTTAATTGAGATGTCTTTTATCCTCTTGACAAAATCAGTAGTGGAGTCAATAACATATTCAGATGGTGGGATAATAGTTTTTAAGTATGGAATAAAGGCTTTTTCAATATAGTAGGTAGGAGCAGAATGTTTAGTTACAATGGGGCGGAGGGGGGTGTTTTCTTTATGGTCTTTAAGACGAACAATTAATCTTGGAGTAACGGCAGTTTTATTAACATATAATTTAACTTTAATTTCACTAGGCCAACATCCATTATTAGTGAGACCCTTGGTTTTCCTAGATATATTAACATTTGGATCCTTCTTTAGTTCAGTGCAATCCATATTATCAATACAAGCCTCCATTTTGCTCAAATAATCTTTAGTATTCAAAACTGCTAATTTATTTGTTTTATCTGTCTGTATGATTGTAATGTCCTTGTTAGATTTTAATCTTTTAATAATTCTGAAGTTGGGACTTTGTTTATTGAAAGGCTCCTTTAAATATGTTTTAACATTATTGAGTAGTAAACTTCTAACCTCATGTTTCATAGCGGATGGGGTTGCCTGCTCGATCCTTTCACAATTCGTGATTCTAGACTTCAAATCTATTTTATTTCTAAACATGTATTTCGGGCCCAGCTGTAAAATATTATCTTCATCTTCATTAAAAACCGTATCGGATAAGTTATTGTAGGGGACCCGTTTCTTGACAGATATACAAGGAATTGACGATATTAATCTAAATTAATCTAACGTTAAAATTTTCATTAGCACAGATTTTTATGCGAGGCGAAAGACGTTTTGTTTAGAATCATCTTCACTTTTCTTTTTTTTCTTCTGGATAAAAATTCTGAATATAATCATTTTTTTTGTTTTTCTTTCAGTAAATTAATAATATGGAAATGGAAGGAGTTAAAACGTCTGAATACAAATTAGATGTATTTAGTTCATTCACATTTCTCTGATATATTTGTATTCATTCTGACATATTTTTCAGTAATACGTAATAAGTTCCATTCATGTTTGTCGTATTGACATAAAGTTTACATTTTAATCACAATACCCTCATAGCATGCATGGTCACGGTGACGTCGTGGTGACGTCACTGTAAGTCACTGTGGTCACGTCACATCTGTGACCAAAATGCCAACACTCAGTGACGTCACATTGTGACTGAGATGTGAACTTCTTAGAAAACTTTAAAAAATTACGAAAATTCTTTAAAACATGTTATTTACTGTAAAATTATATTTTTCTGGCAATTAAAAAAAATTGTGACGTCACTGTTATGTCACTGCTATGTAACCTACGTCACGTCACATATGTGACAAAAAAACCACTATATTGTAAGTCACAGTGTTACAAAAATATGCACTTCAAAAATCTTTGAAAATGAAGAGAAATATTTTAAACAGTCACGAGTTACAGCGGCATAAGGAATGAAATTATATTGGTGGATAGCAAATGATAAATTCTGTCACTAAAGGGGAGGGGGGGGGGGCATAATAAATAAAGTACACGATACAAGCATTAATAAACTAAATTTTCAGGCTATATTTTATCAATCTGATATATAAGACAGTGGATGTATACTTTTTCATGATTTCAATTTTACCTAGCATTTGGATAATATATTTAGAATTAGGAATATTAAAGTTATACACTTTACATATTTAGTTTGCTGGGAGGAAATTTATTTATTTCTTTCTTTTTTTACCGACCAGGATTATTCGAAACACATCTGTGGTTTCAAACTAAAAATTTTCTATTACAGTTAAATCTGCACCTTTTAATGAGCACGTAGAAAGAGTCTTCAGAGTTTAGTCATCTATGCCTTTCTTGCTTTAGAATATTTTTATAATTTGTATTTAAGTCATAAATTCTACTTCTTACAGATTTTTAAATAAAATTAGCATTTTCCGAAAATAAAAGAAATATACAAAATTTGTGCAAAACAAACTTTACTTAAAAAAAAGAAAAAAAAGGGGGGGGGGTCGTTATTACCATTAAATTTATTTTTACACCTTTTAAAAATTTAAACAATGTTTTATCTAATAAACTCTAATTATGAATATTATTATTATAATTATTTAGAAAAAAGGAACTTTACAGTACATTTTAACTTGAATTATTTGGTACGGATAAAAAGAAAAGGTTAAATACATTGGACATTTCTTCAAATACAAAATTTTAATTAACGATACTTTCAGAAAATTACTGCGCATTCAAGTTCTATATTTCTTGTATACAAAAACAAATAATCTGTAACAGACCATCTGCTTGAAAATCGTCTGCCCACAGAAAAATAAATATGAGAAGACGCGGGAAATAGTTCACTGTTTTTAGAACATAACCACGTCTACAACACTTTAAGATAAGGAAATGACCATTTTAGGATACACGGATGTTAATGGAACGTATATGTAAGTGTTATTTAATTTAAATACTTCGTTCCTGATTTGTATATTATGAGTTAAATAGTTTTATGTTATATTTGTAAGAGACTGATCTTTAACTGTCAGAAGCGATATTTTCCAATTCGATAACTGTAAAGAAAAATATATTAATCTGCCATCGCTTGAAAAAAAAAAAAAAAAAAAAAAAAAAAAAAAAAAAAAAAAAATGCGCAGAGACTGGATTTATGCCTACATTTATACTGGAATTAATATAAACATTAATTTACTCTTACCTGAGATTGAAAATGTATGGAACAACAATGATTTGAAATTATTTTATCGGCTTCTTACTATTTTTTGATTTCTAATGCTTATAGTTATTATTATTTTGGGGTTAAATATGATGTTCGATTATCATGAGATTACGAAACTGTTTCAGATTAGAAATTAACATTATACTGGGAAAATGTATTTTTACATATTACAGTAGTGAAACATTTGAAAGAATTTTCTTTTAGTGTTAATAATATTTTAAATTATCTTTTAAAATCCTAAATCTTCAAACCAATGTTTTCAGATTTAACATTTGCCAAAATTATAAAATAATAGGAATTCCTTATATCATATGGAAATATTTTTGAGATATTGTTAAATCTAATAATGCATTTAATTTATCTATTGTAGTTCGCTGTTGTTTAATAGTACAATTATAAATACTAATTATTATCTTTAGTGTTTTTCAAATTGGTATATTTATTTTTACTTTCTTCTATCTTTACAAGAAGAAAGTTTTGGATTAATGAAAATTTTCGAATTCCGGTTTTTGACGGATTTGCACGTTTTAGGGGTCAGAGAACCCGAAAAAGATGTTTTTAGAAAATGTCTGTCTGTGAGTCTGTCTGTCTGTCTGTCTGTCCGTCTGTCCGTCCGTCTGTCTGTGTGTCTGTGTGTGACACAAATTTTGTGGGCGCTCTATCTCAAGAACTAATGCACGGAATTTAATAAAAATTCATATTCTGTTAGTCCCTGATACAAATTGATGCTGATTAGTTTTTGGTGCAAATCGCTCAACAGGTGGCGCTGCTATGCTGCCTTTTTTACGATTTCCGCAATGGCTCTATCTCAAAAACTAATGCACGGATTTTCATGAAACTTCAGATTCGGTTAGTCCTTGACATGAATAGACAATTTGTAGATTTTGGTGCAAATCGATCGACAGGTGGCGCTGCTAAGCTGCGTTTTTTACGATTTTCGAAATGGCTCTATCTCAAGAACTAATGCACGGATTTTCATGAAACTTCAGAGTCAGTTAGTCCTTGATATGGCTTGATGCTGATTACGTGTTGGTGAAAATCGCTCAACAGGTGGCGCTGCTATGCTACATTTTTTTACGATTTTCGAAATAGCTCTATCTCAAGAACTAATGCACGGATTTTCATGAAACTTCAGAGTCAGTTAGTCCTTGATATGGCTTGATACTGATTACGTGTTGTTGTAAATCGCTCAACAGGTGGCGCTGCTATGCTGGATTTTTTACTATTTCCGCAATGGCTCTTTCTCAAGAACTAATGCATGGATTTTCATGAAACTTCAGATTCAGTTAGTCCTTCACATGAATAGACATTTCATAGATTTTGGTGTAAATCGCTCAACAGGTGGCGCTGCTACTGGGCATTTTTTGCAATTCCCGCTATAGCTCTATCTCAAGAACTAATGCGTGGATTTTCAACAAACTTCAGATTCAGGTATACCATGATATGAATTAGTGCTGTTTATGTTTTGGTGCAAATCGCTCAACAGGTGGCGCTGCTATGCTGCATTTTTCAGAATTTCCGCCACAGCTGTATCTCAATAACTAATGCATGAATTTTCATCAAACTTCAGATTCAGGTATACCTTGATATCAATTAGTGCTATTTATGTTTTGGTGTAAATCGCTCAACAGGTGGCGCTGCTATACTACATTTTTCAGAATTTCCGCTATAGCTCTATACAAGAACTAATGCACGAATTTTCACCAAACTTCAAATTCAGATATATTGTGATATGAATTGGTACTATTTAAACGATTTAATTGACGTGGTTTATATAGAAGAAAGTTTTGTGATGGCCACAACATACTAGTTTTAAATTGTATGTAAGCATTTTTTCTGCTTGTGATTTTAATCAAACATTTACTTATAGACATTCTGAATCGGTTATTAAATTTTCTTCTATTGTAAATTCATTTTCTACGTTTATGAAATGCGCAATTATCGGCACTAAAAAGTAAAATATGATATTTAAGCATTGAAATAAAGTGTTTTTCATGCCTGATAGGAAGTTATAGATTAAACTGCTTTAGTATATATTTTTTAAAAGTTCATATAATACAGGATACATAATATAGGATACAAGTTGAAAAGTGCTTATGACTTAGTTTTGTCTCTCCGTCTGTCCGTCTAGCAGTCTGTCCGCACTCTAACTCTCGAAAATATACTCGGATTGCCATGCATTTTTTGGATGTTGTTGACGTTTACCATAGCACGGTACCTATTTGTAATGAAGTTTGTAGCATGCTTTGTTCATTTACAGGGCCAGCCAAAAGTTTTCCGTTACATTACGGCCTATGGGAAAAATCGTTTCAAATGATTTTTAATGATTTTACGCACGCTTTCAAACATAATAAAATTTATATGCATTTATGAAGTGCACTAAAATATGCATTCTGTTGACTATGCGATGCAAAGAATAGTTATTGTTCATTTAAAGCGCTAAAAAAGGAATTCAAATACATAATGATATAGGGTTCAGCATAGTACACTGATATTCTACCGACTAAACCACATGAAACGACGCCCAGCCTGTAAAATTTCTCACTATTACATGTTGGCAAGGCTACAAACGCAGCACAAGATGGAATTTTTATCGTGAGCCACCGACATGGGGTAAACACGAAACTTAATTAAATCCAGCATCCATTGAAACTATATTAATAATTGGAAATTTTTCCAGGGAGAAACATTCGCCTTGCATACAACATTTCAAATTAAAATTGCCTTTTAAGCAATTAATTTGAAATTTGATTTTCATTTGAAATATTGTATGCAAGGCGAATGGTTCTCTCTGGAAAAATTTCCAAGTATTAATATAATTTCAATCGATGCTGGATTTAATTAAGTTTTGTGTTTGCATCATGTTGGTGGCTCACGCTAAATATTCCATCTTGTGCTGCGTTTGTAGACTTGCTAACATGTAATAGTGAGACATTTTCCAGCCTGGGTATCGTTCCAAGTGATTTAGTCGGTAGAATATCAGTGCAATATACTGATGGCCCGGGTTCGACTCCCAGCATGGAATCTTTTTCACTATTTGCGTCTTTTAAGCAATTAATTTGAAATTTTATTTTCATTTGAAATCACAGTGTTTATGGCAAGTTCGTCACAAATGACATGTATTTCACAAATTGGTCACAGTATGAATTCAAAGCATTGTCACTTTCGTCACATGTTCGTCACAAAGTTAATGCCAAAATAGTCACAAATGACACACTTTTCACAAATTTGTCACACCGTGACTTCACAGAGTGGTCACAATGTGACGTCACGAACGACATCTAAAACGGCCATAACGACCTCGCATTCTAGTCACTATGACGTCACATCGACGTCACGTGACGTCACATCGACGGTAACAAAATCACAGTGTGACTTCACAACGACGTCGCCGTGACGTCACCATGCCTTAAGGGTATATACGACATAAATTGCGTGTGAGTAAATCATAAGCATCCGTAATTAATTTAGGTTTTGTCCGGATAAATTATGTGGGTTAAATATTCTTTATTTTCAGGAATATTTTTAAATAATTCAAAGACATGGATATACCCTTTTGGACTAAAATATGACAATTTTCAAAGTATAATCATGGCGAAAAAATAATAGTGAAATTTTCTATTTAAAAATTGCGCCTTTTCTTCTAATGCGCACAATATATATGTACCTAAGCTTTTAGTCTATCCTGTAAATGCGATAGATATCGTTATAATTATTTTGAATAAAATTTACGTAATGTATTATTTTTCCAAATTAAGGAAATTTTTTCATAATAAAAAACTTTGTATAACAAACCAGTATTATCGAGATTTTGTTTATAAAATGTAAGAGAATGAATGATACTGCTATAAAACGTAATTATTATAAATGTAAGCTAATATATGGTAATGCCAATACAAGTAATTTTAAGTAAATTATTAGGTATTTAAACGTGATTAACATTTATTTTAAGGGATCTTTCTATTGCATTTTTTGTGGGAATAATTTTTATTGACATAGATCTTGATAAAGATTCCGTCTGAGCGATTAAACTTGAAGATCAGTATAACGCTATTTAGTTGCGTTTTAAGTGTAATTTTATTACTTTTAGCATGTATTAGCTGACTTTAAAGATTATGAGTGATTTTAATACAGAACTAGGAGACTCAGCCCCCTGCGACCTACGCCCGCCAACCCCTGTTCAGGCTTTGCATCTGAAAGAGTACTAATGTGCCCTGTTAAAAAAATACCAGGTTACATAACATTGAAATATATTTTCACTATAACGGAGGCAATCTTCTGCAATCACGCTACGAAGCTTTTCAGTTTGAATGGGCATTTTACCGGTTACCATGGCCTCATTCATCTTTGTCGTAAAAAATGACGTCTTTTTTCGGATAGATAAATAAGATGAATTAAACATTTCGAGATGGGATTGCATAAAATGATTAGGTTAAAAATGACGCTTTCTTTCTGAGTTTTATAACGACGCTATGGAAAATATTCTTCATTTACGTTTGAGGTTCTAAAGATCCGGCTTCTTGGGAATAGTTTTCAGATCCACGTAAAGAAAAGTATTGTGTTTTGAAATTTAAAGCTTATATTTTATGTCTCGATCGATTTTTAGACATTTCAAAAACAGGAATAGCATATTCGTGAATTCTTTTTTTTTATTTTAAAATGTCATCATGAATATTTTTAAGTTAATTTAAGGATGTATATTGCTTGTATGGTACTACTTGATTTGTAAAACTTAAATTAAATTTTGACTGTCCCAAAAGTTTATAGACATCTCATATTTTTCGTTTATTTTTCAAAAGATTAAGATATTTTTCTAATCACTTCAAAATCTTAATCAGACATGCTCAAGACAAGAGTTTCAAGAATTTCTTGCTTTAACGGAAATCAATTTCGTTCAATTTGCAGATTTAAATATTGAACGTTGTATATTGTGTTCAGGATTTATGACAGGCAAATTCACAACAGTTAATTGTCTAAACCACCGCATTGTAGAGTTTTTTGTGAATAGAGTAATTTTCTTGCTGATATATCTAATCGTCCCCAACTAGCAACATTCCAAAGTAAGTAATTGTGATTCAAGCATTTTCTGGTGATTTTTGGAACATGAACGATCTTTCAAAAAAAAAAAAATAAATAAATAAATATCGGTCGTTCCATTATAAAAAAAATGCTCCGCACACCTTGAGTGAGCTCCCTGCTTGTTGTCTTCTGAAATAAATTCGTAGTTACTTGCGAATATTGTTCAAATAATATGACCAACCATGGAGGCGATCTAAATAAATTTCTCCGTTTCACTGAAAAGAACACTCAGCCATTCATCTGTCCAATCCATGTGAATTGGGCCAACTTACGGCGAGCGTTTTTATACTGCTCTGTAAACCTCGGTGAACGACGCATTTGACAGTAATCAAGAATTGTACTTCGAACAGCCATCGCTGACGCGTTGATTTTGAAACTGGAAAGCTTACTTCTTTAGAAAGTGACCGTACAATCATGTTCTGGGTTGAAAATAATCTTAAATTCTCTCTGCCTTTGCGTTTAGTTCATTTCTTTTGTCGTCTAGAACGAGATTTTGATTCAAAATCGTCACCTGTTGACAGAATTCGGTAAATGCCATCCCTGCTGCATCGAGTTTTTCTTGCAATGTCCACAACTTTCCATCCATAAGACTTTAAAAGATAGACTTGCAAAACTTCCTTTTTGTACAACTGCACATTGCGAAGCATCTTTCCAATGAGTCGAGAACGAAAAGAAACATTAGCTTTTATCTCCGAAAGCTATTGCGACACAAGGACATGCCATTTAATATTTAAATATTGAATATCAATACTTAAATCAGCATTTGACACGGGTTTTTCATATATTTCTGGAACGGCATGTTTTTGTACTTATTTTTTTATATTAAATCTATGTCTGTTAAAAGTTATTTGATATTTGCACAATTTATTTAATCTTTCTAACTCGTTTAGTTAACTCTTAAACAACTACAAAAAAAATGGTTGTCTATAAAGTTTTGGGACGCACTGTACTTTAAATTTTATCATACCACTGAATACAAATTAGATGACAGTACATTGAAATAACACAGGTTCCCATTGCTTTATTTAAAAAAAATATATATTTTTTTTTATTGTGGGGAAAACTACAGATAATATATGTTTGTACTTCTTTTATAAAAAAAAAAATATTTTTCTTCGTATTTTTAATTTTACAACATATATTTTTAGAGGTTTTATAATACTAATAATAATTTTTATGATTAAAGAACAGGTTTGGATAAATCATAGCTCAGTAAAATACGAGCAGATTTTTCCAAAGCATGTGTGGATTTTCAAATTCATAAGCTAAAGTAAAAATATATGAAGTGAGCTCATCCGGCTTTGTGGATATTTGAAAGATCCTGTGGATCCAAATGCAAGCAGCTGGAATCGCACACTCTCTTGTCACCTGAAGACTACATTTAATCACGAATCCTGCATTATATAACGACAATATTAACTCATTTTTATGTGACGAACATCTTTTTGGCGATTTTGCTTATAGAATCAGTCACAAATTGGGTTGCAAATAGTTTAGAAATTGTTTAAATATCTTACATCTCCAATTATCGTTGACAATGTCCACATTAGTCTGTAATATATTCGCGAAATTGTATTTGAACTAGAAGTGCCATTTGATCAATATCGTTTCCACAAGCATAATATATGAACAGTTATTTTCGTGTGCCATGTGTTTAAAACTTACAAATAACACCTTTAGTGTAAAATGTTGTATAATACGAGAATATATTTCAACGAGAGTGGCTTAGAAATGCTAATGTAATAATATCTAAACGATTGTTCGTAATGCTTAAGAACTCCTGTAGAGACCCCAGTCTTGCAACACGAATATATTGTTAATAATTACATCTTCAGAAATTCAATGTGAGGAATTACTTTCAACACTTAATAATGCGATATTATAATTTTCGTCAACATTGATATTATTAAAATTCACCTTATCCTATACTGCTAAAAACAAATGATAGCACACGCGTAAAACACGTAAAATAGTAAACACGTACGTGCAAAATTTTAAGTTATAAATAAATTTTAAGTAAAAATTAAAAGTTTGTTCATTTAACCTTAAAACTAATAATATATACAGTATTGAGCTGTTTCTAATGACATAAAAACAAGTGATGGGATGTATATAATTTCAATATGTTTTAAAATAGGAAACTCGGTCGAATGATTTTCCTGTTTGATACACCGTAGATTATTTTAACGTATATATGGCTTAAAAAAAGTTATATTAAACATGTGATGAATACACTGTAATAGGAACATGGTATATGTACAATGATATTCAACAATTATGTACAGTAAGTTGTCATATTTACTGTGTACTAAATACAACTGTATAAAAGCATTCGAAACACAGAACAAGAACGCTTCTTAGTAAGTCACTCAGACGCCAGAATTGCAATTAGAGTTCTATGCTTGGGGCATCCATTTTTACATAAAAACAGCCGCAGTTTAAATAAATCATAAATGCAACAGGGCAGTACATACACTAATTTAAAAATTTCGCTTAGTTTAAACTTGTTCAAGTAGAATCACGCAATAGTTATTACTTTAATAATTAGCGGTAGATAGACATGCCATTTAATTATAACAAAACTTACTTTTGTTGTATAAATTCCGTTTAAAATTGAAATGATGGAGATGTGTATTTTTTGGTTTAATGTACAACAGAAATAATGTACTCGTAACGCAAAGAATAATAATAGTTTGCATACAGTAAGATTTACTATTCATATACTGCAATTTAAGGGGTATTATTTAGAGTGTAATCATTTTTCCGATCTTTCAGCAATTAATCTAAAGTAATCATGATGAGATTACAGTATGATACAAATTCCTAGTTAAAATAATATTGAAATTTAATTCAACACGGTTTTACCAAGTGTCCCAAATCTTAATCGCCTTCCTTCGTATCAATGTCGAGTGACGCCACTTTCGTGAACGACTGTGCGCCAATCGCTCTATATTGCTTGAATGCGAAATTATAAGTGCGTCATATATTGCTTGAAATTCGAACTAAAAACAAGAAATGAAATTAGTACTTAAATTCGAAATCTATCTGTGCCGAGCTGGGAGGTTTTTTTAGCCTCCGATCCGGTATGCTATTTCTTTCTCCCAGCTTATTTTGTGTCCAAAAAATAACGTTAGCTTACCAAGGCTAGCTGTAAAACAAATCAATACGATTAAATACTCTTTAGCAATTTTTTTAACTTCTAAGCATCGCATACCTTTAGTTCTTATACCGTCTTATTGGAAAAAAAAAGTTCTTTTAAATGCACTTTGTTTGAAATCTGTATCTCCATTTGTTTTTGAAATATTAATTTTTTTGTAGTTTTTGGAGCCATTTGCTTAATATTGGCAACGGCATTTTATCCATTTCTGTCGAAAGCAAAGGAAAAATACTTTTAAAATAGTAATTATATATTTTTGTTGCCATTTTCACATAACAACCGAAAGAAAATGTAATTAAAATACGTGCTATTTTGAAAAAAATATAAACGAATGATTTCTGTTAAAGGAATGGAACTATTATAAATTATATTTAATTGTAAGTATCTATGAATCATTAGATAGCCTTTTTTTTCGATTTTCTTGAATGACGATATCTTTTTGCTGCATTTGTGCATTATTTCGCGATAGGGATGTACTATGCATGCTTTACTGTCGGTCTGTGAAATTCTTAAGCGGATGCGAATGACGTCATTTTACATAAAATAAAACGTGTGCTTTAAGTCTTAAAATTTAAATATGTTTTGTACTACAGTAGAATCCCGCTTAACTGAGTTATTTTCTTCTGATGGACTGGGGGCTTCTATTATTATGAAACATACATTATAAATGAAGTGTTAGGTGAAGATGAAAGAGCAGCCTTAAAAAACAATTATGGCCATTTCTCCCCCCCCCCCCCCTCCATTCTGACCAGAAAACTTTTTAAGGCTGCTTGCTCTTTCATCTTCACCTAACACTTCATTTATAATGGCTGTTTCATAATAATAGAAGCCATCAGTTCATCAGAAGAAAATGAAGTAATGGAAATGCCGGAGGCGACACTAAATTCTGATAAAGCAGAATTCCTGTTCTCTAGTTTTTCTTTTTTATAAAGGGACCACATTTTATTCGAGCTTGGGCCACTTTCAGCCATTTTTATATAAAAAAATAAACATTTTTATAAGGACTTGAAGGTGCAAAAAAGGAGTTGAGAACATACTTTTTTTTAGGTAGCTTTCTTTACAAAAAAGCTACCTATTGCAGCCGTTCGGAGGAAAGCGATTTCAAAAAAATTTGGTATATTTTCATCGATCATGACCCCCAGACCCCGAAACCACCCTCCGTTCAAAATTGATATATATATATATATATATATATATATATATATATATATATATATATATATATATCTGACCTATGTCACACTGTAACTCCCGTAATTATGAACCGATTTCGATGTAATTCGGTGTGTACATAGTACATAACAATGTCTCGACCGAGTTCGTTGGCCAGCTTCATCCGCCGTTTTGTTTCAAAATGGCGGCCATTTAAAATTTTTAAAAAATTTTAAAACTTGAAATGTGGTACCAAAAAATTAAAAATGGAAAAATATTTTTTTCTTATGTATTTGACCTTTATACAAAGATTCCGGAGCAGTTTTTGTTTCGTCTATATCTTAAAAAATGGCTGAGTTATAGCATTTTGAATTTCTAGCGTGGCTGACATTTTGAAACGTCCTGAATTTTGTCACGCGATAAAAGGCGTCTTTATGAACCGATTTGGATGTAATTCAGTGGGTACATAGTACATACCAATCTCTCGACCGAGTTCGTTGGCCAGCTTCATCTGCCATTTTGTTTCAAAATGGCGGCCATTTAAAATTTTTTTAAAAATTTAAAATTTGAAATGTGGTACCAAAAAATTGAAAATGGAAAAATATTTTTTCTTATGTATTTGACCTTTATACAAAGATTTCGGAGCAGTTTTTGTTTCATCTATATCTTAAAAAATGGCTGAGTTATAGCATTTTGAATTTCTAGCGTGGCTGACATTTTGAAACGTCCTGAATTTTGTCACGCGATAAAAGGCGTATTTATGAACAGATTTGGATGTAACTTCGTTTATACATAGTACATACCAATGTCTCGACCGGGTTCGTTGGTCAGCTTCATCCGCCATCTTGTTTAAACATGGTGGCCATTTAAATGTTTAAGAAAAATTTAAATTTGAAATGTGGTACCAAAAAATTAAAAATTGAAAAAATATTTTCTTCTTATGTGTTTGACCTTGATAAAAAGATTCGGGAGCAGTTTTTGTTTCGTCTATATCTTAAGAAATGGCTGAGTTATAGCATTTTGAATTTCTAGCGTGGCTGACATTTTGAAACGTCCTGATTTTTCTCACGTAATAACGGGCGTATTTATGAACCGACTTGGATGTACCTTGGTGTGTACATAGTACATACAAATATCTCGACCGAGTTCGTGGGCCGGCTTCATCCGCCAACTTGTTTCAAAATGGCGGCCATTTAAAAAATAAAAAAACAAAAAAATTTAAATGAGATACCAAAAAATTGGAAAATGAAGAAGATTTTTTTTGTATGTGTTTGACCTTAATACAAAGATTCCGGAACAGTTTTTCTTTCGTCTATATCTAAAAAAAATGACTGAGTAATAGCATTTTGAATTTCTCTTGTGGCTGACATTTTAAAACGACCTGATTTTTGTCACGCGATAACAGGCGTAATTATGAACCTATTTGGATGTAACTTGGTCTGTACATAGTACATACCAATGTCTCGACCGAGTTCGTTGGCCAGCTTCATTCGCTATCTTGTTTCAAAAGGGTTGCCATTAAAAAAAAATTAAATTTAAAATTCAAAATGAGGTATTAAACAATTGGAAAATGAAAAAGATTTTTTTATGTGTTTGGCCTTGATACAAAGATTCCGAAGCAGTTTTTGTTTCTGAAAATTTGTTCTTTTGTTTATATCTTAAAAAATGGTTGATTTATAGCACTTTGAATTTCTAGCATGGCTAACATTTTGAAACGATCTTGTATTTGTCACGCGATAACACACGTATTCGCCTATTTCGATGTAAGAAGGCATGTGGATAGTATACATCAACACCTCGACCAAGTTCGCTGGCCAGATTCATCAGCCATCTTGTTTCAAAATTCCGACCATTAAATTAAAAAATATATATATATATTTAAAGTGAGGTGCAAAAAAATTAGAAATTGAAAAAGGTTTCATTCTTAAGCATTTGACCTTGATATAAGGATTCAGGAAAATTTTTTGTTTGTATTTACCTTAAAAAATGGCTCAGATATAGCAGTTTCAATTTCTTTTGTGGGTGACATTTTGAAAAATCTGATTTTTTGCATGCGACAGTACTCCTATATATTAACCGATTCCGATGTGAGTGAGCATGTGCACAGCAATTACTAAGGTCTCGACCAAGTTCACTGCTTAGCCTCATCCACCATGTTGTCTTAAAATGACAGGCACTTTAAGAAATTGCCGAATTTGGCAGCCAAATATATGTTACTTTAAAGAAAAGCAGCTTGGATAAAGCTGACTAATTTCACGAAATTCTCATTCATTATATTGATAAAAATTAGTATTGAATCTCCTATATTCGGTTTCCACTAAATTGAGCTTCGTGTGTTTGAATGATATAATTTGGCTTTTTTTAAAATAAGGATTATGAAAGCTACCTCTTCCTCCCGGCACTGGCCGGAAGGACTTTTTTTCAAATGGCGGCTACTTTCTTTATTTTTAACTTTTCGACCTCAAAGTGCTTCAAACTTCAGGCAATCTTTGCTATTTTGTAAACCTTAATGGGAATTCATTGCAGAGGGCTATTGGATCCACTCGGTTGGTAATGCTCGACGCACGCGCTAGGACATCCACCAACGGAACTCGATCCAGGTCATCAATTGTGATTTTAAAAATTAATTTTTCTTCAACTGATTATATAAAAGGCCAAAATGAAAAAAAAATAAATAAAAAAAAATAAACAGAGCTAAATTCTAGCTTCATTCCTATTTCAGAATAAAAGTCAATCTTTATTTGCCCTTTTTATAGGCAAATAAAGGTCCAAAATGGTGGGCTTATTAAACCAGTGGGCTTATTTCGCCCAGATAACCTTATTGGCAATAGCATCTAGTCTGCAATGTACACAGATCAACGAAATAGGCCGCATTGAGAGGAATTCCGTTAAACTAGGGTACGTAGAAACCGTATTAATTTTCCTCAATCAGTATGCTTGAGTTGTGTACATGGCAGATCAGATGGCATTACTAATAACGTTAAACGAAATATCATCGAAGGTTTTCGGACGTGGTAGCTAAATCTTTAGAACATTGGCAATTTAAGTCAAAATAAGGTTCTTATTTCCAGTCAATTTTTTCACTCAGTTAGAAGAATTCAATTCGTATGATATCTTTACTAATCTGTATGATTGAGAAACAATAAGGAAGTATCAACGTACCCATCGTTCCTTGGAGTTTTGTTACCTGCTGTATATTCTGTTGACTTGTCTAAATGGCAGACTAGATGTTATTGGCAATAAGACTATTTCAGAGAAAAACGCCCCATGGTTGTCTTCCTGTGTAACTCAGACGGTAGAGCCTTTTAAGGGAAAGGTTCTAGGTTCAAATGCCAGATTATGAGTTTTCTCAATTGAAAAAAATCAATTACGGTGATATCAATTCTGCATCTACTTTTCATCTTTTATAATTTATTTATATCTTCTTTTATAAAATATATATTTAAAAAATAATATATGCCCACAAACCGTAATGATTTTTTATCATGTTTGCTAAGGGTGGCGGTATAAATTGTTAAATGATTACTTTTATCCAGAGAAAGCTAGTAGACGTACAACGGAAAATAAAATTTCCATTTATATTAATTACAGAGTCATTTATATTATTTCAGAGATCTAGCTGTAGTTCAGAGATTGCATTTATAAAACTGTCTTTGGTATACTAAAGTAATAAAGAACTTTGCGACACATCGCAATAAATAACATGATTTTTTTGCAATGAAATAATTAAGAACAGTTGGAAGGTCAAAACCTAAAATATCTCGATTTTTCGATTTTTTAATATTTTGAATCTATAGTTTCTGCTCTTTCTACTAATATATTGCTTTTGTATCTACGGCAAACAGAAGTTAGAAAGTTTCTAGTAATTCTGTTTGTTTATCTACTTTACTACTAGTGCGTTTATTTACTTTAAACTTGATTTTCTCAGAATGCAAATCTGTTTAAACTTTGATGTACATTTAAAAAAAAAAAAACTATTATACATTATGCTTTTAAATTTTTCTTGAACATTCTATCCATATCCCTGTTTAATCTGAGGAGAATTGTATAAACTCATAAAAAGAACTTTTTTTATTATTATCATTATATTTGAAAAAATTGAATGTTTTTTTTATTATTATTATTTGAATGTGATTTCTACTTCAGACTTTTAAAAAATATATCTAAGCTTTATTTAATTATAAATTTAACTTCAGATTATTAAGAATTGTTTATCTTATGAATAAAAAATTTTCAAGTCTTAAATAGTTTGTGAGAAAAGGTACATTAATTTAACATGGCTGGTATAGGGATTCAGACTGCCATTAACAATTTTAGGTAGCTTTCATTACAAAAAGCTACCTATTGCAGCCGTTCGGAGGAAAACGATTCCGAAAAATTTTGGTATATTTTCACCGATCATGACCCCTAGAACCCGAAACCACCCCCGTTCAAATTTGATATATCTGATCTTTGTCATAAAGTAATTCTCGTATTTATAAACCGATTTGGATATAATTTCGTGTGTACAAAGTACATATCAATGTCTCGACCGAGTTCGTTGGCCAGCTTCATCCGCCATCTTGTTTCAATATGGCGGCCATTTTTTTTAATTTAAAATTTAAAATGAGGCACAAAAAATTAGACATTGAAAAATACTTTTTTCTTATGTGTTTGAGATTCATACAAAGAATCTGGAGAATTTTTTACTTCGTCTATATCTTAAAAAAATGTATGAGTTATAGCACATTGAATTTCTAGCATGGCTGACATTTTGAAACAATCTGACTTCAGTCACGCGATAATACACGTATTTATGAACTGATTTGGATGTGACAAGGAATGTGGATAGTAGATAGCAATGTCTCGACTGAGTTCGTTGGTCAGCCTTATCCGCCATCTTTTTTCAAAATGGCGGCCATTTAAAAATTAAAATTTAAAATGAAATAAAAAAAAAATGAGAAATTGAAAAAGATTTTTTTTTCCTTGTGTGTTTGAGCTTGATTCAAAGATTCCGGAGCATTTTTTGTTTCGTCTATGTCTTTAAAAAATGGCTGAGTTATAACACTTTGAATTTCTAGTATGGCTGACATTTTGAAACGATCTTATTTTTGTCACGCGATAATACGCGTTTTTATGAACCGATTTGGATGTGACAAGCATGTACATAGTACATAGTAATGTCTCGACCGAGTTCGTTGGCCAGCTTCATACGAAATCTTGTTTCAAAATGTCGGCCATTCAAATATTTAAAAAAAAAATTAAAATGAGGCACAAGAAAATTAGAATTTGAAAAAGATTTTTTTCTTATGTGTTTGAGCTTGATACAAAGATTCCGAAGCATTTTTTGTTGCGTCTGTATCTTCAAAAACGGTTGAGTTATAGCACTTTGAAATTCTAGTGTGGCTGACATTTTGAAACGATCTGAATTTGGTCACGAGATATCACGCGTATTTTTGAATGGATTTGGATATAACTTGGTGTGTACATAGTACATACCAGTGTCTCGAACGAGTACGTTGGCCAACATCATCCGCCATCTTGTTTCAAAATGGCGGCCATTATTTTTTTTTTAATTTTTAATTTAAAATGGGGTACAAAAGAATTAGAAATTGAAAAAGATTTTTTTCTTATGTGTTTGACCTTGATACAAAGATTTCGGAGCATTTTTCTTTTCGTCTATATCTTAAAAAATGGCTGATTTATAGCACTTTGAATTTCTAGCATGGCTGATATTTTGAAACAATCTGATTTTTGCCACGCGATAACACGCGTATTTATGAACCGATTAGGATGTGACAAGGATGTCTCGACCGAGTTTTGCTAACTTCATCCGCCAACTTGTTTCAAAATGGCAGCCGTTTAAAAATTAAAAAAAATAATAATAAATTTTAAGTGAAGTACACAAAATTAGAAATTGAAAAATATTTTTCTCTTATGAGTTTGAGCTTGTTACAAAGATTCCGGGGCATTTTTTGTTTTGCCTTTATCTAAAAAAAGGCCACTATATAGCAGTTCGAATTTCTAATGTGGGTGATATTTTGGAAAATCCGATTTTTTGTCTGCAACAGCACTCGTATATATCAACCGATTTAGATATGAGTGAGCATGTGCACAGGAATTACTAAGGTCTCGACCAAGAACATTGGTTAGCTTTGTTGCACCCATTATGTTGTTTTAAAATGGCGGGCTATTGCCCATGATTCGGGTTAATATAATTATTAATATAATTCGGAATATCACCAAATTTGTGACAAATTATAAATCACTTTAATAAAACCATCTTTGATAACGCTGAATAATTTGGCGAAATTCTCACCCATATTCAATATTGACAAATATTAGTGTTTAATCTTCTATAATCTGGTTCCACTAATTTGAGTTCCTTGTGTTTGAGTAATATAAGCTGGCTTTTAAAAAATAAGGAATATGAAAGCTACCTCTACCTCCCGGCACTGACCGGAACGACTTTTTACTTTCATTTTTATTTTTTTCTTTCTAACTGTTTATTTATATATATGTATATATTATAAATTTTTAAAGCGTTGTTTATATTATAACAGTTTCATTTTTGAATTAAAATCGTTTTTCTACTCATAAAAAAGTGTTGATTTTATGGTATAATACAGGCTGCTGTGGTGCCAGTTCATAACCGCTAAAACAGTAATATGCCGTCTTAGAAATGAAATAAAAATTTTATTAGTGTTAAACTGTAAATTACTTGCTTATTAATGTTTATTATTGTTAATTGTATGGTTTCTATCTGGTACCCACAGTCCACTATTGGGCCATAAACTGAACATTTATTTTGCAGTGTATCAATTGATATACTATTTTCATTTTGCCTTTAAATTTTCATCGCCTTTCCATGTAATTAAAAAACAGCAAATTGCAAATTTTTTATATTATCATAAAAAAATATATATATTTAGAATACCCAAAATTTTTACGTACTAAATTTCGAAAAAGTACATTTCACACTGTATGGATTTCTAACTATTTTAATATAAATAGAAAGACATAATATAATGAATTTTAATATAGTATATCCTAAACCATATACTAAGAAAGTCAATCATTGACATCTATTTAACATAACGTATTTTTCACAGAGTTTCAACGAATTTTTTCCGAGCAGTCTATTACTCGGAAATAAATCAACACATTCCTTTGAATCTTCAAATAGTAATAAATTAAAGGGGAAACATAAATCAGAAAATTTTAACTTTTGCTTATATCTGAACAAAAAGAAATTTTATGTTACATATTTCTGTTACTACTTGATTTTATTTCATTAAAATAATCCACCGTTTATTTAAATATATAACTCGAGTATAGATGTCACTCAACAAGTAATAAAATAAAGATGAAGGTGCCTTATTAAATCAATGAATTGAATCATGACCAGAAATTTACAATTCCACTCTTTTTATTATTCAGACAAAAAAAAATGAGACATCACAATTAAAATAAATGAAGTCTAGTTTTTCAAGCCAGATATACCTCCTTTCTTTATTATGTAGGTAAATAATTTTGTTCCTTATACAGGGTTTCGCGTATAACCTGACCGATCTTTATTTTCGCAGCCGTTGGCCGTTCGCTTACTTCCAATTACAAAAGTGGTCAAAATTATGTGCAGAGTTAAGATGAAAAAAAAAAGTTTGAAGCGAAAAAACAATTTAATGAAGAATTACATAATCTAAATTTTTATACAGCCCCCAAGACCGTATACTTATATTTAGGGACGTTTTGTCTATTCAAACGTATTGCAAACGCTAAAAGTTTTATATCTGTGCGACCAATATTCACTGAGAAATTTGAATTCAAAGTTATAATGCATAGTATGGGCACTGTATACAAATGAAGATGCGAACATATCCCCTATCAGAAAGATAAGGAGGATTTCCAGTTAGATATGATTATGACAAAATGTTTTTTGTTCAAGTCAAAAAACAGTATACTATTTGTCTAATCACTGGTATTGAAAATAAAAATTTATATTTTGTATAATAAATAAAATCACAGTGCATAAACTCATACAAATTTAATAAAGTAATTTGGAAAAATAACATAGTAAGTAGCGCTTTCTCGTAGATAAACTCAAATAAAAACGAAGTAGAAATAAACAATGTGGATAAATATCGTCTTTCATACTTTCTCACTACATGTGTTCCAAGTGTCTTTCCTGGACTACATTACATAGACGGGCACATGACAGAAATTCGTCTTGAACATTTTTTAGCATTACAGGCATGACACATCTGATGACGGATAAGATGCGATTCTGCAAACTTACTCGTCTTACTGATTCTACTTCGTAAACCTCGATTTTTAAATAACCCCAATGATATAAATCTAAATTGATTCTTATGTATTTTTTAGCGCTGAATCCGGAAATGACCTTCATTTAAACCATCAGGATTTTTCTCAAATCGCAAATTTCAAAGTTAAAAAGCTCAAAGTTAAAATTTATCCCCCTCCCCTCCCAACATAATTGGACTCCTGAGCCGTTTAGCTATATGAAGCTTATTATAAGTAAAAAAATTGAATAAATTATTCAATTAAATAAAATTAAACTGAATAAAAAAGTCTTACATCTATTTTGAAGCATCACATTTTTTGCTATTTGAAATTACCTTGCAAATTTAAGATCTGCGAAAAATCCTGACATGATGGTTAAAAGTGAAGGTAATTTTTTTATTCAGCGTTAAAAAATGCGTAAAACGTAATTATAAAAGTTAAAAAACACAACCATTGCAGGTTTATGTCATCAAATCTAAAACTCTTTCTTAAACTTGTTGATGGTAATCTATCCGAATTTTTATGTTATCCTCTAACATAAGTATATATAAGATGGTAAGCATCAAAAATCATAATAATATTACATTGTCATCGGATTTAAGTCAGTATGTAAAATTCAACTTCGATCGGACATTTCAAACTAGTTAAAGTTCGAGTACAAATTTTAAACTGGTAAGACGATCGTTGCAAGTTAAATAAAACCTTATGAAAATAGCAGAATTTTTGTTAAAAGAAATCATAGCCTCAAATCCTTACAATATAAAACATTTGTTAAAATTCAATTATTTTAACTAATCTGAAACGTAACTAATAAAAGCTAAGTCAATCGTAATAGTTGTACGATTTCTTTCAAAGCGCATATACCCTGAAATAAGTTTAAGTACTTTATCTACGACCCCTAAAAGCATGACCGAAATCATCTGCTTTGAGATGCAAAAAAGTAGTAAAAGTTATGAATTTCAAAGTTTTATAACTCGATCAATTTCAATGTTAGATGAATGGGATTTTTTTCGTCTTACTAGTTAGTGTCACAGTAAAAAATTACTAAAAATCACTTAGAGGACCGGGGGACCGTATAAAAATTTAAATTTCGTAATATTTTAATAAATGTTTTTATTGATCGAAATCGCTTTAAAAATAATTCTTACCTTATTTAAACCGTTTTTGTAATTGGAATTATGTATCTAGGACCAACGGATGTGAAAATAAAGGTCGGTCAGTTTATACGTGGACACACTGTATATTTAAGGAATCGATATAAAAGAGAAATACTTAGCATTGCTTAATACTAATTTATCTTTATTAAATAAAGGAGATAGAAGTATAAATAAATAAATATATAAAGGAAAAATTCAAAGGAAAATAAAATAAAATAAAATATGTTGTCTAATAAAAACAAGTGCTGCAGCTGTCTTTAAGCAATTTTCAAAAGTATTGTAAAATATAAAAATTATATGTTAATTGTTATTTTACCCTTTATTTAAGAGAAAACATGCAGATTTTTATTTCTGTTTATTGTATAATTAAATACATTTACATGGTACATTACTCAACGAAATTTACTTAGGATTTTAGTTATTGAAAATTTTTATAAAAAGTAAAAAATATAAAATTTTATGTATAATCGAATAAATAATCAAACAACATAAGATGCCTGATAAATTAGTAATTTTTTTTTTTTTCAGACTATTTGTTTAGAGAAAAAAAAATCCCAATTTCAATTTATTAGCAATGACTTCCTATTTTATTTGGTAATATGATACATATGGAAACATGTAAAAATATTTGAGATAATACTGCGTATATTACTTGTAAAAACTTTACCGAAAAATAACGACTTAACATTTGAAGTAAAGAGTACTTTTAATGTTTAAGCCTTTAAAAAAATTAAGTACTGTTTTTTTTTTTTTTTTTTTTTTTTTTTACTATTTAGGTATGCATAAATAAACAAATCTAAATTAATACTTTATGCCCCAAATTATGAATTAAAAATATTCTTAATTATAACAATCATCTTTTTTAATGATTGCATAATTTTATAGGTCGGTAATTATATTTTTTATAAAATATTTAAATTATTAATTGGATTAATTAACAAAAAATATTTTTATATAAATATCTGAACTCTTAGATTAATGCATTGCGATTCTATTTGTAAATAGAAAGATTGTAGTTTTTCTAAATTTATCATAAAATATTTTTATTAAAAGAAAGGCTACACATATGTTGACAAAATAACTTTTTTAAAAATATTTAACTTCGATTGTTTCGCTATACTTTTTTAAGATAATCCATCAAAGCATTTAGTATGAAAAGAAAAATGTACTTTAATTAATAGCTGATTAATTAAATTTTATACAACAATTTTATTTAATGGAAGCTAAAAATACCATCAAAGCATAAAGGGTTAAGCGGTTAAAAAGCATTATTTGTTTCCTAATTTCATTATGCTACTATAGGCAATTTAAATTTACAATTTTTCTGCTAAATCTGTTCAAATAATTGTCTGCTGAGTTAACGCTTTAAACAAGGTTATTTTTATTTTAAAACAAAATATTTCTACCATAATTTTTTTTAAATAACTACTTCGTCAAATTGTTTATTCAATGTATAGTGAAATTAGAAAAGAAATTGTTGTTCAAGAAGATTAGTGAAAAGTGTAACTTCTAATTATCTACAAAGTTAATTATGTCTGCTCATAGAAGTTTTCTTAAATATTAGAGGGATATACATATACAAGTAAAAGCTTCAGTGGTTATAGTTAAGAATAAGATATTTATAAATTAATTACAACATTTTTATTGAAATTTAATGCAGTACAATATATGCGGTAAATTATTTATATACAATGTCTATAAAGTGAAACGTCATGTAAACGTATCCCCCCCCCCTCCCCCCCAAAAAGGAAAAAAAAAGAAAGCGAGATATTAAATTTATACCCATTTTTATTTTAATCGCCATATTGTCACAAAAAAATAAATAGCATATAGACTAAAGACTTCTTTTTTTTTAATTATGTTCCACAAACAGCTTTAAGAGTCGTCGTTTTTTAAATATATTTAATAGATGTATAATGTACTTATATACTTTGTTTTGTGAATTTATTCATTTTTTAAATATTTCAGGAATTTTTTTTATACAAAACACTTCTTTGGAGAACTTCTTCTTGGAATATGTTAAATAATGAAAAATATTTGTTTTTCAATTTATTTACCCTTTACCATTTATGAAAAAGCGTCTTACACATTAGTTAAATGAGAATAAGTATGAAAACATTCCAAGTTTGGACATAGATTGTTATTCAAAGTACTTTGTTTTATAATTACGAAGTATAACGCTAAGGGATAAACCACAATAAAACGAAAACTTCAGATATATCAATATGCAACGGTAGGAGAACACGGGGCATAACGGGATTCCGGGGCAGAATGAAGTTTCACATTTTTCGCTGTGAAGGAGGTCCTGCCAGCGATTGGCAATAAGCAAATGTAAGAAAACATGTTGCCGTTCAACTTCGGCAGCTAGGTTATTCCAGCTTTAACGAGCATTGGTCCGTGACTTTTTTGTTGTGTGATTTTTTTGTTCCTGTATTCTAATTTCTGATGATTTTTTAACCAAGGTGAGGCATACATACTTGTATACATTACAAACATAGTTAGTTCATGCTTGAAGTGCGTTTAATTGTCTGTAGGTTCCTGTAGTTAAACATTTGTTCCGTTTGTCTTTCTCAAGTGACCTTACATCCCTAAAATAAATTCCGTCCCTTGGCGAAATGGGTTACGTACCCCATTCAGACGCGAAATGTTTCTGAGGAACATGTTCTGACAGTGTGTGAATTTTGTCAATAGGCTTAAGAAAATGACACAATCAATGAAAAATTTACTTAAAACTTTATTGTCACTTAAAACTAAATAAATGTAGAGCAATCTTTTTTTTTTTCATTTGTATTTCCACTAGATGTATACGTTTTTATAATCACTTGCCCTTATCG